>JAGFMF010010147.1:0-44640 GCA_019455555.1 Galemys pyrenaicus
GGTGATGGTGCACGGGTGAAATGGTGGTGGGTACCCCCTGGGGACTACAAATGATGTCAAATATAACTAATAAAAAAAAAATTAAAAAAAAAAAAAAAGGATCAGATCTTACAGAAGCCCTTGTAGGAAGTCACCTTGCTACACAGGTGAACCAGGAACCAGGCGACCTATGATGTTGGGATTCCTCGCTGTGGCCAAGTTCCAGGCCAAGTTCCAGAAAGGCAAAGAGGGGGAGAGGACCATGTTGTTCCTGGTTACTGCACCACTGAGGCAGAGGCTTCTCTTTTTTGGAAGCTGGCCCTGGTCATGGAGGCGGGGAGGCAATACCACTGCTTGCCAGGAGGTTTCTGGAGCTCCATTGGTCAATGGCTTCTCAAAGTTCACTGCTGTGACCCTGACCTGACCTACATCATTGGCTGGCCATGTCCACTCACCCTCCAGGCCAGCACCAGCACTCAGCTCTGGGATGCTGCTAAGCTCCCACTGCCTCACTTAGGTGGATCAGTGGGGAGGGCTTGGAAATCAAAAGCCAAGTCTCGGGTGCACCCCATCCCCAGAAGACCTGTTCTCCCCTACCAAAGCCAGGAGGAGCCAGGTGCTGGGCTGGGAAGGGGCTTCGGAGGGACAGTGGTGCTGGGCTCAACCCCCAGCCCAGCTTCCAAGCTTCCACTCTGGCCCCTCCTCAGGCCCCCTTTGTCAGCTGCAGCCCAGCTCCTCCTGCCCCTAACATCTCCATCTCTCCTAACTTCTGAGGCTCCCGCTCAGCCAGAGGTCCATTAAGTTGATTAAGAGGCACATTCCCTAGCAAAGGAACCATATTTCAGTCCCTAGAGAACCCTCCACCCTCCTCCAGCTCCCTCCTTCCTGCTCTGATGTTCCTCTTCCCCTCCGACGAGCCCCTCCCCTGTCCTTCCTGGCTCAGCTGCTCATTCCCTGGCCCACTAAATTCTAGGAGACAGAGGTATTGGCCAAAGTCAGCGACACAAGACAGAGCAAGACTGACACTGGTGACATGGGGGTTGGAGGGGGACCCAGGGACATCTCCATGTCAAGCATGCAATTGAACCCTCCACGGTCCTTCCCACCCCACCTTTTATAAATGAGAAAACAAAAAATCAAAGCACTTAAGTAGTGTGCCTAAGATCACTCCCTAAGACACAAATCTTAGCTGTCCAGAAGCTGAGCCCTGTATTTCCTGTGCTACAGAAAGGCCCCCTCCCGCCTGAGATCCCCAACCTCTGAGTGTGGCTTCTCTCTCCCACCCTCTACTGACCGTCAGCCCAGCAGGCCCAAGTATCAAGTCAGAAGTTAAGTGCATCAGAATCACCTGGGAAACTCAGATTCCTGACCCTTGGCCTTGGGCAGGGCCCAGGGACCGGTATTTTACTCATCTTCCTTACTAGATTAGATTTGCAAAAAGGTTTAGAAACCACTTTATTAATCCAGATTCTTCACTCTAAAGATGGAAAAACCAAGACCCAGAGAAGTGATGTGGTCAGCCCACGTTCACACTGTGAAAGCTCAAAGTAGGGCTTAAGTCCCACATCACTTTCCGCCTTCGGAGAGTAACCAACTGTAGCAGCAGGAAGGTGGCACTGGAGCAAGGTTCAGGATGGTTCTGGGCAGATGGGTCAGGGAAGGAGTCTCTTGGAGCCCTTGGTGGCTTTTCATGCTTTATTTAGTAGAGGTGGCCAGGTACATGGCAGGCATGGGTGCCTGGGGGCCGGGAGGCTGGCAGGCCTCCCAGCCCCTGGCGCATCTCACCTTCTCGGCTGCTGCTTCTCTCTCTGCTGCTGCTGCTCATCAGTACTGTCAGTCGGGCGGTCCTCACAGTTCTGTTGGTTCTGTCGGTTCTGGCGTCCTCATGACGCCGCCCATTTATGCCCCTGTCCCAACTCAGGTGCGCCCACTTGCGCATGCCCACCCTGGAATGCTCGCAGCACCGCAGGTGTCCATCATCAGTGGTGGGAGGGTGGAAATACCTGATCAACCTTTACCCTACGCCAACCCAGGCATTCTTTGGTACCACCCCCTCCTTCAACTGCACCCCCACTTCCCAAGAAACAGAGCTGGGGGAGGGGGTGTATTCCGCAGGAAAGAAGTACCTGACAGCTCCACACCCCTGTCTTTCAGGGTCTGGCCTGATGAGCTGTGTGCGAAGCCTTTGACTTCTCTGGGCCTCATTTCTTCCACCAGCAACTTGGGCCTGAGACGTGTCCTTTCTATCCCCTGGAGGGGAGCCACGGAGGATGAAAATCCAACATGTCCATGGAGCAGCTCTGAGCAGCTCGTTGACTGTGTTGGCAACAGGTCACCAGACAGGATTTCTGGGGTTCATGATCATATCTGACATCCAAGCTGTCTGGGTTGAGATCTAAGACCAGAGGACATGGTCGGAGGAACCCTGGATTGCAGCCTAGTTGTTTGTCTCTGGCAAGCCCCTCCCCCTTCCTGTGGCTGTGACCCCAGTGGATGGAGGAAAAAACCAGGACCCAGAGACAAGAGCAGGACAGCGGACCGCCTCGGGAGACTTCCCCCATGGCAACACTGAAGGCCCCTGTGTCAGACAGAGCAGACTGTGGGGCCACAGCAGATGTGACCTCAGAGCCTCGTTCCCCGCCCCGCCCTCCCCACCCCCCAGGAGCAATGCCCCTTTTTGGGTGAGGAGCAGGTGGTGGCATCCAGGTCTGGGAAATACCGATGACAAAAAACCCCAGCAACAGTAATGTTGTTTCTTTACCTCTGAGATGCCACCGATTTTAAGTTACAACGTGAAGTCAACAGCTTCTCAGGAGCAAAAGGGGAACTATATTATATTACAGGTAAGATGCCTCATGATGGTGGAATTAAAATGTTAGGCGACTGGGGTCTTCACATCGAGTAAATACGGCGGTGGTAATAACCCTAATAGATGCTCAGCCTAATACATACAGCCTGGTGCCTCCACACACAGTGGCAAGTGCTGTGATCTCTGCAGGGATGAGGAAATGGAGCTTGAGAGAGAGCGTGTGACCTCCCAGGGTTTCCAGCTAGACCCAGGGGAAGGTCTGCCTGTCTCTTGGACCCTCAAACCTCTCGTGCCTGGAGGTTCTCCCCTAGGCTTGTGAGCAGATGTGTCAGTTGGCTGGCCAAGAGGGTGGAGTCAGGGGAGGGTCCCTGTACCTCCTGGGAGCTAACAGCATTAGCGCCAGTCATATAACTCCAATGGCCTCGTAATTTATATAGCAGTTTTCATTACTTCACTTCTCCAAAGGCTTGTCCAATAAATTACCATTTTATGAATTCCGAAGTGCTCTGTGGAGCAGAGCTCACCTGGCTCTGACTACTGGGGAGAGGGGGCTGGGGGAAGGGTGGGGACTCCCCCAGGCCATATGCTAGGGACTGGACAGCTCGCCTACCAGAGGTGGGGGGAACGCCATAGGTAGGAGAGAGCCAAGGCTGAGATCAAGCGCTGGTTTTTCCCTACATCCTGGTGTTATTGAGCGTTTAGGCCTCACCTCCCCATCTAAAATATGAGAAGGATCAGCTCTCCTTTGTGGACTGTATGAGAATCAGTGAGATGATGAGGAGACTGTACCTGGAGCACTGTAGTTAAAATAAGTGCTAGTTTCTCATCTTGTAACCATCTCACTGTTCTTCTCTGATAGTCAGTGACCCCCTCCTCCAGGGATTCCTCCAATATTGCCCCCCTTCAGCCCTCCTCTTCCCCTGCTTTTATTCCCCTCCTCAGAATTTGAGCTAGAGCAATACTTACAGATATGGAAAATCTCTAGTAGACGCCGTAAAGTTAAAAAAGCAAGATGCAAACCAATATGTGAAGTCTAAATCCATCTTATACAATATATTTTTACAAATATGAACATACAGTGAAAGATAGATATAGATGTAAACAGAAAAAGTCTGTAAGCAGATTTCACAACCTGTTGCCAGTTTTTAATCTCAGAGAGACTGAATTTAATGTGCAGAGGTTACTTTTAATTTATTTTGTGTAATATTATGGGGATTGAGGGTGATTTTTGCCTAGGGGTGGATATTTCTGATACATTTTCCAAATTTAAAACAAAGATGATTCCTCCCCTCAAAGAATATGAAATACCCTTATCCTCTTTGCTCCAGGAAGAGGCAGTCACAGGCTAGTTGCCAGTGCTCACGTGCTCTGGACTCTTAGAAGTCAGGAATTTGGAGGGAAATCTTAGGCAGTAAAGTGAACCAGGCTCCAGGCCCTGTTCCCTTCCTCCTGCCCCCTTAGCTCTGCTCTCACCAGAAGCCTAACCCCACTGCCCTGGGCGTGGGCGCATGCCTGGTCAGCCTGCACACCCTGGTCTCTCTCCCGGAGGGTGACTGAGGGCCAGTTAGGAACTGGAGCTGTTTCCTTCACCATCTTGAAGATGCACCTGTACCCAAGCGGTCACCATGGCAACACAGCCGAACCAGGGGGTGCTGCCCAGGAAACAGGTTGCCTGGAAACAGAGCTGAGGATGGGCAGGGTCAGACCAGAAGGAACCCCCTACCCTCTTTTGTGGAGGAGGAAAGAGAGGGAAAGTCATAGAAGAGAGAGGGCAGGCCAGCAGGAGCAGGGAGTACAGCAAGCCCCTCCTCACCCTGGCCTCAGTTTCCTCCTTGTGAAAAGACAACAGCAGATAGCCCGAGACCTCTCAGGTCTTATAATTGATGCTTGGTTGGAGAAGGGTCCAGAGCCAGGTGAGAGCTTGGAGTCTGGAGAGGACAGCCATCATTGATGTATAAGCTCTAACACAAGTGTCGGCACCTTCTGTTTCTCAGTTTCCTCATGTGTTTAAAAGAGGGATAATAGGTCCTCCCTGGTGGTGCAAGGGGTTAAGGTGCAGCAGTATGAAGCAATCTGCAGCCACTGCAGCAGGAGTTTGATCCCCAGCCAGGGAGGTGACCCACATGGTACAGCAGACCTCTCCTGCATCGCCTGCTGCTCCCCTCAGAAGTGTATATCAGTTGATCTGCCTGTTCTGTTCTCCACTCTGTCTCTGGTGACTCCTCTCACCCCCTGCACCTCTGGCCTAGACCCCAGCTCTTATATACATAAATAAATAAATATTGAATTCAATAATTAAAGAGTGATAATAGCAGTACATATCTCTTGGTTATTGTACAAAATAAAGAGGATTCTGCAAGGGAGAATGTAAACATGCAATATGGGTCAGCTATTGTTCTTTAAATGCCAGGCATATAGTTACCTCTCAGTAAGCACATTGACTAAATTCTCTCTCATCCTAGTGGGTTCCAGATAGCCTTCACCCCCAACTGAACCCTCCTTCCCCAACAACTTATAGTCAGCCAACCTTGGTGCTAGACTCTAGGGATACAAAGATTTAATTTTTAAAAAGAGACAGAAATTCTTCCCTGAGGCCTTGCAATCTGGGGACTGTAGTAATCGATGAAGGAAGACAGTGGCTGTGAGCTGGGCTGAAATGGAAGCAGGAGCAGATGGGAGCAAGCAAAACCTGAGCTCAGGTTTGAATAAGAAGTTGACTGGGGAGAGAAAGCCCTTCCATCCAGGCAGGGAACAGCATGTGCAAAGGCACTAAGGTAAGCACGAGAAACCAAGTTGCATTTGCAGAATGGCCAGGGGGCAGTGCTACCGGAGTGGGGCCTGGGAAAGGAGAGAAGGCCGGCAAAGGGCAGATCACCAATGGCCTTGAACGCCATGTGAGAATTTGTATGTCATCCAAAGGCTGGGAGAGACCTGGAGGGCCCAAGCAGAGCCCTTCACACAGATGGGGACAGGAAGACACTGGAGGGGTTGGGGGGAGCAAAGAGAGCAGCCAGGGGGTCACAGGGTCGGGGCAGAGGCCATGGAACAAGACTGCAAGGGACAAAGGGATCCTACCCATCCTCTTCCCACTGCACCGTCTGTGCCCCGTGGCCCATGCCTCTCCAGCTTTTGTCCCGTGGAGAGCAGACTGTGATTTGAAAAGCCAGATCGAGACCTGAAGCAATACTTTTGTCGTTCCCTCCTGAGTCTCCCTGTGTCTCTAATGGTCATTCCCAAAGGGGACCTTCCAGACTGTCCACATAAATACACATCACTTGAATAAGCGCTGTGTTTCCCCAGGGAGTGCCACCTGGCCCATTTGTTCCAAGAAAATCCAGCTTCACAGACGCACACCAGGATTCAGTGCCAGAAGCTCGAGCTATGGAGACACTTGGAGAGCCTGTTCTTTGGCTCTTGGAGACATTGAAGCCCCTCAAGTAAGGGATTCAGCCAGTTTTCCCAGCCCCTTTCTTCAGAGGCCTGGAGTGCCTGAACCCCTCTGCAGAGCTGAAGCTGCAGCATGTGGGGAAAGGGAGTGGTAAAGGTTTCTGCAGGGGGCACCCCGTGACATCATCCTTCCGGGTTTTGCAGGTTAAGAAATGGCAGTCAGAGCACCTCCTTTCCAGGCAGAGACTTACTGAGGATGCAAAAGAAGCCCGCAGCAGCAGCCGCACCCACCCGGTCAGTGGGCCTGCCGGCCTCCTCCCCTCGCTTCCTGGAGGACAAAATGGGCGTCATCCAGAGGCCTGCGCTGCAGAATCTCAGCTCCAAGCTGACCCTGAGGCTGCTTGGGGAGGCAGATCTGCTCCTGTTACTGTTTCTTACTGTTGTTGTTTTTAACCTTTTTTTTTTTTTTTTCACTCTGACCCTGAACTCTGTCTGGCTGAAGAAATACAGCGAGGGTTCTGAATGGCAAGACGGACAGGGATGAAACTCAATGCATTCCCAGCTCCCCACCAGCCCCAGCATTTTACCCATCTTCAACAGGATTAAAATAAAAGGGATTTGGAATAAAGCCTTAGAAAGGGTGACCGCTCCTGACCGGGAGGTTAAGAGAAGACAAAAACTGGGACCCGGGGACAGAGGCCACCAGCTTATAAACCCTGGGTCTGTGAGCTGAACAGTGGCCAGCTGCATCTTTCTGAGCCTCCACATCCTTTCCCTGTCCTGGCTGCAGCCCTGTGAAGTAGGAAGGGAGGGAGGGGCAGGAGGACTCCTCCTGCAGGACCGGGAGGCCCAGAAGAGAAGGAATGGCCTCCTACTCCGTGCTGAATCCTAAAAACCAAACACAGCGAAATGCATCTAATCAAGTTTCAATAAATGTTACAACAGCAAAAAAAAAAAAAACAAAACAAAACACAAGTATTTATTAAGCACCTACTATGAATCAGCCTCTGTGCTAGAATTCATACATTTCTGCTTCCTTTAACCTACGTTTAAGGACTTAATGTGCTAAAAGAACTGTGGTTGCCCTTGCCTTGCCGATGAGGACACCAAAGCTCAGAGAGGTCAGCTTCATCTCCCAAGGCCACGCAGCTCCAGCGGCAGAGCTGGGATCACAGCCAGGACAGCCCGGTTCTGCAGCTGTGTTTATGCCTCCTCACGGGACCACCCACCGCGTGGGGGCGCTGCGGGGAGAAGGCACCCAGCTCTGGCAGCCAGCCCCTCCCTCAGCAGCCCCTGGGTCTGGAACCCTTATCTGTGTGTGGCTCCACCTCTTCAGCACCAGCCTGACTTCACTGCTTGCTGGAACCAGGCTCCTGGTCACGTCTCTTTCACAGTGTTCCCAAATAAATTTCACTAGGAAATGGAAATTCCCCCAAGTGACTGTTTTCTGCCAAATCTAACTTTTGGGGACTTGCTTCTATAGTGCTTGTGTCTGCGGTGTCCACTGGTATCTGGGGCCCACATTAGAGAAAGAGGGTGGGAAGGCAGGCCTCTGGGAGGACAGGCAGTGACTCCCAAGAAGCCCCCGCCACTGCCCCTAAGCGAGACCGCCAGGGGGAGGGGGAGGACGCCTCCGTGAGAAACAGGCAGCACCCAGCCTGTGTGTCCTCTCACAGCCGCTGCATCCGGTCGTCAGTGCCCTTCAGTGAAGCCATTTCATAGCGCGTCCCCATTCCACAGAGTACAAGCTGAGCTCCCAGAGAGAAGGAGCAGTCAAAGTCGGCCTGGAAGGAGCAGAATCAGGATCTGAACCCACATCTGCCTGACCCCAAACCCATTTTCTGGCTGTGGCATCATCATGCTATACTAGTGGACTAAAGCCATGGACTAAACGTCTTTTGTCAGGTGTGCCAACCTTCAAGTGGACTAGTCCACAGGGGACTCATGGGAGGGGCACGAGGTCTTCTGGCAATTACCCAGCAGGTGGGACCCCTGGAAGTGGCTGCCCCCACCCCTTCCTCTATCCCTCCCTCCTTCCAGGAAGTTTGAGTGATGGGGAGTCAAGGGTTCTTCTACCCTGTCACCTCAGGAACCCTCAAAGATCCAGGAGTTCTGCATTTGGATGACCATGTAGAGACCTCTTGGCCAACTCTCTCCATATTTGGCAGATGGAAAAATTAGGATTCAGAGAGCAGGGACACAGCAAAGTCCATCAGCCCATGGGGGTGCTGAGAGAAAGGTGCTCACACTTTACCACCCTCCTTTGTGGGAGTTTCTCCCCCCGGCCCCCCAAGCTGAATCCTTGAACTGACCCAGCTGGTGGGCATTGGAAGAACAACTGATCTAATGTTTTTTTGGTCCACTGGGCATCTGTTTCTCGGGGTCTGACTGGGGGCAGGGTGACACGGCATTTGGAGAAGACCAAACTCCAAGGACACAGCAGGCTCATCACTGTGCTATGTCAGCACGACATGTGTCATCTCAGCAACCCTCCGCCAAGCACGAGAGTGACCATCATCCCGTGTCCCAATGACCACCGAGGCCCAGGCCACAGAGGCACGAGGGGCACGACCAGGATCCAGAGTCACCGGCAGTGACCCCAATGTCCATGCCCCATCCACTCTGCTCCCCCAGAGTTAGTAAGGACAGAACGCAGGCCCTACTGATGCAGGTATCTCGGAGCTCCTGGAAAAAGGCTGCGCTGGAGCAGCAGCGGGAGCTGGCTGGGAGACGGAGCTGTCAGCTTCCATCTGCGTGGGTTTGATGCCTGCTTCACGTTTCCGCTCCCATTCAGGGGTGGTGATTGAAGGCACCGGAGGGGAACCGTGCGTCTTCCAGGATTATGGTGATTATTTGCTGGATAATGACTCTGTCTATTCTGAAGCAGGGGTGTTGGGCCAGGTGCCCTCTCCTCCAGTGACCTCAGGGCTTCAGCCAGGCCTGCTTTCTCCAGGCTGCCTGGACAAGCCACAGGGCTCCTTGGCTTAGCCCCAGTGAGTACAAGCGGCTAGGGGTCCAGGGCTCTGCCTCCCGGATGACTCTGGAACTTTCAGCCGCCCTTGGTTTGTGGGAGGTCTCTAGGCCAATTTGACATTCCTCTGCCTTTGTGCCAACTGTCAGAGGCAGGAAGTTCTTTCTCAAGTTCAATGTGTGATGGAAGAGCTAAGACACCAGACAAAAAAAAAAATCAAGGACCCAAGTGCCAGTCCTAGCTCTTCCGGGCCATGCTGTGTGCCCATCCATGTCCGTGACCCTTGAGTCTGCCAATTTAGGGTGCAAATCCAGGGTGTGCTGCAGAGCTCTCATTCTTCTGCTCACACCCCAAAGAGGCCAGGTAGCCCCTTCTCCTGCTTGCCTTGCCCACATCATTCACCAAAAAGCAATAAAGGAGTGAATTCTATCTGTTCCATGCTGCTTTTGGGCCCAAGGTCCCTGGCTGGTTATGACACTATGGTAGAGTTAAGAACTTACCCCTATAAGGACCTTGGTCTTGCCCATCAGAATGAGGTCTCCCCAGGCCTGCACTGGATCTCCAAGCATACGCAGGACCCCGTTTTCCATGCAGTTCTGCTTCTCCTCCATCCTCTGATACCCCCGAGATGCTGCCACTAGACTCCCCCTCCCCCAGCCCTGGAGACCGCACTGGGTTGGAGCCTCTTAGAGCTGTACCCCCATCCCTCATGGAGCTGTTCAATCTGGGCACAAGGAGAGTGACGAGGGGTACACAGAGATGCCTCAGGCCCAACTGAAGCTCTAAAGGTCATTCAACCCTCAGAAAACCCCCAGAATCCCAGAGTCCACACACCTGCCATGTCAGTGGGGACTGAGGTCTGCGGTTCTCCCTCCCATGAAGCCATTATTGCTCCAGCCAGAGGAAGGACAGTGGCCACCGAAGTCAAGGCCCAGGGGCACCTTTTTGCTCTGAGTCTCAAGAGGAGTAGGGCAGAGAAAGAGAACAGATCAGGGGTAGGGAACTGGGAGTGGGGAAGGGGTGGAGGGGGAAGTAAGGCAGAGAGAGCAAATCTGGAAAAATAAAATAAAACTTCCTGCCTCTGACAGTTGGCACAAAGGCAGAGGAATGTCAAATTGGCCTTGAGACCTCCCACAAACCAAGGGCGGCTGAAAGTTCCAGAGTCATCCGGGAGGCAGAGCCCTGGACCCCTAGCCGCTTGGAATCACTGGGGCTAAGCCAAGGAGCCCTAAAAATAAAATTGCAAAATTTCTATGAAGAGGGGCTCCAGGGCACCAAGCTATCCCCAAAGGAAACTCTGCAACCTGGGGGCCTTTGCAAAGCAAGCCTGCTGTCGTGAGTAGATTATTCCAGGGCAGTTAGAACAGCCACACTCTCTAAATCTTTTTCACACTTTGGTGGGATTGAGAAAGTATAGGAAAGGACAGGAACACCAAGGGATGACTCTACAGGTGGGGAGGGTGACGGGGAGGCCGATGAAATCGTGATGAAGTGAAGCCATTCTAGAAGCTTGGCGGGGAGCAGATCTCCTTCCCTGGCTTCTTAGGATGACGTAGGAGTGTGATTCTGAAATCTACCAGAGATTTCCTCTCGTCCCCTTCTATGGAAGACAGTTTTGAGAAGCTTTCCCACAGCCAAGTCCTGAACGAGCTTTATAAGCTGAAAGAATGGAGACGTGGAGTTCCCCACCTCCCAGGGCCTTTGGGAACCAGGTCTGCAAAGACCAGGGCACTGGAGGATATGCAAGTCTACTTACTCCTTGGCAGAGACACAAGTCTCCCTGGCTCAAAGGAAAAGCGGCTTAAAAAGACTTGGGCACCAAGACGCACACATCTAAAGTCTCCTGCCCACTGCCAATGAGAAGTGTTAAGTGCAAATGAAGCTAAAATGTGCAGATTCAATTTCCCTTGAAATGTACCTGTCAGCCCGGAAGGAGATTGGAGAACAGAGGGCTCTTCTTGGCCTGCCGTGTCTGCCCTCCTCTCCGGCAAGGCCCCAGTTTCCCCATCCGTCCACACAACTATGGAAATCGCTCATCTTTGGGTTAATTGCTCATTCTCAGGGGGTTTCAGGAAGGGAGGAGGAAATGCCTCTGTAGGCATGTGGGGTTGAGGGCAGGGGTTGGGCAGTCTTGCATAAGGATCTCAGCTAGAAAGTGAACTGAGGATGCTTTGCCTCTTTCTTGGGAGAATGGAGCATCTACCTAAGGATCGACTAGGACATAGTCCCTGCCCCACCCAGGGTTACCCAGGGTTAGTGGAAGAAACACGGTCCCTGAAATCAAGAGCCCTCAATTTGTTGGGAAAGATTCAGCCCAAGTAGTCTCATGGGGTACAGACAATTCCTGATGCCCAGAAGCCCCCAGCCTGACAGAGGAAGCCCTGCCCCAGAGGACCAATGGGGGCGGTAGCTCTGCCCCAGCTCCCCCAGTCTGAGGGTCAGCCAGTTTTCCCGACATCTAATAGACAATCAGAGCGTCCCCAATCCTGCAGAGTCCCTAGATGAGCCTTTACCAGATTTGCACAAACAAGGGCAGATACCAGGTATTTGGGCCCAGATGTTCCCCTCGCCTCGCCTGCTTGCTGCCCACCTTCCTGCCCAGGGATCCAGGGCCTCACCTCCATTTACACTTGGAACCCAAGCAGGACCAAGTTGGGGCCACCCTGACCACATGACCCATTATCCTGCCATCAACATCCCACCACTGGATGTTCTGGGGCTTAAACCTGGATTTCTGAGGCAGAAATATTAATGCACCTCCAGCCCGGCAATGGGACCAGAAGTCAGCAAGTAAATCAGCACAGTCATTGTGTTCTTGCCACGCTTCAGGTGCATGCAATGTGCTCGGGGCGGGGGGAGGGCGAAATATCCAGTAAGACACGGCCCTGGCCCTGGAGAACGCCCCTCAAGCACACAGTTGTCGTGAAACTGGAGCTCTGCCGGGCTGAGTCCCGCAGAAGCACTGAGGAGTGATTGCACGTGCCTGGGGGTGACGGGGTGGAGAGGTTTCTGCAGGACTGGGCTTCTGGCCCAGACCTTGAAAATTGAGCAGGAATTTGCAGAGTGGGGAGGACTGAACATTCTGGCAAGGAGAGAAGGCAAAGACTGTATGGAGGGACACAATTGGAGGGACTGGGGGACCAGGAAAGGGGCGGTCTCACTGTCTAGCAGTGGTTCTCCAACGAGAGCCTGCAACCCCTGCCGAGCTTGTTGGGACTCAAGCTGTCGAGCTGCACCCCCAAGTGTCTCTTATTAGGTGGGTCTGGGGTGGGGTCAAGGTGATAGTGATACTAACTAGTCCAAGGATTGTGACTTTGAGAACCACAGTCGTAAAAGACTGTGGCAAGCTGGAATATCATTCCCAATTCTTCAATTCCTCCTTGTAAGAGACTTACACTGATGCTCCTCTGCCATGCAACTCACCTCTCCCTTGAGAGAAGATAGGTTATATTTCCCACTCCATTGAGCTTAGTCCCAGGTCCTGCTTTGGCCAGTGAAGTACTAGTAGACTTGAATGAGCAGATTTGCCTTCATGGTTCTTCTCATCTTATGCTTCCGCCATCTACATAGGGAGAGCTCCTCTTGGGGAACTGCTGGTCCCAGAACAGGAGCCACAAACCTGAACCCAGCCTGCAGCTTGAAACAGAGTGTCCCACCCAACTGAAGACACACGAGCCACCAAGATTTTGTGGTTGTAAGCCACAGAGATTTGGGAGTCATTTGCTATACAGCATTATCACAGCAGAATCCTGACAAACACAGGTCTTTCAATGATATGCTAAGAAATATAGGTTCATAACAGTTAGGAGAATAAGAGCTGAGTGTAGAGAAATCTAACTGGGCAAACTTGGAGGCAGAGCAAGGTAGGAAGCTGCTGTCTGGTTTCAGATGAGGAGCAGGATAAATATCCCAAGGAGCAGAAGGGAATGGGCTGGAGAGGTGAAAAGGTGCCAGAACCCACAGGACCTGGTGACTCACTGGCTGAAAAGAGGAGGGAGGTGGGAGAAGTGCACGAAAATGAGCCCCTTGCTGAATAGTGGAGAAAAGATGATGCAATTTATGGAGAACTTGGAGGCTTCTGTTTCATGATCTCCCAGAAAGGTTGGTCATACACAAAAGCTAATATATGCACAAGGCTACCCAGGAAAACCTCTATGCCTCACCCTAAGAAATCAGGGTCCTATTCAGGGTGCACACCTGTGCAAACTGGGACACCAATACAGACACACACATGCTTGCGCATGCGCACGCGCACACACACACACACACACACACACGAAGAGCACCAGAGGGACTTGCCTGGCTGAAGAGCTGAAGCCACTGCAATTTATGTTGTTTTTCTCCAATCCATTTGGTCCTAAGTCAGCTGTAGACGAGAGCTTCGCCCAGCACTCCTGGTCTTTTAATTTAATTGTATGGTGCTGGGGTGTTTTTTCCCCCTAGCAAATACATCAAAATTGTCACATTGTAAATAAATAGCCTTCTTCCCTCACTCAACACCCACCACCCACCATCACCCCCCCCAACCCCGCACACTTGCGCACACACATGCACACACACACACATGCACATGCACACACAGCTGCAACTGCTGGAAGGGAAGAAGCCTGCAGGGTTGTGGATGGCAAGAAAGCAGGGACGTGGCCCTGGAGAAGGGGCCCTGCCTCCAGATCCAAAGGGGCCTTGGGGAGAGAGTCTACAAGCCCCATCATCTAGGACACCTGGAGCCCTGGAGAGATCCAGCCACAAGCTAGATCGAGGGGGAGGAAGCAGGCCTTTCCTAGCCCCCATCTTCTTATCTGGAAAATGAGTCTCATTATGAACGACAACATACCAGAGCTACAGCAAGGCCTTGTAAACTGTAAAGTGCCTGACCAAGGGAGCGCTGTTTACCGCGTGTAGCAGTCAGAGGTGCAGGCTTGGGCTTTATCCTGATGCCATCACTTCCTGGGCAATGTCAGGCAGGTCCTTTAATGTCTCTGGCCTGTAAGATCAGACTTCCTGGCCTGTAAGATCAGACTACCACGGCACCCAGCTCGTAGCACCAGGTGAGAAGTAACCATGTGAAAGTAGAGCTTGTATAGCAGGGCCAGACACTGGAAGGGGTGGAACATGTCAATTATTAATGTTATATTGAGTAGAAAACTGACTAGAGGCTCAGCCTCTCTCCAGATCCTCAGTTTCTGATTCTCAGGCTGCATTCAATGAAGACTGAGACACAGAGACAAGTTGAGGTCCATGGTGACAAACCTCCTCTCTCAAAAACCAGGCCCCACTGTGAATGTGTGTCCCCCATGCACACACACACACCTATGCTCACACACAACAAGGAAACTGAAGTTGCAGTGGTGGGGGTCCCAAGGGAGGGAACAAGCAGGAAAAGGGGGATCACCTTGGGCACATCTCCTTAAGGCAAGAAGGGTGGGCGTCCCTCCCGTTGGGTTGAGACACCAATAGGAAATATTTCATTCTAGAAATATCAATCATTTGCCCTCTACCATTTTAAGAGCTGGAAGAGAGCTGCAAAGATAACTAGCAATGCCCCTTCTTCCTTGGAATAGCTCTCCCATGTGAAGAGGTGGAAAGGGCTCTGGCTTCAAGAGCTACCTCTTTGGACCCATCTTGCCACTTCCAAGTCTTGTGATCTCAGGTAAGTCATTGAACACGCCCTCCTCACCCTGGGCTTCCCTCTGTGCAGGGAGAGGACAGCCACTGCCTGCAATGTTGGCCCGAGAGTGGCCGCCTTCCGGGGACTCCACAAGCTTATTTTTAGTATCTGTTCATGTAGATTGTCTGTGGGGAGCAGGTTGCTGCCTTCCCCGCCCTTGCTTAGTGACAGACCCTTTGGGTGCACGCCCTTCAGAATCAGCTCCATTCCTCAGACTCACCTGCAGCTGGACTTGGCCTGTGGTGTGTGAGAAGTTGGTGGGCACCTCTGGGTGTCCCCTCAGCAGGGTGACTCTGGGGAGCAGGTTGCTGCCCTTCCTGCCTTCGCTTAGTGATGGACCCTCTGGGCACATGGCCCTTCAGAATCAGCTCCATTCCCTGACTCACCTGCAGCTGGACTTGGCCTGTGGTGTGTGAGAAGTTGGTGGGCACCTCTGGGTGCCCCCTCAGCAGGGTGACTCCCAGGTCCACTGCTCGTTCTTCTCCCTCCAGTGGGCATACTGTGAGTCATCTTCACCGTGAGGGCAGCAGCCTCAGGAGGGTGGAGCACTCAGGCGGAAGGGATCTCCCAGACCGAGGGGCCGCCATAGTCAGTTGGACTGCTTATGACCAGCCTCGAAACATGAGCAGGAAATCAGCTTCGATTTTACTGAAATGACTTTGGTCGACCTTACAGCAACTGAATTTGTATCCCAGTTGAGCCGATACCATTTTTCTTGAGTCTTCACAGCTTTGGCCACTCTGGCTGCATGGTGAGGAGCAAAAGAGGTCATGAAGGAAAAAGCCTTTGCCCATGATAAAGCCATATGCCCAAGTGAGAAGCTCTGGTGAGTGGCGGCGGCCTGGCTGTGACAAGGACAATGCAGGACCCGAGGGACATAAGGGAGGCTGGGTCAGTGACCGATGGAATGAAGGCGATGAAGACAGACAAGTGACGCTTCCTAGCGGTCTTGTTTGGAAGATGAAAAGAATGACAACATAGCTAGCTACACGACGTGACATGAGATGTGACAAATCTGAGGGGCGGGGGAGGAAGTGAGCTCAGTCTGGGATGTGTGGAGTTAGGTTGTGTGCTTGGCCCAGGTAGGCCTCCAGGATGCTGGGGAGATCTGGGGTTAGAGACAGAAGCCTAGGGCCATCTTTAAGGAGTTGAAGCCCAGCTCAAGGTACAGGTGTGAACAGAACATTTGGAAAGAAGACAGACAGGGGAATAGTCACGTAAGTATGCAGCATTACAAGGATGTCAGAGAAACAGAACAAGGTGCTGTCTCTGACGCAACAGAGGCTGTTTCAAGAGGGTCAGGCGAGTGCTGTTCAAACTGAAATGTGACAGCTGTTTCCGTCATGAAGGAAGGAAGCAGGCAAGGGCACATGAGCAGAGCAAACAGCATGAGCAAAGGCCCTGTGGTTGGGCAAAATTTAGTGTGCTTACAGGCAGGCATGGGGAAAATGTGTCATTCCTTTTGACTGTCCAATATTAGAACCCCCTTCCTTGGTTTGAGCAGTCCCCTACTTTTTGTGGCCAGCCACAAAGTCACTAAAAATGTCAGAGAATAACTTTCCCAGACTCCCCAGCAGTGGGGATGCCAGCACCTGGCCTGGGCCAGATCATCGGGGCATGTCGTGCCTTGCTCCATCCCCCAGGTCCCTGCCCCAATGCACAGAACATGCACACAAGGCTGCTTTGCCACCAGGCTTGCTCTCTGTTCGTGCCCTTAGAGAACTCTGCTGTGTTGTGTAGAGTCCTACCTTACCCGGACCTCAGTCTTTACAGAACCCGCTTTTCCTGATAGAAATCTACCTTCTGGCCCCTGAACATAACTTTGCGCCATTGCTTTCTGGAACCCTGGACTTACCAAAGAGCCCTCCTCCTGGCCCCAGACCTCTGCTCTCTACACAGAATTCCATCAGTTACATCCCACTGCGCACTCAGCTCTTCGGTTTTAATAGCAGATTCCAGTTCTGGACTACGAGCCCGCATCTCTTCTACCAACCCAGGTTGGCCCTACAGAAACTCACCTGGTCACACAGAATCAAGTCACTGAGAAGCCCGCTGTGACAGCAGAGAGAGCCCAGCTCTCTTTCTGTTTCTGTAGCTCCCACTCACACACTCACCCTGGGGCTTAGGACCCTGTGCCAGGCTGGTCTCCGCTTGCCACAGCTCCGTGGAACCCACTTTGGCTGCGCAGAGCCCTCCCAGAAGGTTCAGCACCCCAATTTTTATGTTGGCATCCCAAATTGGTCCTTAGTGGGAGGGTTACACTGAACTCATCTCTGCTTGGCAAGACCCCTCCTGGCACACAGGAGCCCGCAGTCTCTCACAAATGCGGAGAAGCCTCACAGAGAAATTTCCTGGCCGACTGGACACAGTATCACATTAGCATCTTCTCCAAGGACGTGCGCTGTCTGCAAACATCACCACTGAGGGGTGAGCCCAGCAAGACCAGCTGATGGAGCCCCCCCAAATGAGCTTGCTTTAAGTGAACCTGGGAGGAGCTGCACGCTCTGCCACCAGACATAGGGGTCCACGACCCCTTTGTTCCTTCCTTCCCCTGCCAGGGAGTACTCCAACTCGAGTTCTGTGGAGTGAGGGTGTGGGCAGAAGCTCTGGTCAAGGTCTTGGGGAGGGAAGAGGTACCCACATTGCTTTTCCTCTGGCCCTGGCCGCCTGGGCACAAATCTACTTGGACAGAAATAATCAGCCGAATTAATTTAGCTTTAAATAGCAGCACTGAGAATGTTTCCACAAAATTTTCTCCGAGGAGAGCTAAGCAGAATTAATGATGGCACAATATCAGAGAGAAATGTTATTTATTAAGGCTTAATCATTCTGGGGAGGGGGAAGTCATCATAATGTAATAAACTGGAAATCAGCCAGCCCGGCCTGACCCAGTCCTGCTCAGCCCAAGCAGGGGCGCTGGGAGGCCAGGACCGGGAAGTCTCGCAGAGAATTTTCCTGCAAAGGCACTAGCCTCAGCTGAGGTCTCCCTAGCGTGGACAGGCTGGGCTAGCGCATCGTGCCGGCCACATTCCTCATAACTGTGCCCACACCAGCCCACTGGCTTCTTTGCTGAACCCTCTGAAGGAGAACAGTTTGCTGCCTTGACACCCCCAAAAGATGAAGGTCTCCAAAATAAGTGCATGCCCCTTCCTATCCCGCTGCCTGCTGCCCCCCACTTACACACCTTCATCTCTTCATTCTCCCAACTATTATTTGTTGAGCACCTAAAACTAAGAGTCTAGGGCAGCTCTAGATGCTGGGGTTACGATGGGAAGATGGGCAAAGCAATAAATAAGATGGGCAAAGGAGGGAGCGACAGCTCAGGCTGACTTAGGTGGTTTGATCAGGGAAGGGCACTGAGAGGAGGAGACATTTGAGCGAGACTTCGACAACGAAAGGAGTTGTGTCCTGGAGGAGCTGGAGTCCGGGAGGACCACCCAGGCAGAGGCCAAAGGCCTAGAAGACAGAAGAAGCTTGGCTTAAGAAGGCCAGGGGCCAGACCTGGTGGGCAAGGGTAGAGCAACAGGGGTATAATTTGTTTTCTTCAGGGCAATTATTTCAAGAGTGCGGGACCAGGTCAAAACTGGTGACAACTCAAGGAGAAGATGAGATTCAGGAGGGAAAAGGGTCACTCACTCGAAAGACCCTGCCCACTTGAGCTTGATGGCTCCAGAGTTACCTGGCACTGCAGGCGTCACCGGTGGTCATAGGTGACCAGCTGAAGCAAAATACTGCTCCATTCGGGAAGCCATTGTGAAGCAGCTGCCACGTGCTCACTGCCATTTTCCTTAAGGGACACTGACAGAGAAGACTGGGCTTGGAGGAGGCTGGCTACAGGGGGTTTGCTAGGTCTGTGTTCAAAATGCAAATTGCATCATCAAAGAGGCTTGGGGGGGCCTCCCTGGTGGAACAAGGGGTTAAGCACTGCACTGTGAAGCATCCATAGCCACTGCAGCACGAATTTGATCCCCAGCCAGGGAGGGGACCCACATGGCGCAGCAGACCTCTCCTGCCTGACCTGCTGCTCCCCTCAGCAGTGTATTTCAGTCGATCTGCCTGTTCTGCTCCCCGCTCTGTCTCTGGTGACTCTTCTCACCTCCTGTGACTCTGGCCTGTACCCCAGCTCTTGTATGCATAAATAAATAAATCTTTAAAAAAAAAAAAGAGACTTGGGTTCAAATTCTTATCAATTATGTAACCACAGGCATGACACCTAACTCCCATTAACTTCAGTTTCTTCAGCTATAAAAGGGGGTGATGGTACCTGCCTTAGGGAACTCTGAGGGGACTGAGTGAGTCAGGAGCTCAATGGCAGCTCCCTGATGCTCCTCACTCAGAACCGCAACTGCCATTGGTTTGGGTTAGGAGTGTGAAAAAATGGAGTCAGTACTGGCGACTGGGACTCAGTTTCCCCATCTGTAAGGTGAGCATGGACGCTTGAGGATCACATGCAATGCTAACTGGAGACATTAGCCTGGGTGGCTCAGTGGCTGTCATTGTCCCCTCCGGGTTAGTCTGTTCAGGCTGCCATCACAAAATGCTAGACTGAGTGACTGAAACCACTGAACTGTTTTTCTCACCATCATGGAAACTGGAAGTCCAAATCCAAGGGTGTGGTTTCCAATGAGAGCCCTCTTGCAGGCCTGCGGAGGGCCACCCTCTCAAGGTGTGATCACCTATGGGGTTCCAGGAGGTCAAACCTGGCCCATCTGCAGTTGAAACAAGGTGGACATGTTTGCAGCCCACTCCACAGAGGTAGCTTCTCAGACTGACTAGGATCCAGCCTGAGCTGCGTGAGAGAGATCGGGTGTCCAGGTCCTTCTCAGCCCCTGGCCACACTAGCCGACCCTCGGCAGCCTCAAAACTCAAGACAGACCTTTGGCAATGGCTTTGACTGGGTGACTTGGATGCACTGGAGGGAATCTACATGCCCCTTTTCAAGGAGCAGATTTCTCCACTGATGTGTGCTCCAGTGCGCCCGCCTACTAGACACAAGCTCTCTAGAATAACCCTCATTAATCCTAAAAACATGTAATCAGGGAAGCCTGTTGAATGTGAAATGTTCCATTCTCTTGGGACTTTCCTGGAACCCAAAATTAAACACAAATGAAGAAACCCTCCAATCTCGTGGGACTAGATTATTAATTTGCCCTCTGAATAAACCATGGGGATTTCTGCGTCCTGACATGATCCCTCCCCTCTCTTTACACTTTCTCCTCCCTTCTTAAATGAACTCGCCTGTCCTCCTCTACTTAGAAAGTCTGGGGTTCATCTTCACTTCCCCAATCAGTCATCTCACCAGTAAATTCGCGTCCCTAAATATGTAATTACATGCTCCCTGCTCTCCCAGAGCTAACAGCTATTGCTTTTGCCTGCCTAGCATCCTTTCCTTTGCTTCTGATAAGGGCACCCCAATTTCCTCTGGGGAGTGGCCTCTCTGCAACTCTCGGTCCATCAGTGGGTTGATGAAGTGCCCCAGGTTGACCCCGGGTCCAGCTGGATCAGTAAGTACACGGCCTCGACCTACTTATCAAGGAAATCCGCAGCCCTGGCCACAGTGATCTGTTCAGGGTGGGCACTGGACCTCATGGACGCCAAGAAGAGTCAACTCGTGACTTCTGCCTGCAGAAAAGCCCGTTTGCATTTGTGCCAGAGGATCTCAACTGCTAACAGTAAGCTGGACATATCATGGGCAGTGGTAGGGCAGTGCCCGCTTGAGAGAGCAGGTGGAGAGATGGGTGGAGGTCATCTCGCTGCATCGATCAGCTTTTGCAACACCTTGGCAGCACACCCTGATAAGCTTTTATACAAGGATGGGTGCAAGGTGGGGTCTTCCTGGTGGCGCAGTGGGTTGAGCAACGCACTATGAAGCAAACTGCAGCCACTGCAGCACGAGTTCGATCCCTGCCACCGGCCAGAGAGGGACCTACATGGCACAGCAGACCTCTCCTGCCTTGCCCGCTGCTGCCCTCAGCAGTGTGTTTCAGTCCATCTGCCTGTTCTGCTCCCCACTCTGCCTCTGGTGACTCCTCTCACCTCCCTGAACTCTGGCCTGTACCCCAGCTCTTGTATGCCTAAATAAATAAATCTTTAAAAAAACAACAAAGTACAAGGACTAGACTCGGGAGAGCCACACTGCCATGTCTGCCCCAATCCATTGGCCAAAGTAAGTCACGTGAGCCAGCCCAGTGTTGGGGGAACTGGAATCCACCCTGCCCCTTAAGTTGCAAGGTGTGGGTATTGAGAGGGGTTGAAATTTGGGACTGGAAACCCAGTCTACTATGGGTGGTATCATTGGAACCCCTTGGTCCAGCTGAACCCAAGCGAGATCATCACCTGAGCCCTGCCCTGTTGGTACTGCCAGAGCCCATATTCTGTAGCAATGGCCTTCGCACCCCACCGTGACGAGCACTGTGCTAGAAGCTGTGTGTCTCAGGTGTGAACTGAAATAACTCTGTGAGGTGGCTCCCCGTTTTGCAGATAGGAAATAGGGTGAGAGGAGTTTGTGACCCTGTCCATGGCTCACGGTGGAATTGCTGAGAGGGTCAGGTAAGAGCTTGGGGGTCAGCCTAGGAGTGGGGCTCATACTGCCCCCACTTCGTAATGGCTGTGAGTGATGCCATCTCCATTCCACAGGTGAGGAAACTGAGCCTCGAAAAGGCTAGGGGAGCAGAAAGCCCAGGAAGTATTGAGGCCAAGATCCCAGCCTCTCCTGTCTGACAGCAGTGCCTGGCCTCAGGGCCTCTGTTTAGGCAAAAAAGAGGACACGTAAACCCTCAGGGTGAGTGGGAGGGACAAAGGCATGAAACCAAAGCCACCCGCCTCCCCCAGTCCGCAGCTCTCCCCACTCACCCCTCAGTGCCTGGTCATCAGCCTCTGTGCTGATGAACCAACCTTCTCTGTGGCTGCAGATGTGATGAATGGCTCCAATTATCCCCTCTGAGCTCCGATTTAATGTAATGTTTTATTAATGGCAACCATCAGAGGAAAGCAAAGAGCCCACTGCGCGCCGGCTGCCTGCTCCATTCCAAAGCTTACTCTCGGGGTGCAGAAATAATGGGTGAGAGGGGAGAGCACCACCCCCAATCTTCAGTTCCACAGGCAGGGAACAACTCGGCCCCCTCCCCACTCATGCCTCAGGCTGAATGAGCGCCACGGTTCTTTGCTTTCTCGTTCCACCCATTGCTAATGCTTTGTTGCTTCCTTGACTGACAGATTAGGGGTTTGGACAAAATGCGGGTAAGGAAGGGGGGAGTTGGCAGCTGCTCACCCTGTAATTTAGAGGGAGGGTAAGAGAAAAGGGAGACCAGGGGAGGTACTTGGCCAAGTCACACACATTCCTTCATCGTGCCTGGTTTTGGCCGAGTGGTTTCCAGGGTAGGTTTAAGCAACCCTCAGCGAGCCACTGGGGAGATGCCCACTCAGAGCCTGCCCTCTGGGCCAGCCTGCCAGACCAAGCAGGGAACGCCTCACCCAGATTTCAGATCTGTCGTCTCAGGCCACGGGACACAGGCTGGGCACGTTTCACTTGGCCACTGGATAGATGGGAACTGAGGCCTGGAAAGGGGAAGTGCTGTCTCTCAGGTCATAGCAGGAACTAGTCGTTTGGCCAGCTCACACCCAGGCTTCTGAGGCCCTCTGGAATCCGCCTCCTAGACAATGACATCAAGCCATGGAGAAGTTGTAGTGGAGAAGTGCACAGGGACCCTCCTCACTCCCCAGCAGTCTCTGGGTCATCAGCCACAGGGCAGAGCCTGGCCAATTCCCTAGGGTGGTGTGTCTGCAAGGACTGCTCACCCCTTGCTTGCCTAATATTGTGAACCCCCTCTTCCCACATTAAGGTGGTGCAGAGAGATCTGATGCCAATTTTACTGTGTCCATGGCAGGCAGAGATGAGAATGGGAGACTAGTTCCAAACCCTCCTCCAAAGCATTTCCAAAAGTGAACGGACCATCTCAATAACTTCCAGGGGATTAAGGGAGACCTTCGTGGCCCAGAGAATGATGGTGTCTTGGTGCAGGCATACGGATGGTGACCCTCTTCATCAGGAATACGGAGGCACCCACCACCCATATTACTTATAACCAGTGCTCAGATACTTCACCCCATGTTGTGGCTGGACCGGCCCTGTGCTTCTTCCCATGATCACTTACTTCAGCAACAAGCATCAGGAAACTTTGAAGCACACGGTTATCACTCCCAGGTCCTGGCGGGTACACAGCATGCCCAGGAGCCACACAGAAAGGTGGTGGAGCAAGAAAGAGAGTGCAGACCTGGGGCTTTGTCTTAACTACTGTGGGGTGTCTAAGGTTTTGTGGGCTCACTCTTTATTGGTAATTTAAAGCATAAGAACAAGCATGGGAAGGGATAAACAGGGCTATTCAAGAGGCAAATTATCTAGGCTACCCAGGACTTTTGTTGGGGCTGAGGATAGGCCTAGTTCCTTGTCTGGTTGTTTGCTAGAAGCGGTCTTGAAGTTTCGAGATGGATGGATGTCTTTTGGAATAGACGCCTCTGCAATCAAAAATTTAATGCCAGGCATTTACACAACAGGTACATTAGCTGTCAATGGTAGGATGAGGTCAAGGAAAATTTCCAGGAGAGGATGGGTATGCAGAAGAGTAGGAATTAGCCAAGCAAAAGGGATGGGCAGTAATTCCAGGTGAAGAGAAGAGTAGGGGCAGATGATAGGAGGGAAAGAATAGAAGGGACTCAACTGCAGGAGGAGGTATTGACTAAGAAGCTCAATATGAAACAGGTATGAGGGAATCAGACCCCAGAGGCCCAAGCCAAGGAAGCTTTGCCTTCCCTCCCAGGACCCACTGTGGCTTTAAGCAAGGAAATTAAGTGTGAGCTTCAGAGAAGAGCCTCCTGGCTACCATATAGAGAAGGGACAGAGGCCAGTGGGTCTGTGATGGGGAAGGCAGAGGATCTCTTACCACAGTCTAGAGCAGGGGTGGAGACTCCTAACTGACTTCCAAGTTTAGGGTAGGAAGGAGGCATCAAAATGCCACCCTAGTTTCTAGCTGGTATTTGTGGCTGGAGCAACAGAAGACTCCCAAAGATGAAGTTGAGATAAAGGAGATTAACATCCACATGGGGGTTAAGGATATTTTTAATATGTAAAATCAGATAAACTTGAGTTTCCCTGGATCCCCACACTGGACCAGATGGCAAGTGATAATTAAAAGTGAAAACTTTCTTCTTTGAGTCATGTAAGCTCTTTGTTGATCTTTGTGTTCAGTCTCTTTCCAGTTGTATGGAGTGCAAAAATTTTCTCCCAAACAGTAGGGTGTCTCTTTGTTTTAGTTAATATCTCTTTTGCTGTACAGAAGCTTTTTAGTTTGATGTAATCCCAGCTGTTCGTCTTTTCCTTCACTTTCTTGCTTTGGGGAATGAGTCTTTAAAGATGTTACTGAGATGTTTGTCATTGAGTATTTTATCTATATTTTCTTCTATATAGTTTATCTTTTCAGGTCTTGTGTTCTTTTACCCATTTTGAGTTGTCTTTGTGTATGGCATGAGGTAATAATCTAGTTTCATTCTTTTGTATGGGGTGGTCCCATTGTCCTAGCACCATTTATTGAACAAACTGTCTTTGTTGCATTGCATATTCTCTGTTCCTTTGTCAAAGATTAATTGTCCATATATGTGCAACTTTATTTCTGGGTTTTCTATTCAATTCCATTGGTCTGTGTGCCTGTTTTTTGTTCCAGAACCATACTGTTTTAACTTTTATGGTTTTATAGTATAGTTTAAAGTCTGGGAACGTGAAAGCACCTTTCTCCTTTTTAGTCAGGAGAGCTTTGGCTACTCGAGGTTTTTTTGTGACTCCATATGAATTTTATCAATTTCTTTGAGACTACCATTGAGATTTTTATCAGAATTGAAATTGTAAATCACTTTCAATAGGATGGCCATTTTAATGTAGTTCTTCCAATCCATGAGCAGGGGGTGTCTTTCCATTTCTTTGTGCCTTCTATTTCTTTTAACAATGTTTTATAAGCTTCTTTGTATAGATCAGCCACCTCCTTTGCTAGGTTTATTCCCAGGTATTTGATTTTTTTGTTGTTGTTTGAATTGTCAAGGGGATGGTCTTCTTTCAAAGTAAGTAATACAGTAAAAAAATGGATAGAAGAGCTAAAAAGACACTTCTCCAAAGAGGAAATGCAAATAAATAGTCAACAGGTATATGAAAAATGTTCAACATCATTTGTAATCAGGGAAATGCAAATCAAAATCACAATGAGATACCACCTTACACCAGTGAGAATGGCATATATAAAAACTAACAACAAATGTTGGCCAGGATGTGGAGAAAAAGGAACTCTTCTACTCTGCTAGTGGGAATGCAAACTGGTCCAACCACTACAGAAAATTGTGTGGCAGTTCCTCAAATTACTGAAAATGGAGCTACCATATGACTCAGCAATTTGACACTTAGGAATCTACCCAAAGAACACAAAAACATTAATTCAAAAGGATACCTGCACCCCTACATTTATTAAAGAACTATTTACACTAGGTTAGATATGGAAACAAACCAAATGCCCAAAAATAGAGGACTGGATCAAAAAGATAAGGTCTATATACATGATGAAATACTATTCAACTGTCAAAAAGATAATTCGCAGCAACATAGATGGATCTGGAAGGGATTATGCTCAGTGAAATAAGCCAGAAGAAAAGAGAAAAATACCAGATGGTTTCACTTATAGGAGGAATACAGGGGACCAAATAAGGGATCAGGAAAGAAATAATAAATAAACCCCCTAATTAACAAGCAACTATAAATCAGAGGAATCCTGCAGGGGAGGAGACGGGACAGGGATCAAAACAGGGGAGGGAAGAACACAAGGGACTTTGGTGATGGTACATGGTTGAATTGGTGGTGGAAATTTTAGAGGAACTATACTTGAGAGGAGAAAGCAAACATTGTACAACAATGAACAATAATTAAATATATATAAATTAATTTTTTTAAAGGTGAAAACTTTCTTCTTGTAGGAATAAAGCCTAGTATCTCCAAGACTTGGCTCTGGAGTAGGACCTCCTGGAGGGGAGGGTGGCTGGACTTGTGATTTGTACCCCTCTGCAACTCTCTTCCACCCTGGAGCCTTCTGAATGTTGATCCACTGACCTGCTACCCTATAACTCTTACACTTCCCCTTTTAAAAAAAAAAATTCGTCGACATAGATTTTAAATTGACTTTTGGTTTTTTACAGTTTTATGAGCTTTCTCACATGTATAGATTCATGTGCTCAGGCAGTATGTGACCTTGTGAGACTAGACTTTTTCTCTCAAAAGCAGATGCTTTTGTGATTTCATCTACAGTGTATGGGTATCATATTTATTGGTTTCTACTACTGGAGGATCTCATTTATGGATGTGCCACATCTATCCACCCATGGAAAGACGATTAGGTTAAGTTTTAGTGTGGACATAGTTTTCATTTCTCTAGGTGGTTAAATACCTAGAAGTGGTATGACTGGGTGGTTTGATGATAACGTATGTTTAATAAGAAACTGCCAGATGGTTTTCTAGAGTGACTTACCATTTGCATTCCAGCAGCAATGGATGAGTGTTGGTTTCTTCATGTCTTCATCAGCACTTACTATTGTTAGTATTTTTAATATTAGTCATTCTAATAGGTGTGTACTGGTATCTCACTGTGGTTTTAACTTGCATTTACCCATAATTGTTGAACATCTTTTCATGTGCTTGCTTGCCATCTATATTTTCTCTTTGATGGAATTTTTTTTGCCATTTTTTATTAGGTTGATTCCTCATTGTAGAGTTCTTTTTTTTATATATCATGATACACATTCTTCAGATTATAATTTGAAAACACTTTCTCCCAATCTATACATTGTCTTGGCAATATCTTTCCTTTTTAGAAAGAGTTTTTAATTTTGCTGAAGGCCGATTTATCAGATTTTATTTTATGGATAATGTTTTTGGTGTCACATCAAAGCTTTCTCTGCCTAACCTCAAATCACTAAGGCTTCACCTAGATTTTCTCCTAATGTTTTTATCTTTTTAAGTATTACATTTAGATATGTGATCCATTTTATATGAATGAATTCTTGTATAAGGTATGAGGTTTAGGGTGTTTTCATATCATTTACTGGATGGGAGGGAAAAAAACACTCTCCTTTCTCCACTGAAGCACCTTAACACTTTTATCAAAAATCAAATTATTTTATTTGTATAGGTCTGTCTCTGGAGTTTCTTTGCTGTTCCATATGTTGAACTATTATTTTTTTTCTTTTTCTTTGCATATATGCCTTTCTTCTTGCCATCACCATTTTGCTGTATAGCAATTCTTAAAATTGGGTACTGTGAATCTACTATTTTTTTTTATTAAATTGCTTTGGTTATTCTAGATTTTTTTACTTTTCCATGTAAGTTTTAGAATAAGTTCATCTATATTTACCAAAAATTCTCCTGGATATTTATTGGATTTGCTTCACATCTGTAGATCTAATTAGAGAAAATTGACTTCTTTGTTACATTGAACCTTCCAACACATTCATATTACATGTCTCTCCATTTACCTAAGTAAATTTACAAAACTCTACTTTGATTTCTTTCAAAAAAGCCATTTGTGGTTTTCACTATAAAGAACCTCTACATGTTTTATTAAATTTATATATAAGTATTTCATAATTTTGGAAGTATTATATACTGCTTTAAATTTTGGTGTCAAAATATTTATTGTTGATATGTAGAAATATGATTGATCTTTCTGCATTGATTTTATATCCTGCAGTATCACGGCACTGAAATTTAGTTGTAAAAGGTTTTTTTAAAGGAAGATTTCTTAGTCTTTTCTACATAGACAAACATTTTGTTTGTAAATAGAGCTTGTTCTATTTATTATTTTTCGATATATCTGCTTTTATTTGTTTTTCTTTTCTGGCTGCATTGACTTGAATGTCAAGTGAACAACCTACATTTGTTGATCTTGGGGAAAAGCATTCTATTTCCCCACCATCACCTACAATGTTAATTGTAGGCTTTTTATAGACACCCTTTATCAGGTTGAGAAAGTTCCTTGTATTTCTACTTCCCGAGAGTTCGTATAATAAAATGATAATGAATTTGGTTAAATGTTTTCTGCACCAGTTGATATGATCATGTGATTTTTCTTCTTTAGGCTATTTATATGGTGACTAACACTGATTAATTTTCAAATGTTTAACCAGCTTAGCATTCCTGTGATAAATTCCACTTAGTCATGGTATATTAGTCTTTCTATATATTGTTAGAATCAGTTTGTTAATATTTTTTAAGGAAATTTTGTGTTTCTATTCATGAGGAAAATTAATCTATAGTTTTCTTTTTATGTGCTTTCTTTGTCTGGCTTGGGTGTCAGGTTAATGCTGACCTCATACAATGAATTGGAAAGTGTTCCCTCTTACGCTATTTTGTATGAGAGATTATGTAGCATTTGTGTTATTCTTTAAATGTTTGGATGAAATTTGCTGAGAAATCATCTTGACTGAGAGACTTATTTTTTGAAAGAATGTTTTATCTACAAATCAGTTTCTTAACAAATATAGAATTATATACATTACCTATTTTATCTTGAGTGGTCTGGCTTGTGGTTTTTGGAAAACTGATGTGATTCATTTATGTTTTCAAATTATTGTGACTGGAGTTGTTTGTAATAGTCCCTTATTATTTTCATTACCTACAGTGATATCCCTTCTTCTGTTTCTGATATTGAGTCATCTTTTCTTCTCTCTTTATTTTCTTTACAGTCTCACTAAAGGTTATCAATTTTATGCTATCTTTAAAGAACCATAAAAATCTGGTTTTATTGATTTTTCTCTATTGTTTGTCCAATTCAAATAATTGATTTTTGTTTTCAGCACGTGTTAAATGCTATAAATGTCCCTCTAATCTCTGCTTTAACTGCATCCCTCAAAATTTGATATATTGTGTTTTCAATTTATTCAGCTCAAAATAATTTATAATTTCTCTTGAGGCTTCTTGTTTGGCACACAAATTATTTAGAAGTATGCTCCTTAATTCATTCATAGTATCTGGAAATTTTACTTTTATCCTCCCATTCTTGATATCTAATTTAATTTCATGGAGTCAGAGAACATACTTTGTAGGATTTCAATTTAATTTTGTTAAGATTCATTTTATTACCCAATATGTCTCCAATATTGCTGAATGTTCCATGTACACCTATAAAGGATGTGAATTCTTCTTTTGTTGGGTTGAGTGCTCTGCAGATGTCTATTTGATTCAGTTGGTTGATGGTGTTATTCAGTTCTACTGATTTTCAATTGATAACTGAGAAAAGACTATGATGTTTCCAATTATCATCTTGCATTTGTCTATTTCTCGTTTCAAGTCTATTAGTTTTTGCTTCATGTATCTTGAAGCTCTTTTGTTAAGTACATCCACTTCTTTATGAACTGATCCTTTTATCATTATATAAAAATCCATTTTATTCCTGGTAACTTTCTTTGTTCTGAAGTCTACTTCGCCTAATATTAATGCAGCCACCCAGTTTGGGTTAGTATTTTCATGGTACATATTTTCCATCCTTTTACTTTTAATCTATTTATATTATTACAGTTGATGTGACTGTACTATAGAGCGGATACTTGGGCCAGATTTTCTTTTTTCAAATCCATTCTGATTATCTCTGCATTTAATGTGGTATGTCTAGACTATTTAAACATAAAGTAATTACTGATATGTTTGGATTTAAGTCTACCATTTTATCAGCTTTCTATTTAACCCCTCTAATATATATTTTTATTTGTTTCTTCCTTTCCTGGCTTATTTTGGGGTAGGCAAACATTTTTTTGTGACACACTTTAATTTTTTTTACTGTACTTTTTACTATATCTCTTTGTATATCTTTATTTAGTGATTGCTCTGTAGATGAAACTATGCATAGTTAACTTTCAGTTTACTTAAAATCACTATTTAACCATGTCAAATGGATTGTGGAGCCTTAACACTGTCTAGGTCCCTTTATTCTCACCCATTTAGGTTATAGTTGTCTTATATATTATTGCTTTCAGCTACCTAACATATTTCAACTACCTAATATATTTCAACTACCTAACATATCCCAGAAAGGAATAGTCTATTAAATCTGTCCAGATAGTGACCATTTCTGTTTTCTTCCTTTATTCATGATGTTCCAAATTGTCCTCTGGTGCAATTTCTCTCCTGTCTGAAGAATTTTCTGTAACCATTCTTTCAGAGATAGTCTGATGGAAATGAATTCTCTTCTCTGAGAAATCATATTCTCTGAGAACATCTTCCCTTCACGTTCATCCTTTAAAGATATTTTCACAGAATATAGAATTCCGAGTTGACAATTCTTCTCTTTCCGTACTTGGAAACCCATACCACTTTCTTCTGACCTCTATCATTTCTGATAAGAAATTGTCTATAATTCAAATCATTGTTCACCAATAAGAAATATGCCATTTTTTCTCCATGTGCTTTTTCTGTGTGTCTTAGCATTCAGCAGTTTAGCTTTGGTGGTTCTGGATGCATATGGCTTGGGGTTAATCCTCTCAGTCTCGGTGAACTTCTTGGATCTGGATGCTGATGTTTTCTGCCAAATTTGGGGAGATTCCAGCTATTATTTCTTCAAGTAATTTTCCTACACTTTCTCTTTCTCTGGAACTCTGATGCCTCAAATGTTAGGCCTTTTGGTATTGTGCCAAAGGTCCCAAAGCTAAGTTCAGTTCTAGCAAATCAGGTTTATCTCTGTTTTTCAGATTGGATAATTTCTGTTAATCTGTCTTCACATTCACTGACTCCCCTGTCATCTCAATTCTGCTCTCTTAACCATCTAGTGAGATATTTTTATTGCATGTATTATATTTTTCAGTTCTAAAATTTCCACTTGATTTTTATTTATATTTTTCTATTTCTTTGCTGAGACCCTTATTTTATTTCAAAACTATTTGCCCTTGATTCTTAAAGCATTTTTATAATCACTGTCTTAAAATTATTGCCCAATAACTCACTAACTGCAGCATCTTTATCATCTTGGCATTAGCGTCTGTTTATTATCTCTTCCTGTAAGTGTTCAGGTTTTCTTATTTCTTCACACGCCAAGCAATTTTGGTTGAATATTTTGAATATTATATTATGACAATAATATATATTGTTTAAGTCCCATGGAGAATTTTCATGTGTTTGCTTTTGGAACCATAGCTCCTCTAGTCAGAAGGGAAAGTTTTTCTCCCAGAGACCTAGGTACTCACTGTCACTGCTGCTGCTGCTTCTACTCCACTGCAAGGGTCACCTTCAATCTGGGGCACAAGAGAAGGAAGAGAAAAGGGGAAAAGAGGATTTCCCACTTTCTCTGAGCACCAATTTCAGTCTTTTTCTGGTACTCTCTCTCTGCACCCAGTGTCCACTGATGGATTTCAGGCTGCCTTGAGTCCAGCCAGGGACATACCAAAGGAAAAACAAAATAGGAATCTCACCGCTTGCTCGGTGGCTTCAAACTATGGTCTTTCACAACCTGTATATAATTTACTTTTCAGAGTCCTCAAATAGCTGGTCCAAGCATTCTAGTCAGACTTTTGGCTACATTCAGTGGGAGGTGGAGGGTAAAATATGATAATTGCTTCTTACCTGGAACTGCTCCTTAACTGTTTAGTTCTCTGCGACACACATGAGGCCACAAACCCTTCACATCCCCTGAGGAAGGGCAACACGGACCATTTTAGAGAAGAATACAAACTCTAATGTTTGCGGATTCAGTAACTTCAACAGGATTTGAATATTAAACTGGCATGGAGCACAGCACATAACCCAGAAGGAAAGCAGACGGTGGAGATGAGACTCTAGGAGGGGAAGAGTAAGGAAACCCCCACTGCCGTTGGCTTTGTAACTTAGAGAGTAAGCTCTTGATGGACACACTGTTGTTTTTATCTTGACAGCATCTCTGAGGTAGAGACTCTTGTGCTTATGAGGGAGCTGAGACTCAGAGAGGTTAACTGACTTCACCCAGGCCACACAGTAAGAGAGTGACAGTCAGGAAGCCTGCAGCCCAAGCCAGGAGCATAACTGACCTTTATGATGCCCCTGGTTCTGATCTGGTCTGGTAGAAAGTTCCATAGAATGCACCCACCCAGGATCCCAGTGCTGGTCATAGGATGCCTTGATCCCCAAAGATGAAGAGTATCCCGGGTAACTCATCAAACCAGGATCCTACAGCTCTCAAGTTTTCAGTGGTTTTAAAGGAAGAAACAGGGGCCTCCCTGGTGGCGCAGTGGGTTAACCAACGCACTATGAAGCAAACTGCAGCCTCTGCAGCACAAGTTTGATCCCTGCCTCTGGCCAGGGAGGGGACCCATATGGTGTAGTAGACCTCTCCTGCTTCACCCACTGCTCCCCTCAGCAGTGTGTTTCAGTCAGTCTGCCTGTTCTGCTCCCCACTCTGTCTCTGATGAATCCTCTCACCACCCTGGACTCTGGTCTGTACCCCAGTTCTTGTATGCATAAATAAATAAATCTTAAAAAAAAAAATAAAGGAAGAAACAGCAATGGCAACATCCTGAGAATGAAGTCCCAGGCTATAGAGCACCTTCTGTCACCTACATCCTCATCAGTAACCCTGGCAGCAAGGTTACTGGGAGCTCATGGCCTTGCTCTCCAGGTAAGGTTGTGGGTAGTATTCTGAGCTTGCTGATGGATATGGTTTACCCAGTGCGCAGGCAGTGACCTCAGAGTCAGAAGTAGGGACCCCAAACTCCAACCTGCTTCCCATTAGGCTTGCCAGGTCTCCAGGATCTTCAGCCACCCTCTGCCACTCTTCTCCCTCCCCCTGAATCTTCTCTGCCTCACTTTCCATCTTCCCGAGCCCCTGCCCTCCAGCTAAATTCCTTTTATTCATCTTCTGTGTCGCCTCCCTTTTTTTCATTACCCTTTTTTCATTACCTCCCTTCCTTCTCAACATTTCCCCTCTTTCACACTTTGCTTCTCTCCCTATTGTCCATCCCAAATTCATTTGTTCATTCATTCATCTACTCAGCTGCCATCAAATGCCAAGTGCCCAGTACTGGAATAAACATGAATGATCTCAAAAAGATGAGGATATTGCTTTGTCCTGGACTCTGCCTTAATCACAGTTCTAGTAAAAGAGACAAATGAGAATGCAATGTGACAAGTCCGTAAAACATCCAGGCCCCGGCCTTCTCCCTCCTCCTCCAGTACCCTGAGCTTAAGCAAACTTATTTCCAGTGCCAGAAGCTTCTCAGCCTCACCCAAGGGCAAGGGTTCTATTAACCCTTATGGTGCCTTTGCAAAACTAGAAACAAGAACCTCTTCTGGAAAAACACATTGGACTTCAAATCCCACTTGCCCTCTTCTTTTAAAAAAAAAAAAATTATTTATGCATACAAGAGCTACAGGTCAGAGGCACGAGAGGTGAGAGGACTCACCAGAGACAGAATAGGGAGCAGAACAGGCAGATGGACAGAAGCACACTGCTGAGGGGAGCAGCGGGCGAGGCAGGAGAGGTCTGCTGTGCCATGTGGGTCACCTCCCTGGCCGGGGATGGAACTCTTGCTGCTGTGCCGCGGATGCTTCATAGTGTGGTGCTCAACCCACTGCATCACCAGGGAGGCCCTTGACTGAGAATACAAAGGCACAACTTACCCAGCAGCTCATGGCAGCCCTGCCCAGGAGTTCACATGATTTTGTGAATTCAGTAAATGATTCTGCTTCTCTCAACCATCCAGAAGCAGAAAGATCTTTGCAAACTGAGCAAGGTTTCTCTAACCAAATGAGGGAAGCTCAAACAGTATTCCCCAAGAACCACCTGACATCTCTATCATCCTGGCTGGCTGGGCCCCCCTTTTGTTCCTTTGGCTGAATTCCTTCCTTCTCTTCTTGTCCCTAATCCTCTGAGGCTGAGGAGGCGACTGCCTCTCTTTTGCCTGTCATCTTTCTGCACAGTTGGAATCGACAGATCTTCTGGCAGAGGGATTGGCCCCTCCTCTGACAGCTAACTAGTTCTAGATAAATGAGTATTGGTTTTGCTCTGTTTGTTTTTCATTTGTAGCTATCCTTTGATTTTTTTTTTTCCCTGCAAAATTGGTTAAGCAATGATAGCATGGTCTGATTCTGCAGTTGCATTGATTGGGCAGCTCTTGGAGTCTGGGTCTTTGGCTGGGTTTTCTGTTTTGTTTAACCTTCTACCCTACCCCGCCAGTGCAAATGCCTCTTCTAGATTCATGGGGAAAGAATAGAGGGCAGGAGCTAACATCTGTATCCCAGACCTCATGCAGGTGATTTATACAAATTGTCTCATTCTGTCTTCAACAAACCAAATAAAACAAACCAGTATGGTAGGTGTTATTCTTTTTATTTTGCAGATGGAAAAACTAGGGTCTTAGAGAGTTTCAGAACCTGTTCAAGATTGCATGACCAGAGCAGAGGGGCACCCTGCACCCCTGCCAGACACGTGTTCCATCACTAGTCCGTTCAGCATGTGGCGCTCAGCAAATTTTCCTTACTATACCTCAGGCTGCCCCTCTGTGGAATGGAGCATTCCTGTCTCACAGCCGTCAAGGCCGAGGAGTTCCCTCTGCTGAGGGTGTTGAAGGTGTCTTTCGCTATATTAATAAAGGTAACTTCTAGAAAACATGAGGGTGTTGGCTGGTTTTGGGAAAAATAGTGTGAATGTGTTATTGGGCAAGGTTGAAGCGTACCCCAACACCCCCAGACCTGCCCACTCTAAGTGGGTTCTGCCATCTGCTGCATCAGTATAAAGCATGTTCTGGTGTGTGAGGCCTTTAACAAAAAGGAAACTTAATACAATTCGTGTGTAAGAGAGAAAAGAAAATGAGAAAGGGTGGAGCTTCCAAATCAAGTGCCCAAAGTTACCCATCTCCTCATGGGTAAATGCCCAGCCAAACAGGGATGGCCCAAAGCAGGGCCACTGGGGTCTGAAAGATTGCTCTAAATCTAAGGCACCTTCAGGTGGGGACCCATAGGAAAGGGGCAGAAATAGCCACACAAGTCTGGAAGGAAAAGAGCTAAATCAAAATCAAGATAAAGGCTTCCACTGTCAGTCTCCCCACAGGTCTCTCACCCATGTCTGTCTCAAGTGTCTCCTTCCATGTCTCCCAAACCCCTGGCGCAAGTCCAAGGCCAAGAGGCAAGTACAGCTCCTCACGTCTCTCTGCTCCATGTGCCTCCTCCAGGTTATCTTCTTGACCTCCATCTCTCTCTGCTTCTCCTCAGCCAGGTCTTCTCTAACTTCTCCTCCCTGCTGAGTTCAACCCTCCCTTGGGTGGGGCAAGGAAACTGGAACCTCCCCTTTCCCTGGGGACCACCCTGTTACATTAGGGGATGGGACTTCCAGCTCCACTCCCGGCTTTCCTGGGTGGAGTTCAACTGTCAACGGCCATGACTTAGCAGTCACTCGTGCCTATATAAAGAGGCACCATAAGAGCCCAAAGAGGAAGGGGCTTTGGTCCACCAGGTTCCATATGGGGAAGAATGGCATGCCTGGAGAGGGCATGGAAGCTCCATCTCCCCCATGCCTGGTGTTATTCATCTCTTCCATCTGGCTTTTGGTCTGTGTCCTTTCATATCCTTTGTAATAAATCAGTGATCTAGTGAGCAAATGGGTTTGCTGAGTCCTGTGTTTCACTCTAGCAAATTCATAGAATCTGAGGTGGGTGTCCTGGGAACTTCTGATTTATGGCCAATCACTCAAAACACAGATAATAACCTGGGGCTTGCCACAAGCACCTCTAGTCTGGTAGGGGTCTTGGGATCTCTGATCTATAGTCATTTGGTCAAAAGCATGATCTTGACTGGAGTAAGGCACCTGCTGGTGGTGGCCCTTTCCTTACCTACAGAATCTCACTCTCTTTCTGGATAGACAGTGGCACGTGAGCTGAATTCTTGGACACCTGCTGAAATTGGAGAATTGCCTGTTGGCATGGAATCCTCAGCAACCTCAGCACCCGAACCTTTTGGAAATTGAGCCATAGACCATGCCACTAATGACAATAAAGCAATTTTCACTGTGTGTATGCAAGGAGAGGACTCTCTCAGCTGCAGAACACAGCTCTGGCAGAACCCATCAAGGAGGAGCAGACTCCTGGCCCTGTGATCCCTCAGAGAGATGCTGACAACCCCAGTAGTCCCCTGAGAGACCTCCTGGCCTTGGCTTTGACCTGCCCACAGTCTGTCCATCCATTCACTCAATCCACAAATATCTTAGGGCAGGGGCCTCCCTGGTGGCACAGTGGGTTAAGCAACACACTATGAATCAAACCTCAGACACTGCAACACAAGTTCAATCCCTGTTTCTGGCCAGGGAACGGACCCACATGGCACAGCAGACCTCTCCTGTCTTGCCCGCTGCTCCCCTCAGCAGTGTATTTCAGTCCATCTGCCTGTTCTGCTCCCCACTCGGTCTCTGGTGAATCCTCTCACACACACCCCTCCACACACCTCTGGCCTATACCCCAGTTCTTGTATGCATAAATAGATAAATCTTTAAAAAAACAGACTTTATATTTAAAATAAGTATCTACATACCTTAGGGAAGATCACAGGCCAGCCATGTTCTAGGTGCTGGGACCAGAGAACAAGACAAAGTGCGATGCCTTCATGTGAGGTAGGGAAACAGACCACAGTTGAATAAATGCGTCCTCTGTAATGACATCTCATATGCTTTGCAGAAACAGAAAGCAGCGTTAGGAGTTCCCCTGGATAGGGCCCGCACTGGTGGCGCAGTGGGTTAAGCAACGCACTATGAAGCAAAGCACAGTCACTGCAGCACGAGTTCGATCCCTGCTGCCGGCCAGGAAGGGGACCCACATGGCGCAGCAGACCTCTCCTGCCTCGCCGGCTGCTCCCCTCAGCAGTGTGCTTCTGTCCATCTGCCTGTTCTGCATCCTGCTCTGTCTGTGGATTCTCTCACCAGCCCCACACCTCTGGCCTGTACCCCAATGCTTGTATGCATAAATAAATAAATCTTTAAAAAAAAAAAAAAAGGAGTTCCCCCCGATGGTGGGGGAGGAACGCTGGAGCAAATGAGATCTGAGCAGGGGCTGGAGCAAGGATGGCAGAGGACTGATAAAGACAAAACCTCTGTGGTGGGGACCAGCTGTGCAGGTCCTAACAGTCTGGGGACAGCATGATGCAGGAAAGCAAGTGAACAGAGCCAGGTCGCCGCGGCCTGGCAGGGCACACGAGGCCGCAGGGTTCATCATAAGCACAGTGGTGTCCTTGGAAGGTTTGGAGCCAGGGAGTGACATCATTGGATAGCGAGCAGGTGACTGTGTACCTGCCAGAGAGATCTTTATAAGATGCTCCCAATCCCGTGCCCACCCTTTCTAAAATTTTCAAGACCCTCGTGGTCCCCGGGATCAAGGCCAGACTGCCCTTTCCAGGCACCCATCAACCTCCAGGCTTGCTGGCCTCCATACTCCTTCTCTGTGGTCCCTACGTCTGCTTGCTCTGCCTGGAATACTCCCCTCCCCACACCTCCATCTCCACAGTCACCTCCCTCAGGAAGTCTTACCCAGCCGCCCTGTCCACAGCAGGAGAGGGCCCAAGGCCATCGTTGTCATCGGATCCTCTTTCGGAGCCTGTTGTCATCGGAGCCTCTTTCGGAGCCTTTATCACAGACAAGAGACAGCAAGCTCCTGGGGCTGGTTCCAGAAATGACCCGTCTGCGTGTCCCCAGCCCCTAAGGCCATGCCTGACAGAAGCATAGTGGGTCCTAGCAAATCCTGGTGGAGTAAGCAATTGGATCAATAAAGGTTGATCATTGCATTAATAAGATCCAAACAAGATTGCCCCCTGTCTCCCACCCCTCCTTCATGAGGCTCCCGGGTTTCCAGGAAAAGGGGGGGCTGAGAAGAGAACTCCCTTTTCCTTCCCCAGGGAGAAACAGCACAGACTCGGCCAGGCTGGCTCAGTGGGGGCCAGGAGCCAACTGTGAGGCTGACTTCCAATGCAGCAGGCCGGCTGGGCTCGTAAACGGCCCAGTTACATTTATAGCCGTGTTCTTATTAAGCACCAGGAGCAAAGAGATGAATCATACCCCCTCTCCTCCCACCCACAGCCTGGGGAGATGGAGGCCACCAGCCGGCCTGGCCTTAAATCTCAGGAAACTTAAAAGTCACAATTGCTCAGGGCAGCCCTGTATCACCAGGGACAGCAGAGAGGAATGCAGCTTCTCAGGCACAGCCCATCTTATGGGGGGGCAGGGTTGGGTGGATTGGGTTGTGGCAGAGCAGGGGAGGAGGAGGGAGCAGGGGACACAACTCCCTGGGAAGCCCTGAGGACAGGGTCCTTCGTGCAGAGCTGCAGTGGACACCGTGTGACCTTGGAAGGGCCAGGTGACTTCTCTGGGCCTTTGGGTGACATACAGCCCCTGACAGAATAAAATGGTGTTTCTGAGAATGCTCCTGAAAGGTGAAGTCTTGTGTCCCCTCCACCCTCCCATTTTACAGGAAGAGAAAGCAGAATCTGGAGCGAAGCTGAACAAGCAGACTCCCAGTCACCACTGCCCTGAGGAAGCCGCGGTGGCCTAGTGGACATGGGCCTGAAGGTGAGGCCAGCGCTGGCCTTTATGTCACATCCTCAGGGCATCCTCACCCACACCCCACCAGGAGCCGTGGGGCCCATCATCCCCTTGGAGCAGAACGGCCCTCAGCAAATGCCCTGCCCTCCCCACTCACTTCTCTGCACAGCCACACCCACTGAGCAAGGGGTGTCCCTTCGCCCTGACCACCTGCCACAGCTGGACTTAGCCATTAGATGGGGCTTGCTTCACTCCACATGCCTCTTTAATTTTTTTTTTTGCATGTGTAATTGATTTCTGTGAGATTTATTGAAGTTTTTAAACTTTTTTATTATAAAATATAATACAAATACCAAACAGTGAATAATCCATAACTATAGAGCTTAATGAGTTATAAAAAATGAACGCCCAGGAAACCACCTCCCAGGACCATGGAAGTAGGATGGTTCCAGAAGCCACGCTGCCATGCCAGCTCCTCCCTCCCTGATCTAGGAAACCAAGCCCTGCCTTTATGGGAGGCATTTTTCTGCCCTGTCCTGAGTCCACTTCCCCAGAGAATTCAAGAGAATGAAGACTGGAAGGCAAGAGGCTTGCTTCTGATGCTAGCCCTCTGGGGGCTCAGTTACCTCCTCTGGAATGGAGACGGCAAACCCCCACTGCCAGAGCAAGCCCACAATTCCAAACCAGCAGTAAGAAATGCTGTGCATGCAGAGGCGCACGCAGGGTTCAGAAGGCGCCTGGGCACACCTTCGCGGGTGCTATTTACTACTTCCTAGGGGGAGGTGGCGGTCCCTCCACCTGCTTTGGGCATTGCAACTAGAGGTGCTCCCACTGGAACTAAGGGTGCCCCCTCTGTATCCTGGAAATAGGTTTTGGGGTTTTCTTCCGCAGATCTCTCCCTGGGGTACTCTAGGCTTATCCCTCACCCCCACCAGGGAGTCCTCTGTCCAGTTTTCAGCATTCCTTTAAATACAACATTCCAGAAGCCGAGCATGGTACCTTTCTTCCTGCTGGCAGGAGTTCTGATGTGACTTCAAGTCCCCTGCCTGCCAGTCCTGGGGTGGCTGACCCTGCTTCCCAGGCTCTGAGCCTGTGGTTCAGGAAGTGCTGGCTGTGGAGAGAAACAGGAGCGGGGAAGAAAAGCCAGTGATTCCTGAGCCCTGGGCCTGTGCACAGGCAGGCGCAGCCAGGCACCTGGCCTTGCATCTGGTTGAATCAGCCCCTTCACGCATTTGGAAACATTACTGACACCTTCTTTTCCAAAGAAGGACAGGGAGGCTTGGAGTTTAAGGGACTTACTCAGGCATATTTCTGGGAAGCAGTAGAGGCTTAGAAAGAGTCCTGACTCCAGAGCTCATTATCTCACACCATCCCCACTCCTGGCAAGGGGCCAAGAAAAGCAGCCAACCTCTTCCCAAGGTCTGGCTTCCTCCTGCCCTGGCTGGGAGGTAACCACGCTGGTGAATGAAAGGGTATATAAATTATCACAGAAGTCAGGGGTGATGGAAGGTGAAATAAGTTGAAAGGAAAAATGAGAGCTGGGGTGGGGTGAGGAGGTGGGCCAGGTTTAGAAAATAACCTGAGGTTTCCAGCTGGGGGGATCACATTGGTGGAAGGTGGGGTCAAGCTCCAAGAAAGAGCCAGTTTGACAGGAGAGATTTTTTTTGTGTGAAGATTTTTAGTATTTTGTTATTACCTTCTTTACCTTTGCAAAGAGCCTGCTGAGGAGTGAATTCTATAAATGGCAGATGGGTGGTTGGGCAATGGGTGGGTGGGTAGGTTCATGGGCGGGTGGATGGATGGATAGATGGGTGGATGAATAGGACGGTGGGCAGTTAACTGGGACAAGGGAAAGTTGGAGAGATGGACACATTATATCTGAAGATCTTCTGGGTCTTTCCAGGTGAGGGTGGAACACATTTTGGGCAAGTGCCCTACAGGCAAAGCACATCACTCACGTGACAGACACAGGCTCCCTGGACAGTATGCCGGATCTCCGACAGTCCACTTCCTTCTCCCCCATACTCTCCTTCGTCCTGCCCCTTGCCCTTCATTTCCTCCTCTATGTCCCTTCCACACTGTCCTCTGTACCCCAAGAGGAGACAAGGTTCTCTGAGCCTCGGAACAATGGCTGTGAACCCCAATTTCCTTTGCTCACACCAGTGACTCCAGCTTCTGGAGTTGAGATTCAGCAAGTCCTGGGGCCCTGGCTGAGGCCACCCAGCAAGGCCTGGCAGCCAGGTGGGACCAGATTACCCTGACACTGACCGCTGAGCACCTGCTGGGGGAGAGAAGCCCAGAGGGGACCTGCATCTTCTGTCTCTGAAAAATGCTGCAACAAGCCAGCCTCTCAGCCCTACAGGCTCTTGCTGCCCTGCTAGGTTGAGGCCATGGTTTCTCAGCAGTAAAATGTGATTGTTCACATTGCCTTTCCTGCTGGATGATTTCAGTTGAATAATTTTGCATGATCTCCGCACAGCATGAAAAGAGCGCCCAGCTGAGGATGAGGGGCTTACATCATGGGGAAAGGTTTGAATAGGAATCTACAGGGCTCCCTACAAACTGGTTTCTGCCAGGGGCTGGGATTTCCTATGCCCAAGGCTGCTGATTATAGCAGCACCGCCCTCTGACCATTGCTCAAAGAGGCACCCAAAGAGAAAGGATCCATAGGTGTCTCCAGACTTTGTGGCCTTGGGCAGCTCCTCTGCTGATCCATGGAGCAGGCACAGCACTGGTGTTATATCCCTGGATCTCCACCACAGACATGCACACGGTCCTGGCAGCAGGCGTTGCCACTGAGGAAATAGACTTAGGTTTGCCCGAGAGCCTGTCACCCAATAAGGGTGATAGAGTAAAGGTTAAGGCCAAGATCGACAGCCCTCCAAAGGAAGGGTGCTCAAGATTCTAAGAGAATGCATTGAATATGCATTGAGGGTAGAGACTGCAAACTAAAGAGGACCCCAAAAGAGGCACAAAGTCCAAAGGAGGAATCTGAGGCTTTTCCCTGAAATAAGAGGAGTTGGGAAAGCAGGGTAGTTAGAAAATATGCAAAAACCTTGGACTCTGGAGTTAGAGCTGCTAGGACTTAGGGGGTTTCAAGTCATCCTCTTCATTTTACACATGAATTGCACAGTCACCTCAGGGAAGTCAAGAGACTTGGCCAAGGTCACACAGCAGGGAAGCTGAGACCAGAGCCAAGTGCTCCCAACCCCCAAGACCCCACACTAGGCTGCCCTCCCCCTTCTCTTAAGGTCCACCTCTAGTTCTAGCAGGTCAGGTTGGAGGTGGAGGAAGAGATGTGGGGGTGTCCCAGGCTTGGGCCAAGCAGGGAGGGCCCCCTCTCCTGCTGTCCCACTCCCCCCACTCATTACTATTCCTGGCATCGCCCCCTCTCCCCTTCCTATAGAAACCCAGCGATGCTGAGAGTGGAATTTGGATGTTTTCCCAGCATTTGGACTCTTAATTAAAACTAATAAATCTGCCACTTGGAGTTGGGTTGAAGAAGAGAAAGGGTGAGGTAGGAGACAGAGAAGGGGGTTTAGGCTTGGGATCCTCCCACATGTACCCCTGCAAGATCTTTTACTTCCAGTTTTGCCTCCTGAATTATTTTCCTATTGGCTGTTAGTTCATTCTACATTTGATAGTTCCCCCAATGCCGCCCCGATCCTTTTCCTACGCAAGTTCTAGTTCATTCTAAGATGTGGAAGTCTCGTTTCTAAAGCAGGGACTTTCTACGGTGCCAGGCCACTCTCTGAATGAACAAAAGCAGGCAATCCAGCTGTGAAATACCTGGGTTCAAACTCCAAAGTTGACACTTTGCAGCCTCGTGGCCGCTGGAGGTCCCCTTTCCTCCCCACGCTTCCCCTTCCTCGCCTCTAAACTGTACGTCGCAGTGCCTTCGTGGGAAGATTATCATGGTCAGTCACAGGCCAGAGGGTGCATACGGGACAAGAGGGCATCACGCACCCACAGGGCAGAGCTGGAGATGGAAAGAGGTGCCGAGGCCCACTGGTTCTGGCTTCCCGAGATGAGATTATGTGAGCAGATGAAATTCTCCATCTCATCATTAAACACTCAAAGTGGGACTCTGTACACCACCTACCATCTCATCTGATCTTCTCAGTAACATCCCAAAGCAAGGCGGGAGGGGTACTGTTCCCCTTGTACAAACGAGAAAGTCAAGTCTGGAGAAAGTGAATTTATTTCCTGAGGTTACAATGCCGGTGGCTATAGGGCCAAGCCAAGCCACTTATCTCAAGGACCTCTAAGATAGGTCCATAACCCCATGTTACAAAGCAAGAGTCTTAGGTAAAGTGCCCTGGGTGCCCAGAGGAAGTCGAGTTGAGATCAATTAGGGGAGAGGTAGGGCCCGGGAAAGCATGATGGAGCAGCAGCATTCAGCAGGCCTCTAATGTAGGCGGGAAGCGTGGTCGTGAGCATGCGCACCAGCAGCAGAGGTGACTAAGTAAGCATCTCTCGTGGAAGTCTGGTGGCATGGTTGAGCAGGAGGAAACGATGCCATTTTTTGGAAGGGAGTATCAAGAGTGGGAAACAACAAGGGAACACAGAGAAATAAGTTAGAGGCACCAAGTTGAGGGCCTGGAATGCCAGGATTAAAAGTTTGGGAATGTATTGATAAAGTGGTCCAACCACTGTGGAAAACTGCATGAAGGTTCCTCAAATTACTAAAAATGGAACTACCATATGATCCAGAGATTCCACTCCTAGGAATCTACCCAAAGGACACAAAAACACTAATTCCAAAGGAAACCTGCTCTCCTGTGTTTATTGCAGCACTATTTACAGTAGCCAAGATATAGATTCAACGCAAATGTCCCCAGAATAGACAAATGGATTAAATGGATCAAAAGTGGTGGTATACTGACATGATGGAATATTACACAGCAATCAAAAAAGAAACTCATGCCGTTTGCAGCAATGAGCTGGAAGGGATAATGCTAGCTGAAATTAGTCATAAGGAAAAAGATAAGTACTGGATAGTCTAACTTATGTGTGGCATATAGAGAAACCAAACAAAAGGTAAAGAAAAAGCCAAAGCTAGCAAGGTGACCACAGAAATGAGGCATACAGCAAAGGAAGGGGCAGCCAGGGAATATGAACACAAGGGAATATGATGATGGTCCACAGGTGATACAATAGCAGGAGAACTATGGGGACTACAATAAAGTGAGAAAATAATTTTAATTAATAAAAAAAATTAAAAGTGGGGGGTTCATTTGGTAAACAATAGGGATCCATAGCCAGACAAACAATGTTGCAACCTCATCTCAGTCAGATTAAAGGAGGGAAAGAACAGTTAGGACAAGGCAGTGAGGCCTGACATAAGCCAAAGAGGGGTATGGAGAAGGGGATGGCAACATGAGCCCAATTGCACTGTGGAGGCAGGACTGTCAGGGCAGAGAGCGGTGTGCTGGAAAGGGCTCAGACTTGGGGGTCAGGCTGGGCTTGAACCTGGACCTCCTGCCTCCGAGATCTGGTAAGCAGGTAGGACAATCCGAGGCCAGGACCTTCATGAACCACAAGTGCTTTGTTGATTCGCTGCTGCTGCCCCGGGAACTAGAACTCAATCTGACACCTAGTAGGTGCTCAGTGAATTCTGAGGGACCAAGAGGATAGAAGGACAAATGAATGAAGGATGTGGTAAGTGAATGAACAAGTAAGTGAATGAGTAAAAGAAGCAGAGGAGGGAGGGAAAGTCAAGGGCAAAGCAGTTTGAGAGTACCTGGGGTGGGCTCAGCTTCCTGAGCCTTCCCCCACTTCCCAGACAGGCAATCTCAGCCTGAAGGCTGCCCCTGGCCTTCGATGGAGGAGGACGGTGAGGGAAGAGGGGAGAAGGGAGAGGGAGGAAGGCAGAGAGGGCAGGGGGTGGGAGGGTAATGTTTAAGCATGATAAACTGCTTATATTGACCCAGTCTTTTCTCCCTTTGAGGAACACGTACTTAGAAGCAATTGTTGCTTACAACCTGCACTCTATTTGCTTCCCCACCAGGCCTGTTGGTTGGGGCAGGGATGGGGACCTCCAGGGCTTCAGCCCACATCTAGCCAGGGATTCCTGGAGCCCAGTACTTTCTCAATATGGGCCCGACCTAGGGGCTGCTGCTGTGTGAGCCCAGGTGGAGCCAGGAAGGTCTGTTGTTTCTAGAAAGGCCTCCCACTCCTAGGAATATACCCAAAAGACACAAATACACTGATTCAAAAGAATACCTGCACCCCTATGTTTATAGCAGCACTCTTTACAATAGGTAAG
>JAGFMF010010158.1:0-20909 GCA_019455555.1 Galemys pyrenaicus
GTGGATCGGGAAGCTGTGGTACATATACACGATGGAATACTACTCAGCAATCAAAAAAGAAAAACTAGACGCATTCATAGGAACATGGATGGAGCTGGATGGGATTATGCTCAGCGAAGTAAGTCAGAAGGCAAAAGAAAAATACCAGGTTCCTCCCCTAGGAGGAATAGAAGGGAACCAAATGAGGATCAAGGAAAGGAATAAGAACAATAATAATAATAATAACAACAAGAAAGAAACAAAAACCTAAAATGAGGAGACAAGGACAGACTGGGGACACTTGGTGGGGAGGGAAGAGGGGAAGGGTGGAGGGCAGACGGAAGCACGGGGGACTGAGGTGATGGTGCACTGGTGTTACGGTGATGGGGAATGCATGGGGATTATAATTGATGTCAAATATATGTAAATTAAAAAAAATTTTTAAAAAAAGAAGGCCATTCTGACACGGGTTACCACATGGAAGAACCTGGAGGCCAAGTGGGTGAGGTAAGTCAGTCACGAGAAGACAATCCTGTGTGAGTCCACTTATATTAGCTAACCTGAGTAGTCAGAGTCCCAGAGACACAGAGTAGAAGGGCGGTGGCCAGTGGCTGAAAGGGGGCAACGGGGAGGGAGGTTCAGTGGGTATCAAGTTTCTGTTTTGCAGACTAGAAGGTTCTGGGGCTTGGCTGAGCAATGTTGTGAAGGAGCTTCCGCTACTGAACTGTTTGCTTAAAAATGGCTATGAGGGTTGATTCTATGTTATGTGTATTTTACCACAATTCATTTTTAAGAAAGAAGAAAGAAGCTATAGCCAGAAGCTCAGTGCAGAGCTCTGCCATATCTTGTGTGCTATTTCCAGAGAGAAAAGGAGGGGAGGATCGAGGAGGGAATAAAGGAGGGAAAGATGGAAGGGAAAGGGAGGGAGGGAGGAAGAAAGACAGGCAGGCAGGCTGGCAGGCAGGAAGAAAGGACACTGAGGAGACTTGTTATTTAAAGGAAATTGTTGCACATCCATTTGTGGTGGGAGAATCCACCTCACCCAGCAGCTCTGCGTCAGCTCTAGACTATCAAGTTTTGCAAAACTAGGCACATTTCCTCTTCACCGTGCAATATGCATTGAGCCAACACCCTGCCCACTGGGATGCGTGATGAGGTCAGTGCTTCAAGTGCCCTTTACTTGATGCTGGGCAATGACAGCCCAGGTCCAAGGTCTGGCATTCGGCGCCTCTGTAGTCTGGGACTGGGAAAACTGCAGATTTCTCTCTCTCTGCATGCCCGGTCACCCCCACCTCTTAGCCTTCCCACCTCCCTCAACTCCCCACCCCTGGCTTGGGGCTTCTCCTGGCCCTACCTACTTCTGTACACATTCCCCTGGAGAAGCTGCCCTGGGCGCCGCCTGAGCAATCTCTCCCTCCCTCCTGCTCTCTCCCTGGCTTCTCCAGTGATCCTCATGGGCCACATCTGCCCACCTGTGAGCCCTCGGGGGGCCGGTCCTATTCACGTTGTCTCTCCTGGGTTTCGGTACAAGCCATCAGCTGGCACACAGGGGCGCTGAAACACTCATGAAACTCAGTGAGAACAATCCTACAGGGGGTCTCTGTGTTGTCTTCCCAGGTGGAAAAGGGAAGTTCAGGAACAGAAGTGCCCAAATCGGACCACTCTGGACAGGGGAGCCTTCGCCATAATCTGTCCATCCTAAGTACAGGCATGTAATTATGACCTAAACGTTGATGATGTTTCCATGCGAGTTTTTAAAAATCCTCCTAAGAGCATTGTAAAGCAAGTGTTATTGCTTGCCCATTTTACAGATAAGGTAGTTGAGGTTCAGAGAGGGGTCAAGGAACTTGCCCAGGTCTCCCAGTCAGTGAATGTGAGCTGGGATTGAACCCCAGTAGGAACCGGTCTCCCAGCACGGGGTGCTGTTTTGCACGCAGCTCCTGCTCTGCTCCCCTGGGCATGCTGGGCTGGACCACAGCAGCCTCCGTGTGGAAGGGCTGGTGGCAGGGTGCCTTGACTGAGCACCCCCTCCTTGCGACCCCTGTGATGAGAGAGCCTGGGTGCCTCCCCTGGTTAGCGCCCTCAGGCTGACTGACCAGCTGCTGCTGCTGCCTCCGCGCTTCTCTGAATTAAACACAGCTCCCTGGCCTGCTGGGACAGTGAATGGAACTGCAGAAGTGGGGAGCCCTCTCTCCATACCCGCCAGTCCTCCAGCTGCCCCAAGGAGTGTCCCCAGGCTGGAGAGGAGCTAAGGGGGCACAGAAGCTCTCAGCCCAGGAAGGGCAGGATTCATGGAAGGAGCCAGAGGGAAAGATTTCCCGCCTCCCTTCAGGCAGGCATGTCCCTTCTGGGTCAGAATGGGGTACACTGTTGGCATTCCCAGAGATGCTGGTGGGCCTGTCCAGGAGGTACCAACTGGGAGCCCCGAGCCAGCAGATTGGGACCAGCCCAGGAAGCCAAGCTTAACTTTCAGGGTGGGACCTGAAAGTTGCTGGGACCCTCAGGGAAACTGAGGCAGGGCTGCCTGTGCAGCCCTGATTCATGCCTACTGAGCATAGTGCTGAGCGCTAAGCCTCTGGGGGCATGCAGACGGTAGGTAGGGCTAGACCTCTGCTCCCGAGAGGGATGAGACCAGGTACAAATGGTAAACCGAGGCACAAGGAGAACAATCCATAGTGTTGGTCCAGAGCTTGGGAATTTACAAAGTACTTTCTCAGTTTCAATTAACCCCCAAATATTCCTGGGCTGTGGTAGCAACCACTCCTTAGCATGCCCCTACTAAGTGTGCGCCCCAACACGATGGCCGCATTAACCCTCACAGCACCACACTGGTGAGCGCCATACGAGCCTCCCCACGTCACACTGGCGCAGTCAGCTTAGGTCACTCTCTCCGAGCCATCGGTCTGAGCCCTGCAGCGTGGCTCTGGGACCTGCAGCGTGGCTCTGGGACACGGTGGTTAAGCCACCCGCTCTCACATTACAGGGCTCCTGACAAGTATCTCTACTCATGATACAAAGGAGACAGAAACCCCATGAGATAAACTACCAGGGACCACATAGTCAGTGAAAGCTGAGGACAGGCTCACTGCACGCTTCAGAGGCAGAAGCTGAGGTCCGAGGGCCTAGGTAATGTACCTGTGGTCGCTTCCCGCAGTTCGGTATCAGAGTGAGTGTTTGAGCCCAAATTTTTGCACTGAAAATGCAAGAAAGACACAAATTCAGAGAAAGGAGAGAAATTCCATTCTGTTAACAAATCAGGAAAGGCTGTCTATTTTTTTTTTAAAGATTTATTTATTTATTTATGCATACAAGAGCTGGGGTACAGGACAGAGGTGAGGTGGGGTGAGAGGATTCACCAGAGACAGAGCCAGGAACAGAACAGGCAGATTAACAGAAACACACTGCTGAGGGCAGCAGTGGGCAAGGCAGGAGAGGTCTGCCCCGCCATGTGGATTGCTTCCTTGGCCGGCAGCAGGGATCGAACTCGTGCTGCAGTGACTGTGGTCTGCTTCATAGTGCATTGCTTAACGGCTGTCTAAAGGGGGCAGCTCTAGAAACAACCTTAAACCTGGAGCTGGGCAGAGGGGGCCGGGGGTAGGAGGTAGGGGGAGCAAAAGCAGAGCTGTGGGGAAGTGGGCGCGGGAGCATCTGGCCTGGGCGAAGGGCCGGGCCCCCGGGCAAGGATGACCGCAACGAGGGAGAGGTGCATGGAAGTGAAACCTTAGCCGCCTGACCTTCCTCCTGCACTTAGGCAGGCCACTTTCCCTCTCTGTGCCTTGCTTTCCATCTGGACACGGAGGATAACGGCACAGATGCCACGGGGGCCGGGGGAGGGTGATACAAATCACAGAGAAAATGCTGAAGTCCTACCATGTATGGCCCCAGGTTAGAGGCTTAATGGAACGTCATTTATATCACGCGCATTCTGAAAGACAAGGTCCTCAACGACATTTTACAGATGAGGAAACTGTGCCTTTTAAAAGACCAAGTACATGGGGATTACAATTAATGGCAAGTATATGTAAATTTTAAAATATTTTAATAAAAAAAAATAAAGCACATAGTGGAGGGCACACCTATGCACCGTGTCCACATTTATCCACTAAGTGCTCAGATAGATACATAAGCCAAGAAATTCTAAATAACTAAAAAAATAAAAAAATTAAAAAAAAATAAAAGACCAAGTAGGGCCTCCCTGGTGGCGCAGTGGGTTAAGCAACACTCTATGAAGCAAACTGCAACCACTGCAGCACGAGTTCGATCCCTGCTGCCTGCTGGGGAGGGGACCCACATGGCGCAGCAGACTTCTGCCCACCCACTGCTCCCCTTTTAGCAGTGTGTTTCAGTCAATCTGCCTATTCTGCTCCCCAATCTGTCTCTGGTGAATTCTTTCATCGCCTCCCCCCTACCCCCCACACACACACCTCTGGCCTGTTCCCCAGTTCTTGTATGCATCAGTAAATCTTTAAAAATAAATAAAGAAATAAAGACCAAGTATCTCGACCAAGGTTTCAGGACTCCTAAAGGATGAAGGTGGAACTCAAATTTAGGCTGAAATCAAGGAGAAGCCTGATGACACATGTGGGCTCTTTGGCCATCTTGGCAGGCAATAGGAGGTCTTTGAAGGCCTCAGTGTTGGTGTAACTGGCAGTGACCAGCGCTCCCCTGGCTCTAAATGCGAGATTATTTTAACACTGCCCCTACCTCCTCACTTGCCACTTCTCATTTGTGCACAGGAGACACTTCTTCCCAGCCTGGTGCTAAGTAAATAAAAACAAAAATGCTTTTTAATTAAAACCAGGGAAAGCAGGTGCCGTTTCCTGCCAGCAGAAAGAGGATGCGAGTAATCAGATCGAAATGGAAGCAGATGTCTGGAAGTACGCACAGAAGCTCTGCCCAAGCCCAGGCTCCTGGTTGCCCGGTCCCTCACCTGTCTGTCCAAGAGGGTGGGCAAGAGGTGACAGGAGTCAGAAAGGAGGGGCTCGCCTGCTAAGGAGCCCCTGGGGCAGCTGGCACCCTCTGGGGACTGTGTGCTGCCCCCGGCAATGGCTCAGGGCACAGACTCTGGAGCCAGACTACCTGGATTTGAACCCTGATTACTTTCAGCTGTGTGACTTTAAGCAAATAACTGCTCCATGCCTACATTTCCTCATCTGGAAAATGTGCCTCACAGGGGTGGGGGGAAATAAAGTGAGCACTGTGCATGTTAGCTAGCTTTGTCATCATCGTCATCATTGCTAATAGAATCATGGGTTATAGAACATGGATAAAGTGGGCCTCCCTGGTGGCGCAGCAGGTTGAGCACCACACTATGAAGCATCTGTGGCACAGCAGCGCGAGTTCGATCCCCGGCCAGGGAGGGGAACCACCTGGCGCAGCAAACCGCTTCTGCCTTGCCCGCTGCTCCCCTCAGCAGTGTACTTCCATTGATCTGCCTGTTCTGCTCCCCGCTCTGTCTCTGGTGAATCCTCCTCACCTCCCACGACTCTGGCTCTTGCATGCACAAATAAATAAATCTTTAAAAATAAAGAAAATGGATAAAGTAAAAAATGTGGGCTTCCCTGGAGGCGCAAGGGGTTGAGCACCGCACCATGGGTCTTGCACAACCACTGCAGTGCGAGTTCGATCCCCGGCCAGGGAGGGGACCCACATGGCACAGCAGACCTCGCCTGCCTCACTGCTGCTCCCTTCAGCAGTGTGTTTCAATCTGTCTGTCTGTTCTGTTCCCCACTCTGTCTCTGGTAGATCCTTCCCCCTGTCCACGCCTCTGGCCTCTACCCCAGCTCTTGTATGCATAAATAAGTAAATAAAATGTTGAAAAAAAAATAATAAAGTCCAAAGTGCTCCCTGATCTGGCCCACACCCTCCCTCCTGGCGCACGTATCATCCAGCTTCCCACAGTTCCCTATGCTGGACACAGTCTACACTCTGATCGCCCTACACCTCTTTCCCTCCACACCCCTCAGGCCTCCATGTTTGCACGTGCCTGCTATGGTCGGATGCCCTTGCCTTCCTCGTAAATGTGGAATCTTCTTGCTCATCTCTTAAGATCCAGGTCTGTCCCCTCTTGTGAAGTTTCCTGTCCCTCCCCAATGCTCCCGTAGGAGCTCTCACGTGGCCTCTAATCTCTTGGCCTCTAATCTCCAGCAGTAGCCCACCCCCAAAACTGCACAGGATCTGCCTTCTCCAGAATGAGTGCCTCGAGGGGAGAAGGGTGTCCACCTTTGTACCCACACCCACTCCCAGGACCTGACACAGCTAGGTGCTGTAAGGTGAGCAATGTGGGAAGGGGGGAGGAGAGAGGAAGGAAGAGAGCAGGGAGTCAGGGGAAAGGACAATGCTGCTACTCTGCAGGGAAGGGGCTCGCGGTCTGGGAGGAAGAAGGGGCCACAGTGAGTGGGGACAACCCATAACCCTACCATGGCCAGATCCTGGGGCCTGGGAGGTGTCAGAGATGTAGATGAACAGGCAGAACTGAAAGGGCATCAGGAGTCATCATCTTCTACTCTCCCATTTCATAGATGAGGAAACTGAGGTCCAGAGAAGGGCAGTGACCCCTCCTGGGTCATTTAGGGAACTAATGCCAGAGGTGGAACAAGCTGGGTCTCTGCCAGGAGCTCTTTCCACCGAGTGGAGGGCAATTCCTGAGCTCCAGTCCTGTGCCCGCCATCCTTCCCGAAATGTCTGCAGGTTTTACAGGGTGTGCCAGGGAACAGCCGGCAGCAAAGAGCTTGCAGGGAACACTGAGTCGCAGGCCTGGGGCCCTTAGGGTGGCAAGGCTTGGGGGTATAGGAGGATGGACACTGAGTATGCTAGGTCCTCAGGCCACAGGCCCAAGAATGCTGCTGCAGGAAGAGGCCTTAATGATGGCTCCATCCTACCTGTCCATCTCCCAGGAAAGGCAAGCAGAGGCAATCTGGGGAGACTCAGAGGCACAGCGCAGCCACCCAGCCCCACCCAGTTCCTCTTCTCTTGGACCAGCCCTGCCACAGGACCACTGCCAAGGCTGGCATAATTGATATTCTTAGCTCATCTCTTCCAGTGTCTTTTTGGTTTCTCTTTTCCAGGGACTTTCTCTTCCCTTTCCCAGGAACTTGGAGGCACAGTCCTTCTGCCCCTGCCCCCAGGAGACAGGGCTCACCAAGGTCAAACCAAATGACTGAGGAATGCAAAGTGGGGGAAATACACCGATGACCAGGGAGGCTGAGACAGTAGAAGCAAGGGTTGACTGCTGCTTCCACGAGAGCAGAACAAGGTCCTGTGACTTGATCGCCCTCTGACGGGGCGGCTGTCGGGAGCCACAGGGATCGCTGGTGGTAATGGTGAGGAGGCAGAGGAAGAGGGGAATGGGGACGAAGGCTGACATCAGCTGAACCCCAGGCTCTGTACTGAGCACGTTCCATGATTACATGCATCATCTCATTTAATCATCACGATGGCCCCCCGCCAGGTGGATATTATCATGTTAGGAATGAGGAAGTTGAGGCTCAGAAAGGTTAATGACTTTCACAGTGCCACAGAGTTGGAGAGTGGCAGGGCCAGGAGCCACAGATCCCACGTGGTCCCCACGCCTTGCAGTGAGAAGAGGACAAAACACGAACAGCAGAAATGCAGGGGGAAACTGAGAAGGTACCAAGTCCTTCCAGACCCCGTCACCAGCATCAGAACCCAACTCCTGGCTCACATAGCAAGTTTGAGGGATGGCAGCCAGGTCTGCAGACCAGGAGCCCAAGCTTGCCTTATGACCCTGCAGTGCCTCCAAGCCTGAGGGAGCAGGAAGCAAGAACCAGGGGGAAGTTACAGGGGGCATCTGCCTGTGCCTCCCTGCTGACTGCCCCAGACCCTCAGGGATGGCTGTGGCATCAAGACCATCATAGGCACGAACTCAAAAGTGGAAGATGGGAATGGAGGAAGCTAAAGAAGGAATTGGAGAATGGACTCCACAGGGCCTCCTGGGAGAATGATGGGGGCCAAACTTTTGCAGGCAGTGGGGCTTTTTTGGGGGGGGGCATTGTGTGTCACTTCCCCATATGGAGGCTTGCTGGACACTCAGATTAGCTGAAATAACAAGTGAGAATGCCCAGCAGGGTGCTGGTATAGTCATTTGTTTCTTATACAAAGGGTAGTATCATTGAGAACATTGTTCTCAATCCAATATTTACCACCTACTATGGGCAGCCTTTCAAGCAGCCTCTCTCAGCCCGTGCCAAATGCCAGGCACTGCCTCGCTGGCCTCCCGTTCGCTGCAGGTCTGCTCCTCACACTCCATCCCTCCCATGAGCTGCTTTGGACCTTCCATGCCCACCTCCAAGCTGTACACAGCCTTCTCTCACCCCACCCACTTGACAGGGGCTCCCCCTGGGTCTTCCCAGAGTTGGCTTTCTGGACCCCAACACAGATAGTCAACACACCCATGGTTAGATGCATGAGTGTACTTTGTGTAGTGTGGCCAGAAGGAAAAAGCAAAAGTGACTTGAAAGACAGCTCAAATCGACAGGTGCAAATCAAAGACCTGACTGTGACCTTGGTGCCCCCTCAAAGACGGCTCCTATTGCTTCTCAGACTCTGCAGTCACAGGCTGCCTCCGGAAACCCTCTCCCACTGGAATAGACCCTTTCTCGGTGGACGGAGCTCCTGCCTATCTTCCTTAGCCATCCAAGGTAGGATGAGTTTTGAGGGCCTGTGCTAAAGTCACACACATCTGGATCTCAGACACTGCCTGCAGCACTCCAAATGAAATCTGGACTCAGCCAGTCCTGGTTCGGACCTCAGCTCTGCCACTCTGAATCAGTATGCTGACAAGCAAGTTGCTTAACTTCTCTGAGCTTCAGTCCCCACAAAGAAAGATGATATCAATCCCTCCCTACCTCCTGGAGCTAGTGAGAAGATTAAATGAGATAATGTAACTAGAACAACTTGCATTTTGTCTGACTCACAGGAGGCGCTCAATAAATGGAAGCTGTGATTATTATGCTCAAATCTCCGCCTCCAAATCAATTGCTCTGTTGCTCTCACTCCCTGCATGATGTCAGTTCCATACCCGTGGGAAACAGAACTGAGTGAAGTCCTTGCCCCTGGTAGGCCTCTACCCCCCCAGTCTCAGCGGGTCTGGGCAGCCACACACGGCTGCATGGGGACTGCTGGTTCCATTAGTAGCCAAAGAAAGGAGCCGGGATATACATTTCCTCTAAAAGCCAGGTTATTTTCCACTCCACATGGTGATAATGGAAGCAGAGTGAACTTGGGGCAGAGAAAAGGGACACCTGGAAGAGGCAGTGCTGATACGGCCAGGAATGCCCATAACCCCTGGTCACCTTTGCTAGTGGCCCCAAACCAAAGCAGGTCAGAGACTCCAGCCCACCCCCAGATCATCGTGGGGCCTGCCGCTGGCTTCCCCCTCCTGCTTCCAGGAAGCGGTCAAGCTATCAGTTAGCATGTGGCCTCTCACTGGGGTGACCACGGACTCATGCTCAGCTCACAAGCTGGAAGGGATCCTGATCTCCCAAGTGCCAGCCCACTTCTCCCTGCCTGGGGGCTCAGAGATACCGAGAAGCATGAAGATCTCCAGGGATTTGGCTTGGCCCCATGGCTCGGGGTCAGAGACTTGTGGGCCAGACAATGGATGGCTGCAGTCAGAGAATGAGTAGAACTGCAGCCTCAACGGGAGGAGGTCCAGGCTGGCCCGTAAGAGCAGGCACAGGCCAAAGAGGAGTTCTGGGCAGAAGGGGACGGGGCAATATGGCAGCAGGGGGTAGGGAGGCAGAACACGTGGCTGACTTCCCACGCATTCCTCCGTCCATGACAACAGAGTCTGTCCTGCTTTGAACATGTCTGAGGCCACAGGAAGAATAAGGGCTCCAGGTGATCCAGGGACAGGTAGGCCACCTACACACTCCTGACATCACGGGATGGACACTAATTGTGCCAATATTCTTAGCTCTACATCAGGCAAAGGGCCTGAGCCGGGTGAGAGGTGCTGCCCATAAGGGCGGGCACAGAACTGGATCTCCAGGTAGCTGAGGGAGGCAGCAGTATTATCCAGAGGACTAATTGGATTGCAAAGCGTGAGGCCAGGGAAACAGCCAAAGAGGAATCAGAACTAAACTGTGAGCTCCTTTCTTGCAAGGACTCAGTCTAGTTAATTTCCTGTGCTTATCGTACAGAAGGCGCTAAACAAATTCATTGACTGAGTAAATGAGCAAAGGAACATATGAAGATATAGACAGACCATTAAGGATTGAAGACTACAAATGGTGGGGTTTCTTTTCCTGAATCCTTAGAGTACTTCATGTCAGGCCCGAGATCCCAACTATGACTGCCCCTAGCTTTGCTCCATGGTTACCTTTCTTCTGTCCAGGTCTTAACTCTCCAGCCACTGGCAGTGGGCCATTATGGAGCGAGCACTGTATTGGGAGTCATCCACAATGAGTTTGCCTCCTAATTTTGTTCCAAAAGCCCTGGGCAAGCTCTCCCCGAGGCTTCGGGTACTAATTAGTAAACAGTCATGGTCATTCTCCAAGGGCCCTAGAGAGTGACTACATTCTGTGAGATGAGAAGGTGCTGATCCATGCTGGACAGCTCCTGGGGGTGGGGGGTGCCTTCAGTTCCTTCTCACCACAGGCCTTAGATGAGCTCCTGAGACAGCTGGTGCCTTAAAAGCCAGCAGTGGCCAGCTAAGTGAATGCGCATGCTGACAGGACATGGTAGAATATACCAGATCCAGAGCCCTTTCCAAGGGACTGGGTCCAGCGCGATGCCATCATCACATCATTCAGTTGAGAACCACAGACATCTATTCCGTGCAGACGGCATGCCATGTGCCTGCGCAGGCACAGCAAGACCAACAGGCACAAGAAGGGATCTGCAAAGAAAGCACTGGGCTGCCTTTCCTCCCCCGAGAGCAAGGCCCCCAGGCTGCAGAAGAATGCCCACTGACAGGATGGGTGCTGAGCCCTCTGTGGCAGAGGGACTACTGACAGCAGCCAAGCCGCGCTTTGCTGGGCAGATAGACTCGGAGCGGGAAACAACAGCCTCCCAACAAGTATCGGGAAACAAGCTATTAGAGGCATCATAGTGGCACTCTCCCCGGGTAATTCCATGTGCCCGCAGCCCTGGCATTCCTCTGTATCCACTGTTGCTTCTTGTGCTATCTGAGGCTGTCCATGACTGCAGTCTGCACCAGACTGCAGCAGGTAAGGACAGACCCAGTGACCATAGGGCAGGGCTAGCAAAGACCTTCCAGAGGGGAGCTCAGGGGCAGGGGACAAAGTCCCTTTTCTGCTCCAAGAAAACACTTTGCCAAATCCTCTTTCAAAACAACAGGAATGGCAGCAAAAGGCACAGGGGAGAGAGGTATGAGGGCTGCCTCCTGTGCTGAGATGTTGAGATGAATTCTCCTTCCTGTCATCTCCAGGCGCCATAAAGCCTCCTGGAAGAGCTTGGGAGTGATTATGAAGAGAGAGTAAAGAAGACAGTGCTTGTGGAAGAGGACAGAGAAGGAGGGGAAAGGGGAGGCAGTGGAGAGAGCGAGAGCTCAGGCACCAGGCGCACACACACATGCACACACGCACACACACAAACACGTACATAGATCCCCTTATCTGATTAAGGATCCAAGGTAAGTCGAAAAGCTTCTGGAAAATTAAAATGACCCACCAGGTTAACCAGCCAAGATCTTCAGGGAGATTAAGAAAACCAGTCGAGTGGGGATTTCCTTTGCTTTGGGCAAGTTCTCCAGGCTCTGTTCCTCAGGCCAGGCCGAAGGACAGCAAGTCAGCCAGAGAGGAGAGTAAGGAGGGGCAGTAAGGACTTGCCCAGAGTAAGGAGGGGCAGTAAGGACTTGCCCGCCAGGCTCCCAGCTTTCCTGCCAGCAGGCCCTGAGGCTGGCGGCTGGACCTCCCTCTGGAAGGCAGGGTGCTGGGAGGAGAATGAGGACAAAGACAAGGACTTCTCTTCTGCCCAGAGGCCTGAGAGGTGGATGCTGTCTCCTCCTTTGTTTCCTCATTTTTGGTTCTTGGCTCTGCCAAAAACACAGTGGCACTGGGGATGGATGTAGCCTCTTTCCTAAACTCTGACCACTGGGCAGAATACCCAGGAACAGATGGTCCAGATCTAGCCACTTTTGCCATCACCACCAACCAATGCATTTAGGCAAGAGCCTTTCCTCTTTGGGACTCAACTTTCCATTCTGTAAAATGGGCACTGGGACCTGGTGGTCTAGGAAGGCCCTTTAGCCCTGACACTCCAGGATTTTAGGACAGCCTGAGGGTGGACTGTACCGCCCCCCCACGGCATACCTTCTCTTACTGAGTCAGCTGATACCCCGACTTCCTGTCCCACAGCGGTAGAAAGGATGACTTGCCCTGGGGGCCACCAACCCAGGCCTGGGTTCAGAGGAGCAGGAGAGCATTTGAAAGTCACAAAGAGCATGGGCTTACAAGGGGAGCAGCCTCTCTGGCAGGCCTGCCGTGCTGTTTGCCGAGCTCTGTAACATATTTGCAAACATCTCAGAATACACATATTAGGAAGCAAACAAGTTGAAAATATATTATGCACAGTGTCAGATAGACTTAATATGCTTCCACAACCATCCTCTCTTCCCCCTACTCATAGCAGCCTAGTTTGCTTGCTTTTTTGAAGAGTTTATTTCCCATGGTGTTATCACCAGCCAGGGTATTAACTCTGACACTTGGCCAGACCTAGAACAGTGCCATGTCCACCAGCAGCACTCCGTGGATCTTTGCTAAGCAAATGACACTTGCCAGGGGCAAGACTGACCTTGGGCTTGCTGGTCACCCAGAGCCGATGAGACCTGCAGCTGTGCTCTTAATTTCTCTCCCCTGGAGAATGCGGTAAGAAACTTGGCTTTATTAGCTCTGGAAACATTACTTCATCCACTCAGAGAACTTCTTGTTTCTTGGCAAGTTGCTCCTGGAACTGTCCTAACCCAACCTGGAGGTCTTCTGCATTGGATTTCTCAAATTCAGAACAGGAAAGCTGCAGCTCAGGCGTTCCCCTTGTTAGTGGCAGGATTTTCTTTAAAGTTCTAACTAAGCCTTAGATCCCTGAGTTGTAGAAAGAAGTGCTAATGGCCCTCTTCAGGGCTGCAGTGAGGATTCCATGAGGCTGTGGACAGAGAAGGCATTACAATCCCTTACTTCAACACATGCTTGGTAGATGCTGTTACACCCAGCACTGTTCGGCAGTATAGAGAAAAGAAAGCTTGAGGAGTACAGTGGGGGCAGGGGGACGAGACACATATCAATGAAAAGGGTGATGTTGTTCCAAAGGAAAAGCCACCTTGGACCCCAAAACCCTGGGTTCCAACTTGGCCTCCATCCCTTGGATGCTCTAAGATCTTCACCTCTCTCAGCCGCAGTTGCCTCACTACAATGTTAAGGATTAACTATACCCTAGAGATGTATGGAGAGTTGAGATTACAAAAGGTATCACAGCTCAATGCCTGGCACAAGTTGAGGTTCAATAAATTAATAAAGGCAGCAAGAGAGGGCTTCAGAACTATGGGAAAGGGAACTAATAATTCCACCCTGAAGTCTGAAAGAGGCCTGATAGAAATGCCATCTTTGAGTGAAATTTTACAGGTCACCCTGCTGCTCCTTGATGTCAGCAAATCTGTTCCCACCCCAGGGCCTTTGCATGTGCTCTCTCCTCTGCTTGGAACCTTCGATCCCAGTATTTATATGTTTCCCTCCTGCCCCTCCCTTCATTTAAATTCTCAGCATAAATCTCACTTGTTCAGGGCGGCTTCCAAGACCACATAAACAGCATGCTTTCTTCCCCCTTTCTATCTCCCTCATCTTGTTCTATTTTTCTCTCCATGGCACTTACCACTGATGCACTATGAATGTATTTGTTTATTGTTTGTTACCCCAACCCACTAGAGTGCTTATGGCAGGAATTTTTTTTTATTCCTTTCCATCCACTGCTTTATCTCTGTGCCTAGGATTGTGCTTGGCACATAGTAAGGACTCAATAATATATGTTGAGTGAATGAATGAAGCTGAAGAAGAGGAGAAATAGACAGTTCCTGTTGAAGTTGGCAACCAGGAGGTCATGGGTGGCTGTTGATGGGACTTGGTGGGGACAGAAGTGTGACTGCAGGAGGAGAGGAAGTGCTGGGAAGGAAAGAGTGGTGATGAGAGGAGGCAGTGTTGAACGAGCGCATGTTTCAGGGACACAAGAAACTTAAACGTAGTCTTATATTGAGGAAAAGGAGTCAAGGAAGAGATCAAGACTGAAGATGCAGGAGAGAGGGTAAGTATAATAGAGGGACCAAAGTCCTGGGAGATGCAAAAGAAATATAATATTGCTGAGCAAATAAAATAGGCTAACATTGTAGGGGAAATCGCTGAGCAAATAAAATAAGGTAATATTGAAGGGGAAAAAATACTGTGCAGACAGAAAGACCAGCTGTAAGTTGTTCCTCACCCACTCCACTCCTACTGGCTTGGGACTTTGCATGAGCTGTCTAAACTTTATATGCCCCGATTTCCTTATCTGAAATGAGGATGAAATCTCCTGCCTCACATATTGCTAGATTAGATGAGAGAATTCATCTGTAACGTGCCCAGCAGATGAGGCCTCCCAACAAATACCAGCTCCTCTTCCCTTTTCCACATGCTAAGTCAAGAAGGAAAGTGACAAAACTTCCTTGACAACCTCAGCCAACACAAAGCATCTTTTTCTTGAATGCCACTGTTGAGAGGACTTGACGCTAAGTCTTTCTCACACTCTCTACGCAGTGAAGAATACAAGGTGCCAATGCCACCTCAGCCAGGACGGTCTGCGAGGATGGAGAGGGGCTTTGAGTTCTTTAACATGATCTGTTGCTGCTGACCCCAAAAGACCCCGGATCTTAAGAGACAGCGAGGAGCTTGGGCTTGGGCCTAGATAGCTGCTGTCTCACCTCCCCGCTTGACTAGTCCTGCAGCCCTACCTTTCCTGAGTCCACAATAATGCCAAACAGCTTTTATTTTTTCCCATGGAGAAGCTGAGACTCAAAGAGGTAAAATAATTCACTCAGAGTCACACAGTGTATCTGTCCAGGTCTCAACAAGAAGCTGATGATCAACCAAAAATGAAATAACCTGAGAAAAGCGTAACCAGGGGTTTATTTCAAAGTCACAGGCAGAGCATAGGCAAGTCACTAGGGGTATGGAAGTAGCTGAGGGCAGGTGACTGCAGGAGCCTTTATCTAAAGGGATGATCTGAGCACCCAAGATTGGAAAGGGCTATGTGAAAGGGTCACCTACCAAAGCCTATGACCTGCAGTTGGGGGACCTGATAGGGAAGATGATGGAGAACTTCTCTCTCTTGTTCTCCTCGCTTTTCTTCTCCTATTGATGTTTTCCAGGGTGTGGTGGCAGGAGCAAGTTCTCAATGATTCCGTATGGTGTATGGAGCAAGTTCTCAATGATTCCGGCAGATGGGTCAAGGAGAAGTCCTGGAGCCCTCGGTGGCTTTTTCAGGATTTTACTGCATCATTATATCACAGACAACCAAGTACATGGCAGGCAGAGGAGCCGGGGGGCCAGGAGGCTGGCAGGCCGGGGAGCCGGGAGGCCAGGAGGCTGGCAGGCCTCCTAGCCCTGGTGCGTCCTCACTCTCGGCTGCGGTTGCTGCTACTGCTGCTTAGGTTCGCTCTTGCCTCTCTCTGGTGCTTATGGTCTCTCTTCCTCTGTTGGTGCCCTTGCAACGCCGCCCTTATACACACATCTCAGCCCAGGTGTGCCTACTTGCACATGCCCACTTAGGCATGCGTGGCAGGACCGCAGGTGTTCATGGTCGACACCAATGGCGGGAGGGTGGAAAAGTCTGATCACTTTTCCATTTACCCTACACAGGGGCTAAGGCCCAACCAGATGGGACTAGGGAACCCACTGGATGCTGCCTATACAGGAGAGCTTTCCCACCACAGTTGGGGGAGAGTGGTCTAGAAGTCAAATGGAAGATGTCAGAGAGAATCTGAACCAGAAGCATCAGCCCCTTTCCACTACAATGCCAGTTCCTATAGATCCTCAGTAAGTGATTGAATTATTGAAAAAAGGTGGGTAGGTGGGTGGCTAGGTGAATGTGCGGGTGGGGAGTGAATGGTTGGTTAGGTGGATGAATGAGCGGATGGTTGAGTAAGTAGCTGGGTAGAGGGAAGAAAGAGGGATGGATGATAGATGGATGGTTAATGGTTAACTCCTGCAGTTTTCATTTACGCGATTGACTACTAATCTGACTAGGAATACAAGACTTGCTAGAAGGTTTATTTCTAAGCCATAAATGGCTTCTAAGAATAAAAGCCCTCTTCCCAGTTTTTAAGTCCCTGTGGGAGTTGCTTGTCTCTCTCTGGCCTGTGGCTCATTTTTTCTGCTGCTGTTGCTGCTAAAGCTGCTCCTGTCTCTAGGATTTGAGCCTCGAGTTAGGTAAAGCTGCCTGCAAACAAAGCGAAGAGAAGGCAGAAGTCAGAAAAGGCTGTAGCCCTTGCCCCCCGCCCCCCACCGAGGTTGGAGCGCAAAGCTGAGCCAGCCAACCTCTCTGAGTCCAAGGAGCTGTGGGGGTAGGAGGAGGAGGGAAATAGGAAGGCAGGATGTTCGCTATAATTATTTTCATTGATTTGTCTACTTGGATCCCAAGCACCACGAAGCCGTTGTGACATTTAATAAAAATAATTCAAGGTAAAAATACCTCTTTCCCTTGCTCCCTCCTCCCCCTTCATCACCACCACCTCAACTTTCATCTCCCCTTTCAGATTCAGGTTGCTGCCTCCAAGCTATTGGGCAATCTGGGCCAACTACAGGAAGGTACAGGAGGAAACAGGAACTTAGCAGTGGAGAAATGGTTGGGGATATGAGCCTGCAGCCTGGACTTGAGACTGCACTGTTACCAATGGGCTGGTGGTCCCAGGCCAGCTGCTGCCCACCTATGAGTTTTGGTTGTCCCATCCGAAAAATGAGAAGATGAGGGTAAACATGTAACATCCAAACTTGGATCCAATAGTACAGAACTAGACACTTCAGAGGCAAAGGGGCATCATATTTTCCAGAATTTTCTCTTAGGTCTCATTCCCATCTACTGAATTCATCTCTCAACTATTATGAGCAATCATGGAAGAAGAACTTCCTCCCCACCTACCACTTCTAGGTCCTGGTGGGTTTATCCTTCCCCTTATCTATCCAGTTCATTGTGAAACAGCTAACAGTCCATTATACAGAGAGGGTAAACTGAGGTGCTAAATTGGCAATATCACAATTATTAATACCTTTAGTCTTATTATTACTATATGCCTGATATTTGGTTTTGTTTGGTTTAGTTTGCTAGCCATTTACCAAATGATAGAATTTGGGAAGACCTCACACTGCTCTATGTGCTCATACTTTGCTCACTCCACCAAAATGCCAGTGCCCTTGAGTTATCCTCTTCCTCCCTTCTGCCCACCTCACCCCTTCCCTCTGGTAACCAGTGCATTTTTCACAGCATCTAACACTTGAGCCTGCTGCTCCGCCAGTTTGTTTTCTTTGGTTATTTATAGCCCACAAATGAATGAAAACCACCAGATAACTGTCTTTCCCTTTCTGACCTTCACTAAGCATAATCACCTCAGGATCCAGTCATTTTTTTTCCCACTAGGCACTGCTTCATCTTTTTCACAGCTGAGTAGTACTCCAAAGAATGTATATTCCACAGTTTCTTTCTCCAGTCTGTCGTCGGGCATTTAGGTTGGCTCTACGACTTAGCTGTTGTGATCAGAGTTGCTAGGACACAGGTATGCATACATCTTTTCATAGCAGTGTTTTCATACTCTTTGGGTAAATACCTAGCAGTGGTAAGGCTGGATCCTATGGTAGGTCTATTTTTATGCTTTTCAGGCATCTCAATATTATGTTCCATAGATTACAGTCCCACCATCAGTAGGTGGGGGTTCCTTTTTCTCCATATTCTCACCAACATTTGTTGTTTCTGGTCTTTTTGAGATGGGCCATTCTTATAGAGGTTAGGTGATATCTCATTGTGGTTTTGATTTACATTTTCCTGATAACAAGTGATATTGCTCATTATTTAATGTGTCTATAAAGCCATCAGAATGTGTTTGGAGAAGAGTCTGTTTAGGTCTTTTGCCCATTTGATTAGAATCGTTTGTTTTTTAAATTGTTGAACAGTATGAGTTCTTTATTTTGGAAGTTAATCTCTTGTAGATTTGCGATGTGCAAATATCTTCTCCCAGTATGTAGGTTACCTGATGTCTGATACTCTAAATCTATGGACTTGAATCACGACAATCCTGTCTCTAGGGGTTCTTGAGGAAACTGAGGCTCAGAAAGGTTAAAGCTGTGGTCTAGAGACGTGCAGTTGCAAAGTGGCAAAGCTGGACACTGGCTTGGGTCTGTGTGCTTCTCGCCACTGGCTCCTGTGACCTGTCCACAGTGTGTCCAAGGCTGGGCCTAACCCCAGTCCTGCGCAGGCAGACACACCCTGACTCAGCAGAGGGAGGGAGTAGGAAAAGAACTGGATTCACAAAACCTCCTCCTCGTTCAGTAAGTCTTCCCCGAGCTGCACAGCCATCCCCAGCTGTCAGGGAAAGATGTAATCAGGGTGACCTCATATGTTTCACGGATTCATTAAAGCCCGTGTTCTGGGGTAAATGATTGCTTTCCCCCAGTCCTGCTGAAAAGAAAATCGATCGCCTCCTTGTAGCTTTAGAACGGGACACTTGGCAATTAGAAAAACTTCCCCAGGTGGATCATAGGGAAAGGGTCTCATTACATGTCCCATTCATTCTGCGGGTGCCACCTGGACTGTGCCTCCTGCCTCCAAGCTGGGCTGGGCTCCCGAGGGTCCCCGTGGGCTCAGAGCCCCCATCTCTGCTGCTGAGCTTTACTAGGCCTTCTGTTTCTCTCCCCACATCCCTACCCCCACCCATGCCCCTGTCAGCTAATGGATTTTTCTCTGTACAGAGAGATTTACTAAACAACTGAACTAGGACGCATTAAGTCTGCGGGTTTGGAGGTTTGTTTTAGAGCAATTCTCCCTGAGAACTGGCTGTTGAAATTAAGATGCATTCTTCTCAGCAAATATTGATTTCAACTAGAAGCAAATCCGAGAAACTCACAGCTCACTGGATTTTAGTGCCAGAAGCTGCAGTTTGGACCCTGAAAGGGGTCACCTAGACGCTCCCCACCTGAAGCCCAGGAGATGAGGGAGATGAAGACACAGGGTTAAAACTTCCACAACAATATACCAAACAAAAACTCACTTTGAACCTCACAGTTGCTCATATGTACCCCCAGATAGGAAAATAAGGCCATTGTCCCGTTTACACTGGGCTGCACCCCATCCTACAGGAGACAGAACTCACAGTGACACACTCACTGACTCCATGTTCCCCTACTGAACCCCAGAGTTCCCTTCCTCTAGGGAGCTTTGCTCAACTTACTCCATCTTTCATCTCCATTTCCTTCAACATTTTCAGCAAACCAGAAACACATATCCCTTAGTGCCTTCTGTTCCCTGCATTGTCTGCCTTTCGTCCATTCCTCCCAACAACTTCCAGGGGTTGGGACCATAGGTATATCAGCAGCCTCTCACAGGAACCAGGGTCTACTGAGAAGAGAAATTGAATTAAAGGGTCTAAGTTCTTGATCTTATTCAGGACCCTTCTGGTGCTGGAATCTGGGCAAAAACTTCTCTTTGGGTGTCTTTTTAAATTCTAAAAATCACAGAAATAGGACTGGACTAGGTAGCCTTGAAGAATATTCTCTGCTACAAAGACTAAACTAGTATAGCACTGTGGGCCTTAGAACTCAATAACAGACCAGGAAACAACCTAAATGCCCAAAAACAGATGAGTGGATCGGGAAGCTGTGGTACATATACACGATGGAATACTACTCTGCAATCAGAAATGAAAAACTAGACTCATTCATAGGAACATGGATGATCTGGAGGGGATTATGCTCAGCGAAGTAAGTCAGAGGCAAAAGAAAAATACCAGATGGTTCCTCCCTTAGGAGGAACATAAGGGAACCAAAGGAGGATCAAGGAAAGGAATAAGAACAATAATAATAACAATAACAGCAATAAAGACACAGAAACCTAAAATGAGGAGACAAGGACAGACTGGGGACACCTGGTGGGGAGGGGGAGGGGGGGGAGGGTTGAGGAAAGATGGGAGCACGGGGGACTGAGGTGATGGTGCACTGGTGAAATGGTGATGGGGAACACATGGGGATTACAATTGATGGCAAGTATATGTAAATTTAAAAAAAAAATTATATTAATTAAAAAAAAAGAACTAGATAACATCCACCCCTCACAAACCTTTCAACCTTTGGTGAGGGTTCTTGATGGAACATCCTTAGAACAATGTCCTCTCCTAGCCCCTGCGGGCAGGGAGCAGAGTTCTTAGGATGCATGACAAGCGAACACAAATAAAAGAGCGAAGCAATTTTGATACGGGGGCACTTGGACACTTCCTTGAAGAAGCTATAAGATGGCAAATAAGCGCAAAAGAAGATGTTCCATGCCATGAGTCCTAAGCCACGGCACACTGACTCGCATGGCTAAAATTGCTTTAACTGACAATATAAAGTGCTACTGAGAATTGCAATTCTCACACACTGCTGGTAGGAAAACAAAATGTGGAGCTGTTCTGGGAAACAGTCGGCTGTTTCTTATAAAGTTAAACATGCTTCCATTTCTTCAACAATTTTAATATCTTATTATAGTACTGTACATAATTTTAGATTATAAATGGAAGATTTTCTTGGGAACTATTAATGAATAGCATAAAGTCTAAATATATAAATGGAATAGAATGAAGAAATTGTCAATGTACTGACATACATAAATCCATAAAAAGACTCACCTATCATGGCCTAAATGATATGAGTAATTTTTAACAAACATTCAAAGAAAACTTATTT
>JAGFMF010010164.1:0-19688 GCA_019455555.1 Galemys pyrenaicus
TGGTATTTTTGCAAAAGATAAATGTGAATTCCCATGTTCATCAAGATAGTTTTCACAATAACCAGAAGTTGAAAACAGCCAGCCCAGAGGAGTAGATAAAGATGTGGCATCTATACACACTGAAACACTACGCACGGATTGCGGGGAATACTACATGAAGAAATACAAAGAAATAAGATATTTGCAGTTGCTTAAATAGACCTGGAGTGTATTATGCTAAGAGAAATAAATGAGATGAAGAAAAATAAGTAGTCTATGTTCTCACTCATTCCTGGTTGATAAAGAAAGACATGAAGAAACAAAACTAATAAGAGTACACAAACAAAATAGGTTATAAGAAGGATATGCTAAATGGGCAACAGGGTTCAATCTGTGATGATAGATGGAAATTGCACTTAGTGATGAACATAATGTAGTTTATTCAGATGTTGGTATATGTCTGTATATCTGCATGTCATAAACCAAAATACTACATATTAAACAAAAGGGGGAAAAAGGTCTAAAACTAATCTTCTGAAAAACCTCACGTCCTGCTGTCCTGGAACTTGCAGGACATAAAAAACACCTCTGCCTCTACCTTCAATCCACCAAAGCCAGTGCCTTCATTGCCCTGTAGCCCTGTATCTGTGGTTTCCACCAAAAGGTCTTACTAGAATCAATTCCAGGTCCCACGGGAACTTAAAATTAATATCTGTGGTTCTGAAAACTGCCAACAGACTGTATGTGTCTTCTAAGCACAGGTCCGGTAGAAAATCAAAGATGAGGACTCCTTAATTTAGTGCATGACTTGCACTTTGTCTTGTCACTTCCTGACTTCCTAGGCCTTGGCAAGGCACACGCGGTTGCTGCCTCAGAGGCCACTGCCCATCCTTCATGTCAGCCCTTCCCCAATGTCCAAGGCTCTAGACTTGTTCATGCTGGTCCTCAGAGTCACCACTATTAATAAATACTAGCATCCCTCACAGAAGAGATGAGATCTGGTGCGATGCAAGCCTTTGGCAACACAGCCAACCCAAGGCGAAGCCTGCGCAGGCCTCAATGCTGTTACAATGTTGATTCCAATGACCACCTCTAAAGTTGGATGGGCTGCCTATGGCAAAGGGGGCTCAAGTACCAGCACTGCAGACGTGGTCCAGACACAAGGTCTCTGACAGTGTCTTCTGAGGCTGCAGCCAGGCCTGGGCCTGTGGGTGGGGGCCAGTGAGGAGAGGCTATGAGAAGCCAGGACCCTGCTGGGATGGAATTGGCAGACAACCGAGGACAGCATCCCCTAGCCAGGGCAGGGGACAGACACTCAGGCTTCCAGAAGCCTCGCCAGAATCTAATTTTTCAAGTGTAGCTCACCTATTGTCGCAGAAACGATGTGCCAGAAGTGGAAAAACAAAAGCCAGGCAGGCACCCTCCATTCTGGGCGCAACCGCAAAGAAGCCAAACACCAGCAGCTCTCAGGCCCCGCCCCGGCATGAGGCCCCGCCCCGGACGCGACCCCGCCCCCAGGGCGCGCTGGGCGGGGCCTCGCCTGGGCAATGCTTCGGTTGCTCAGGGGCTCCTCGCGACTTCCGCCTGCACACCTGGGCTGAGGAGACGTGCTCGTGGGTCCTCAGGGAAGGTAAGTGACTAAGCAAAACCCCAAGTCCGTGTCCAAAGTCTTAGGCACTCACTGTAATAGGAGAGAACGAGGAAAGGAGTGGCGGATCCCGCTCTGGTTTTGGTTTTGCTGTTGTTTTGGAGTCGTTTGGATGAGACAGTCCCACGTGACTTCTCAGTCCCCTCGAGTGGTCCAGGACACACATGCTCAAATGATGTAGGGAGAGTGAGGAAGTCGGTAGGAGAGCAATCGGTATGCGAGAAAGGGAATTAAATAAGAAACTGTCCCCTAAGCACCACCAGCACAGGAACTGGCTTTGCTTCCGGGCTAGTGCATAAAGGAGTCTGCCAGATGGATGGTGGGAGCCTCTGGGTAACTCCTCGCTCTTGCATCTCCGTGCCCTGGGTGCCGTGCCACCTTCCCCCTCCAGAGCCCTCCACCAAATGGGTATTTCCTACCACTCTACACTTCAGTCAATAGCATGATTCTGGACACGAAGCCGAGTGGGAGCGAGCGTTCTTTCAGCTTCTGGAAAGAGTGCCTCTGTTGTCCTTAAGCGCATTATTACTCCATTCTCAGTTCGTGTGAAATGGTTCTTTTTCGCCAACACTTTCATGGGAAGAATAAGTATGTGATTCACATGTGACCGAAAAAAATCATCTCATTCTTTTTTTTTTAAAAAAAGAATTATTTATGAAAACAAGAGCTGGAGTACAGGCCAGAGACGGGGGAGGTTGTGAGGATTCACCAGAGACAGAGTGGAGAGCAGAACAGGCAAATTGACCAAAATACACTGCTGGGGGAGCAGCGGGTGAGGCAGAAGTCTGGTGTATCAGGAGGTCCCCTCTCTGGCTGGGGATCGAACTGGAGTTGCTGTGCTGTGGATGCCTGATGGTGCGGCGCTCAACCCACTGCGCCACCAGAGAAGCCCCATCTCTTTCTTTTGGTAACAGTGATTGATTAGGAATGGGAATGTGACTGAACTGGAGATTATCAGATACCAGAGGTCTTTTGAAAAGAGTAGTGGGAGAGAAACCTGTTTCAGTTGCATGCGAAGCTTGGGATCTATCTATGAACTTGCCAGACAGAATATCTTACAGTGAAATCAACCCAAAACTTTGAGTCAAGAAATGCAGAGAAACTGAATCATGATGGCATCAGCTGAATACTAATGTGAACCCTACCCTATGTGAACCCTGCTACTTGATACCACCCTTAGTACCATACTTTCTCAGGGGCCTGAATGAAAATTTTCTTTTTGAGTGAGTTCAATAGCATTTCCTGTCATCCAAAAATTACTTGTAATATGAGGGGACTTTTGATCCCTTTTTTCCTCTCCCATGCAAGCACACTAAATCTTTGTATATCTTCTCTGTTGTCCAGGTCACCCTTCTACAAATTAAATAAATCTAGTAGAAAGGATTGGGAAGATTAAAAAGGATGATATAAAAGCAAAAATTTGTTTCACAACATTGAAGTACAACAAGCAGTACTTTTCTAAATTAAATCAGACTCAAAGCCCCTTATTAAAGGCTAAAAAGATAACGCAGTAATTGTCACTACTAGGGACCTTTTATTTATTTAATGTAGCGTTCATTGCCAAACAAATATGTAGAGAAAGAAAGAGCCTCTGTTATTGAGTCCATCATGGCTAGACATCATAGGAGTTTCACTGCCTGTGCCCATTGGCACAGCCTTCTGGAAAGTGCAAGGAAAATACTGTTTTCCTAAGCTCCCAGAATAATGGAACATGACAATTTGTCATGTGAGCAAACATCATTTCATCCCTAAAAAAGTGTAGTGTGTCCTAGGGAGCTAACACACATAAACCACCTACTACTTTACATCCTCTCTCAGGTCACTGGAGGCCCTGCTACCTTTGAGCAACTTTCCTTCTTTCAAGCCAACATCTTCATCAGTGCCCTGATGCTGCTTTCCTGGCAAAATCCAGCTAAATATTCTTCCAGACGAGAGTCAGGACAGGACTATTCCTTACAATTTCTTTCTGGGATCAGGAGACATGACAGCCATTAACAGCCCCATGATATCAAAAGCCCCAAAATTCCTGTTAAACAAAGGAAGAAAGTTAATTTCTATTCCTTATGGAGTCCCAACAGAAAGGTGTAGAAGCAGTAATCAATAGCTTGCTAACATAATGCTTTAGATGAAGTTTGCCTAAAGCAAGGCCAGAAATCTCACAGAGGAAAATTACCCATTCTTGTCATTGTTAGCCCAACCTCCTTCCCAGTCACAGTGAAGCACCTACAATCTCGCAATGATCAGTTCCTTCCCTATCTCTCGTCACTATGACAAAAGGAAAAGACCCAGAGTCTCCATTAAGGGGATGACTTCCACAGGTCTCTAAACTGCCACTTGACCTCCTAATGAAGACCAAATGTGTCCTTGTGACCCCAGGAAAATAACAGCGTAATTTTGGCATTTATCCAGGGTCAATGGATTTTTCTAGAAGAAATGTGTCAAGAAAGAAACCTTTTCTTATTACTTGTGCCCTTCTTTAAGACTGCAGATTAGGCACAGTTATCCACATTAAACCTTAATGAAGACCTTGAGTAATCTTACCCCTTTGGCAGTCTCTGTACCAGTGTAATTCACAGTGCTTGAAACTAGCGTCTGAGGTCTGAATGCCCAATCTGTACCAATGTGCCAATCAATTCATGCACGCTATTTGCCCTGACATTAGGTCCAGAGTGTGAGTTAGAGGTTGTAAGAATTCAGACAGCTCATTCCCATTGTGTCATATGTCCCTGACATTCCTCAGGTTCCATACCACATCACCCTGAAATTGTACAACACTTTGATCCCTGAGTATGTTCACAAAGTGTTTGAAATCTTTTTCCACAGAAACAACCTCACCTCTCTAGACATTGTTCAACTAATACACATTTCCACTTCATATGACAATTCTGCTTTCACATTGGAACAGGAGTCTGGGCAAAGGGAAAATGGTTCTAGAAGCAAAAAAAAAAAAAGGTATGGCATCACTCCTGAATAGTACTGTTACCTCATTTGGACAGGTCCTTTCCTAGATATGCTGAGGATGCATATTCACTCTCATTACTCCATCTCTTTTTCCTCTAAATGAAAGCATTATGTACCAGGTATAACTTGGTGTTTTACTCCAGGCCAGTATCTATTTCCATTAAACTACCTCCTCTCTTTTGATGATAAGTCCATGGGTCATTGGCATGTGAAAAACCTCCTGGAATGATGCTTACATACTTTTGAGTTCACCATTACTGTTTTTTTCCATCAGTGGTTGACTAATTTTCTCTAATGTTCATGCTGTGAGAATCAAATTTGAAATGATGAATGGTCTTTATTAAATATATAGAAATTTAACCTTGCAGCCCATAGGCATTGCTTCCTTCTGTTTTCTAAGTCCAATTGTCTGTACAGGAGCTTCTTCAGGTCTTTAGTTTAGATGCAGGACAGGGTGGAGAGTCTGCTGGAACCAAGGTGGGTCATATTGTGCCCAGGGTCTCCTGCCCTTTAGGCCTGAAGACTAAGAGGGTGAGTGAAATGGTTCAGAGAGTTCACATAAGCATTCATAGTAAATTCACATCACCTTATATCCATTCCACTTTCCTTCTTTTCTTTCAATATTCCACACATTTTGATGTTTTTCTTACCAGCTGTACCTCTATGCAGCCTCAAACAGTTTTCACCTTGATGATATGGATATAGATGTCACTTTATCTACTTTTGCTTCAGTGTACTGAGTGCAATGTCTTAAAATAAGCCTTGTGCTAGAAGACTTCAGACGAGATCGGGCGCGTTCAGGGTGGTATGGCCATAGACTAGAAGACTTCAAAGAAGGCTTCAATAATTTCCACCTTTTAATATTTACAATCAAATGAAATTAACCTCCCCATTGAGTGTAGGTTGGACTTAATGATTTAGTTCTAAAATAAAGGTCATGAGTGTCATTTCATTTATTCATTACTAAAGATTGTCACTTCTGTCTTACTAGCAGATTCCTGGCTTTGATGAGGCAAGCTGCCATATTGGAATGACCCACATGACATGGTCATGGAACTGAGGCTTCCAGCTAACTCCAGAAAATAGAAAACCTCATTCCATCATGCCTTGAGGAAGTGAACCCTTCCGACAACTATTTAAGGGAGCACAGAAGTGGATTCTTGATCTTTCCCCATTCAAACCTTCAGATGAGATCCAGTCCCCAACTGACATCTTGACAGCCTTGTGAGAAACCCTGAAGCAGGGAATCCAGGTAAGCCTTGCCTGGACTCCTGACCCACAAAAATTGAGATTAAAAAATATGTTTTTTAAGACACTAAATTTTGAGGTGGTCATTCCACGGCAGATTATGATTACACCCTAAATTACTATTACATTGGTGTACAGTGTAGAATGGCTTTAGTATCGGCACCAAACAGGGAAGCAAACTCGACAAATTCCTGCACATGTTGTCTTCGCACTCAAGATTGTCTCACACTTTATTATTCTAGAACACATCATTGTGTTTCATAAAGCCCTGAATAGCCTCCAGAAGCAGGATCTAGTTCAGGAAGTGTTGGATGGACTGAATGGCCAGTGTGGAGTCAGTGAGTAGAGATGATGATATCAATCTTCCCCTCTGATTTTCTTCCTTTCCCACTTCACTATCATCTTTTATTTATTATTTGATTCCTTATCCCCCATATTCTTAGTGACTGTCTATTGAAAATATCTACAAGTGATGGCCAAGTTATCACTTGACCTTGCAATATTGCTGTCAATGTCATCCTGAAGATATTCCCAAGGGAACAGCTGTTCATATTCATTCCCACTACCTGAGGATTCTCACAAGCATGGAGACCTTATTATGGAACTCAAAATGTACCTTTCAGAGACTTTAACAACTCACACATCAAACATTTTGCAGCCAGCACCCATCCGTTTTCTAGACACTGTCTTTACCAACCAGTTCCACAACAATAAAACTTACACGCAAACAACTTCTCAGTGATCACCTACTTGTCAGATATTTTTGGAATCAGCAACATTTTCTAAAAGAAATTAAACTGTTATTTGTCAGAAAAGAAACTTTATATACCTGATTTTTCAGATATACAGGTTCTGTCCATCCTGCTATAATAGGGCAAAATAAAGGAAGAGAATGAACTGCTTTCCATCCTCATTAGAGTAAGGTAAGAAGTAGGGGATGTGGCCCAAGTCACAAATTTCCTAAAGGAGAGAAGTGTTCTCTGGAGTAGATGACATTTATTCTTCACCAGGAAGCGCAAAGGAAAGATTTTTACCTATCCTTAACCTCAAGACCTAAACACCCTCACACATCCAATTCCACAACATTCTGGAAGCCACAGGGGAGATATCTGACTACATTATACTAGAGTAACCACCCTATAAATATACATATAGTGAAGGAGCAAGTGAAAAGAGAGTGAAGAGCAAGTTCTGGACTTCTAAGGTTTTTTTTTCTCACTTTGGAAAGGCCTGAAAGTTTTTCTTCTTTCCATTAAAAAATTAAGATTGTAAAATACAGAAAACACAGAATCTAATAAAGGATGCCAGGATCACACTAAGAAGTTCCACTGTCAATCTCTCTACTAAGGATTGGTTAGCTTTCAGAAGCCAAAAACAAAATCATTGAGAACTAACCCCTTCCTCTCCCTAAACACAAATCCTGAAATAGCCAAAACCCATGCCATCATGAAGCACACGGAGAATACCACTCTCTATTAGAAGAATCATTTATTGAAGAGAATCAGTCAATGTTTTGGTTGTGCTAAAGAAAATTTGTCCTCATCAGAGGCTTTATTCCCAAAAAACCAGAACTTTTTCAACAAAGACTGAATAAATTCTGTCAGGAAATTTTTCCTTTCTCAAAGTGCTGGAGAAGAGTTTTCTGTTTGAAGAGATGAGTCAAATCTCTCATCATAGTTCCCTCATCAGGGGGAGGGTGGCTGAAGAGACCTGATATACTTGATGTGCACAGATGGGGCTTGGATGAGGCATAGACTCCCTGAAACACGGGGAAGGGTGTGGACTCTCCCACAAGAGCTGGCCTGGAAAGGCCACAACTTTCCGAGGATATCTTATCCTGCCTCCATGCTGTCTAACATTTGAAAGACAAGTCTGGTCAGCAGAGGCAGCTTCTTTTCTCCTGTACTTCATACTTGCCCATTCCCTTTGGTGTGGGTAACATAAAGTCCCTTTATTTAAGGAATGTCCCTTTTTGAGCTCTGTTTTTGCCTGATGTCTTAACACTGAGCCATCAGATTCATACATGCATGCCACTTTTTCCTCTAGGATCTTCCCAATGGCTGTCATAAGCTCAGTTGCTTCAGGAGATTCATAACTTGTAAAGACAGCTGCACTTTCAAGTGGGTCTTGATGCTGTGCAAAAGTTGACACGAACTTGACTTTTGGTGGGGAATTTTTCCGTCCTGTGTTTCTTCGTTTGCAATCAAACCACTGAAATAGTTGCCTCATCTTTTTTCTGAGGTAACTTTCAGTAGAAAACTGTTCATCCGTTAACAGAGATGGGGAAGTATCCTCTAATTCTCCATCCTCAACAGAGTCTCTCTTCTTTCTGGCTTTCAATGTCGCTCCTCCTGAGACCTCACTTCCATGTGAAGAGAGGTCAAATAGTCCTCCTCCTTTGAAGGCCACTCGCTTTGCATCTGGTGAGTTCTTTTTCTGGTACTTCCTTAAGACTTGTTCAGGAACCCTAGCCACCTGTAGCCGTTCCATGTTCATCCCAGTAGCCTCCACATGGGCATGCAGGTCCCGGAAAGCTTTCATGTTCTGACTGGAAATGCTGTGGACCTGAGTCTGTGAAGACTTCTGGGTAAGCTTATCTGAAGAAAATGACATGTCATTGGTTCGACCTTGGACCTTGCTCTGCTCCCTACTCTCCAGTTTAAACATTATTTCATCAGGGAGCTGTTTATTAAAGTCTTCTAGTTCATCATCTCTGAAATCCAATATTTTTGTTGAGGGGCAATCAGTGGGCAAAGTAGTTTCTGCTTTAATCATGTTGATATTTATTTCTTGGGAACTTCCTGTCTCTGTAGTTGTCAAGATGTCATCAGATTGTGATTGAAGAGCACACAGTTCTTTAGCCTTGAATATCTCCCTGGACACACTAAGTATGGAAAAATGTTCTGAATTCTTCTCTACCATCATTTCATTCTGAACCATTTCTTCTCTAAAACTAGAAATCACATTCTTTTCCATTGGCTCATATCCAGCATCAGCCTGCCTTGTGGATATGTCTGAGCTACATTTATTGTCTAGTACAGTTTCAGTCTGAATGGCTTTGTCAATGATGCTGGTTGTAATAGACTGACGAGTCTGTCTGTGATCCTTAATCCTCTCAATATATGTAAGCTTATTCTTGACATCAAAGAGTGATCGTTTCAGGTCTTCTTGTCTTTCACTGCCTATGCATGAGATAGCCAGGCAAGGCTGGCCCATGTTGGGGACTGATTTTGTTCTTCTCATATTGTTTCCCTGGAAAGTTTTAGAGCTTCCCTCAAGGGACTCAGAAATCTCACCTTTAAAAGCCACACCAGAAATACAGGCGGCTGAGGAGAGAAACTCAAATTGGGGGAGAGGCCATGTTTTGGCTTCTCTCAGCATATAGAATTTTATGGATTCACGAACTTTGAAGGGTAGGCCCCACATCTGATTTACCTGAAATCTTATAATATGAGATTCTAGTACCTGTCGAATATTAGAATCAAGAAAATAAGGCTCTGGAATGGCAATCTGGCAGTAGGTCTTACTTACCATTGTGTTAGCCAAATTTGTGTTTTTTATATTGATCTGGGAATCCCCAGAAGGTAGAGATACACTTCCGTTAGCTAGCCATGAACGACACACACATAGAGGGATCCTACCCACTGTGATCTGCCAAAACTTCCTGCTCAAGTGTAATCTAAGAATAGTTTTCATTTCAGTGTACTTCATAGAGACACTTAATAATTCATTTCTTTGACCATACCTTGAGCGAAACACACAGTTACGTTTTCTGTCAGAGTCTGTACCTAAACCCTTCATTAGGTAGAATTCAGAGATCCTTTGTGAGCAATTTCCTAGGGTATGCTTCAGATTCTGCCTTGTATCATTTACATGAAAGTTTTCCCTCTCATGGAAACTTCCTGAGAGACTCCATTCAGTCTTAATTAGATCCTTGTTATTCTGTATCTGAAGCTCAGAGAGTTGTGAGTAAGCATGTCTGCCTTTCTGCTGGGATTTTTCTGTTAACTTACACTGAGGGTCCAGGAATGCTAGAGATTCTGTATTCCTACAGGTGTAGAAGCACTGGTGTGGGATTATTCTCTGTGGAGCATGGATCTGCTGGGATTCACTGTTCACACAAAACTGATCAGGAAGGAAGGAAATGGGTAAACAGGCCTGGGATGTATGGCTGGCCAGTGGATTATTGGGGGCATGTGGACAAATGGCTTCTTGAGATTTGTGGAGGTTGGAGACTAATCCCCACAAATGTTCCTGTTGCTTCTTCAACGCATGCCATTCCAAGTGCTTATTGTCTGTTAAAATATGAGAGTCTGACTCATTCTGGCATCTATGAAATGACATTCCACAGTCCCTAATCTGGGACAGAGAAGAAGATGGTAGGATTGGAAATCGTGATTGAAGGTGGGCTTGGGGCTGGACCTGAGTAAAAGTCATTGGGTGGAATTGGAGTTTAGCTTGAGACGTGGGATTAGAATGTACATTAGAAGGGGCAAGGGAATGGGAATGAGGAAGTAGTGGAGATTTTTGAGCCCACCTTTGAATCTCAGAAGCTTTACCAATTCCATTGAATAAGACAAAGTGAGGATCTAGTGTTGAACCACTACTAGAAACTAGGAGAGTAGCCACTAGGGACTCACTGTGCAAAGAAGGAAGACCCCAGAAGAGCTGGCTATATTTCTGCTGCAAATTTTCCCCCAAAGTCTTGCTGTATAGAAGCTGTGGGCAAACGTGCAACTGCTTAGGTTTGCCTTTAATGTTCCAGCTAGTACTTGGGGTTGTGGCTTCTTGTATACCGGATGACTTCAGTGAATTACCTAAAGATGCCCATGGGTCTTCAGGCCACATTTGTTTTAAAAGTGGTCCTTCCTCTTTTGTATTCTTTAAAATCTGCAAAGTCAATCTCTTTTTGATTTGTCTCTCTAATAGATCCTGAGGATTAAGGCCAAGGAAAGAAAGACTACTGGCCTCCATGTGTTTAGTAGCTGATTCTTCCCAGAGACAAGTCTCTGATAAATGGAGGGAAGCATGCTCTTGCTGGAAATCAGAATCTGATAATGGGGGGAGGAACAGGTTCTCATCATGAGTCTGACACCAAGATAATTCTGAACATGATGGGCTTGACTGGTCAGTGTCTCTGAGTGCTGGGACATAAGTGGACAGATCCCCAGGGTTATCTGGAGATGAGCCCTCTGAGATGGACTTCTTTAAGATGGAAATTGATTTAGATTGAGTCACACTTAAAGTGCAGTCTGGTGGTGATGAAACAGATAGGGTTGATGGTTCATGATGACAAGCATATGAATCAGTGGGATCCATTGCTTGTGGCAAATCTGGTAAGGTATTGGTGTCTTGGGAAACAGTGTAGTCAGTTGAGAAGTTGGTATTCAGACGCAAAGGGGCCTCTGGTTGGAGAATACCATCTACTCTCTCAGTTTCATGTGGTAGGAGAGGGGGAAAATCATTGGTTGATGGTGGGTAATTGTCCACTTGGAATTTGGAATCCATGTGAGGTAAAATTTTTGATGATAAAGAGTAACCTAGTGGTGAGGGTGAAAGAGAGTCATCCACAGGGGTCACTGGGTTAGGTGAGACTGTGAAGACGGGTGGTGGGGAAGTCTCAGGCAGAGGCACTGATATTAGGTCTCCAGGAGAGACTGCTGAGAAGGCAGGGGACAGAGTGAGTGATGACTCAGTCACAGGAACTGTGGAAGCCAAAGGTGACACAGAAGGAGTAGCATCTTCCAGGGCCTCCCGGAACAGCAGTCGATTAACCTCAGCAGTTGCTCTATTACACACCTCACAGAAGGGGTCTGGACATAACAATTGACGAAACTGAATGGTATCATGATGCTGGCCCAGGCATCTGCAGGAGACAGAAGGTACAAAGCTACAGCCAGGACCAGAACAAACATATGGGACCCTGGCAAGTCTGACTAAACAGGGACCTTGGGATACATATGGTCCTTCCATAATTCCCTGGTTTCTGATCTCACAGTATACTTTTTAATCCCTCATCCCAATTTTTTAGCATTTTGACTCTGAAGATTTTCCCTCCATGTCAAGACCCAAACCACACTGAAGACCTTGAAATTCTAACACTGCCACACAGAAGAACACAGAAAGAAGGGTAACATTTGGTCACCTTTGTGGAAGAGAAAGCACCTTCTTCTCCTCATCTGCTTTTTTCTGGCAAGCTTTCAAACCTGGGAAACCAGGATAGTGATTAAGGTAGAAGCAAAGAAATCTTATAGGAAGCTGAATATAAAGTTATTTAGTGGTATCCTTAGTAGATTGGACTTGGGGAGCCCCAAGAATTAGTGAATAAGGTCACATCGTCAATGTTAGTAATAACAAAACTCACGTGTGTGTTGTTTTATCATTCACAAAGGATTTCACATGCATTATCCCATGTAATACTCAGTAATATCCTGTGAGGAATATAGGTTACTTCAAAAAAAAAAAAAAAAAGGAATTTGATCATCCATGAAGTAAGAGTGCTTGTAGAAATTCAGAGGACAGAAGTTCTGATGTTCATTATATCCCATGACCACCTACTGAGCAATACCCATTACCCAGGTCCATTACTGCTCATGTCCTGGAATGGGCAGAGTACGTTATCTCAAGTTCTGACTGTCATTTCATTAGCCTCTTCTCAGAAGTCCCAGTTTCAGAGAGGGACTAATACCAGCAGAGTTCACAGACTTGGGACTTCCTGAAAAGCAGAGGAAGGAGCAACCACAGAGAACCCATTTAGAATAGGCAGAACCTTACCGTTCGGTGTTTCACCTTTTCTTCTCTTCTTGGCTCTGTCCTAACACCAAGAACAAAAAGAATGAATGGATGACTGGGACTCAATTCTACTACCCTTCTCTATAGAAAACTCAGAAATACACTATCTAAGAATAAGAATATTCTATTTTCATTGATAAAACTTTGAGTTCCTTTTTAAAGTTACCTTTTAAACATGATAAATTGTTTTCAATTTTCCTTCTTGAAAAGCCCGAAGATTTTATTTGTTAGATCTACATTGATAGTCTCACTCAGCAATTCTCTGTTCAGTGAGGCTTAGAATGCTGAGACCAATAATCTTATGTGGGCATTATCAGATGCAACACTGTATCTTAAGACCTCAGGTTCTAGCCTCTGCTCAGGGTCATCAGAACTCAGCACTGCTCTCCTGATCAGTTCAACATTCATGAAGACTTGATCAAGTGACACCATGGGAATGTGACTCCTGATCAAGAGTTGGCTAACTTTTGTCATTCTAGAGATCCCAAACTCTCTAAGTAATCTGATCCTGAATCACTGTGCTGATACTTTATTTTGAAGTGGAAACTTGCTACCACACCCAAAGAATCTGTGAGCTTCGGATGGAAATGTTATCCTTCCCAACCTCCTAGCACCATCTACTCTATTCCCATTAAAGTGATGTTGTAATCTCTCCTTACAGCTCTCATTTAAGTGTCTCTCTGATCCAACCAATCCCATTTAGAAAAGGGACAAAGAGAAACATAAAATAAGGAATCATTTCTGAGAGACAACTGTTGGCATCAGCTTTAACACTTAATCATGTAGTCATCACTTCAGTCTTGAAAAAAGCAAAAAAACTTGAACAAACTAAAATCAATGATTTTCTTGGAGCCATCAAAGACTTGAAGTCATAGAAGAAATCTCTTCTCAATATCTTCAGAGAAAGTGAATGCAGAAAATCACAGTCAAGAATACCTTACTTGCAGCAGAAGCTGTAAGAGACATAAATTAGTAGAACACCTCAGTAAGCACTGTGGCATTTGTTGAAAGATGCATTTGGATTAATATGAGTGAGAAATCTCTGACATTATGATCCTGAAGGGGGGCAGTGTGTGGACAGCACATAATAATGCTTTTTTGCCTCTAGGAACCCCAACATTCTCATTTGAACATTTTTTAATGCATTTGAAAAAAATCCTGGCATTTCCTGGAGTATTTTTGGGGTCAGAACCATTTTGAAATAGCCACTGAGAATTAAATGCATCATGTGTGGCTTTCAACAAGAAATTACAAAGAATGATAAAATGCATGAAAAATCAGTCAATACACAAAGAAAACATGAACTCCACATTCAGGTATGACACAGTTTTGGAAATTATCATAAAGGAAATCCATAGCATAGTGTATTAAGGACTTTCATGGGAAAATTAGATAATATATAATAACAGGTGAGGAATGTAAGATGAAACAGGGAAACCTGAAAACAAAAGGAAATGATAGAAAGTGAAAACACTCTAAAAGAAGTAAAATAATGTGTGATTATCTCATCTGTAGATTACTTTTTATGGTTAAGGGAAGAATGAGGAACTGTGAGAAAAATTCAAAATATGTATATACAAAAATATATGTGTGAGTGTATATGCCAGAAGGGGAAGAGAGAACAAAACAGAATCAGTATGGGGGAGGGGGCGTGTTTGTTTTTTATTAATTAATTTTCTTAAATCATTGTAGTTTCCATAGTTCTTGCACCACAATATCAACCATGAATCATCACCATATTTCCTTGTGTTCACCCCTCCATTATTTTGCAACCCCTCCACTCCCTCCTTTGCTGTATGCCTCAGTCCTGTGGTCAGCTTGCTAGTTTTGACTTTTCTTGACCTTTTGTTTGGTTTCTCTATATTCCACATGTAAGTCAGATTATCTGGTATTTATCTTTTTCATTTTGACTAATTTCAGCTATCGTAATTCCAGCCCTATCCACATTACTGCAAATACCATGAGTTTGTCTTTTCTGATTGCTGAGTAACATTTCACAAAATATACCATAACTTTTTGATCCATTCATCTATTTTGAGGCCTTTGGGTTGTTTCTGTATCTTGGCTATTGTAAATAGTGCTGCAGTAAACATAGGAGTGCAGATTTCCTTTTGAATTAATATTTCTGTGTCCCTTGGGTAGATTTCTAGGAGTGGAATTGCTGGATCATATGGTAGGTCCATTTTGAATGTTCTGAGGAACTTCCACACAGCTTTCCATTGTGGCTGGAGCAGTTTACATTCCCACCAACACTGTAAGAGGGTTCCTTTACATGAAAACATTTGGTGTTCTCAATGCTTTTATTGTAGGAGATTCTTACTGGAGTGAGGTGGTACCTCATTGTGGTTTTGATTTGCATTTCCCTAATAATTAATGATGTTGAACATTTTTTCATATGCCTGCTGGCTATTTGCCTTTTGTTTTTGGAGAAGTACCTTTTTAAAGAATTAATATTTGAAGTAATAATAACCAAAGATTTTCCAATATTCATGATAAATACAAAAAAAAAAAAAGGCTACACCTGGACATATCAGATTCAAACTAAAGGAAAATAAAATTTAAAATCACGAAAGAATCCAGAGGAAGGGAGAAACCCCCTAGACAAGCAAGGGTAGGAATTATGAATTTGCATCACAAACAATACAAACAAGAAAATAGAGTGAAAACTTAAAAGTCAGAAGCAAAAATGAAAAAGGAGCCTATAATTTTATATCTAAAGAGATTATCTTTCAAAAGTGAAGAAGAAATTAAATCTTTTTCAGATAAACAAAAACTGAAGAAAGTCATGGAGCAAACTTGCTCTGCTATATTGTAATTCCTTCAGGGAGCAGAAAAAAAAAATTATACCCTGGATCTACATAAAAAGAAAAGGAATAAATAAAGAAAAAACATAACTTTTGTTTTTCATATTCTTAATTCAATTACTAATAATACAACATATTGTGTGACGACTATAGTAACTGGAAAAGGAAATAAAATACAATAATGGAATAAGAAACGCAAGGGAGGAACTGGAAAAACTGTTATAAGTATGTACCTATATACATACCTATATAGTATGTACCTATACTACTGATGAAGTGATATAATATTATATGAAAATAGATACAGATTAGTTGTAAAAGTATATTGCAAACACTGAAATATTTTAAAGAAGAAACAAAATGGAAAATAGTTACAGGATAAATAATAATCCCACTACATTAGAATAATCACTAAAGATAAATGGTTAAAATTCACCAGTTAAGAGAGACTCTTAGGTTTGAATGGAAAGCAAAAACAGATTACATTTTGTCTGAAAAAAAACAGAAACAGAAACAATAAATATCAAAATACAGATAAGTTAAAATTTAAAAGGTGGTGGGAAATGTGATATGTTTATTCCAACCAAAGGAAATAGGATAACTACATTAATTTCAGACAAAGAGTAGTGTAGAATACATTGATTTGTCAAAACTAAAGATAGGCATTAGGTTACAACAAAGTGGTCAGTTTTCAATTAAGGAGCAACAATTCTTAGTATGTCTAACAACTAACCAAATATGTGAGGCAAAAACTGGTAGAAATGCAAGGACAAATAGATGAATCTACTTTTACTATAGGAGACTTCAATATATTTCTATCAAAAATGGACAGACACATTAGGAAAAGGCCATAAATATATATATTTACTCTAAATAGCACCATCAAACAACTTTACACTTATTAAAAATTTTATTTAACAACAGAAATACATTCTTCTTCAGCTTACATAAAACATTTGCTAAGATAAACCATTCTGAGCCACAAAAACACACCTTAACAAATAATAAATAGTAAAAGTCATACAAAGTATGTTTTTACAACATAATGGTATGGGGGCCTCACTGGTCGCACAGCAGGTTGTGTGCCACACTGTAAAGCATCTGCAGCACAGCCAGTTCAATCCCCAGTCATGAAGGGGACACACATGGTGCAGCAGACCTCTCCTGCCAAGCCCACTACTCCTCTCAGCGGTGTATTTCAGTCATTCCACCTGTTCTGCTCCTCACTTTGTCTCTGGTGAGTCCTCTCACCTCCCGGGACTCTGGCCTGTACCCCAGCTCTTGTATGCATAAATAAATAAATCTTTAAAAAAAACATAATGGTATGACACTAAAAATCAATTATATAAAGATAGCTAGAAAATCCAAAAATACTTGGAAAATAATCTACTACTAACATATTGGTTAAAAATATCTTAACCTTAGTGAAAATGAAGATACAAACATCAAAATGTATGAGGTGCAGAAAGCAATTCTTAGAGATGAGAAATTAAAAACATTGAATGCATATATTTAAAAGATTTGGTATCTCTGAGGGACTGTTTTACTTACCTGATTGATGTCTCTCTTTTTCCAAAATAGTGAGAAACTAGAATTCCTCTTTAGGTAGCACAGTAACAGAATGAGGATCCCCACCCCACACGCGAAGGCAAGGATGGGAATACTTAGGAAGACAAACTGGAGATCAGCATAAAGCATTGAGGCTTCTCAAACATAGAAGGTGACCCCCATCATCAGAAGGACATGGCCATCTCAGTCGCCTTGGTAATGACAGCGCACATTCTAGAGTTCGAAGTCCACATCACAGAGCTTTGGCACACATAACAAGGTTCTTCCAAGTTGGAGTAGGGACAGTACATGAGAGATGGACCCACAGCCCTTCCCTCCACTATCCAGCTCAGCAGATCTGTCCATCCTTTAAGAGCCCTTCAGCTATCCTAAGCATACCCTCAACTCCATCCCTTCAAATTTATTTATTCCTTGTTGCCCAGATATAATCTGAGGCCCTTGGTGATCTACTGTTGACTACACATAATCTTTGAAAGTCTGATGTGCCCAGGATTTACAACCCCAAAATCTATTCTGTCCACATGTACAACTTCTCTCATTAATAATGTGTTCATATTTGTTTGAAACCAGAAATATAACCAACAGCATCCCCACCTTCCATATCTCTTCTCAATAAGATTCCCATTCATCAAATATTAATAGCATGAGAGCAAAGCAACTAGTACCAAACATGAAAAAGGGAGACAAAGGATGGCACCCCCTGGACTCATGATAAACAATTCAAAAATCTTTTAGCAATTCTCTGTTCCCAAAATCCGTTTAGGGATATTTAGCTCCTAAGTGTTCTCAAATCTCATCACTTCCACCCTCACAGTGTCTCATCCTGCTGATCCCTCTGTCTTCTCTCAACCAGTTCCCTGTCTCCCTTGAAATAAGTCTTTATTTTACCAACATAAAATTCAGTTGTGCTGTTTTATACTTGCAAAACCTAACTCATCTGATTTAGGGAGCAAGCTACTCTTTAGCATAACTTCTAATGAGCATATCTAAAAAGAAATCCTTTCAGTTTTGGTTTTTCTTTTTTCGAATCATATGTATAGTCACATCTTTCATGAGATATTATATTTTCCCATCTATTCTGTGACTTTTAACCCAAGGTCCTTTAGGATTTCTGTAGTTTTTAAAATACTATCAAAATAGTGTTATAAATGTAACTATTTTATCAGCCCATGCTTGCTAATCATTTAATGGTTATAACTCTTACAACTTTGTTATTTAGACTATAAACTGCTGAAATGAAGCCCTTTGTCATTTTCTTGGTTTGTTTCCCTGTGTTCTCAGCCTGAGTCTGATTAAATCAGTTTCGCAATACACACCTAATCATTTCTCTCCCACTTGGGGAGGGTTTATCAGTAATGATAGATTCTTTCTGTCCTGTCATTTGAATCCACAGCTTCACCAGACTTGACCCAAAAGAAAGCTACACGTCAAGCATACCCTTTCTCTCATTCCCTACCTTGATTGAAGGAGGAATCTGTTGAGAAAAATCTTTCCCGCATAAGTTTGCATCTCTGGTATTTTTTTATGCCTAGGTCCTGACTGTACCTGTGGCCTATAGGACTCACACAATAAAAACATCCTTTGAAGTTTGAACAACGTAAGTGCCACCAAAACATGTCCAAGTGAGAAGGGTCTTATAAAAATGTTACATCAAATACATTCTTTAAAAATCATCTGATCATAAACAAGACAGGCAAAGATACTGAAGCTGGCAAATGGAAACCAAAGAACACATGACAACTGAATGCAAAATGTGTTATAGACTGAATCTATATGGAGGTTTTTAAAAAAGGGCCACAATGAACCGTTTGAAATAGCTTGAAAAATTATACGAAAAAAAGTCACAAAGGACATTCATTAATCAATAAAATAGCAAAAATGGAAAGAGAGATTATTTTTTGGTCAATATGTCAATGCTAAATTTACCAAAGGGCATATATCCTAAAGAGTAGGGGAACAAGGTCAAAGGGTGAAAATGTCAGATACTATAATGAGATATATCCTTGGCAATAAGTTCTAGATAGTGGCAGTCACTGGTCTAGAATGTAATTAAAGGACCCTAATGTGAGATGATGAAATGTCTGGGTATTGGCTGGTGTATGTGAGAAGACACTCTTTTTCTAAAGAAAATCACAAATATTCCAGGAGAATGTGCAAAATTAATGAAATATATTTCTCAAGATTTGGGAAGGAATGCAGAGAGAAAAGGAAGACATGGAAGGATAACAATAAAAGAAGAGATTTTAAATAATGGATCAAATGCAACTTTTCCACACATTTGTCAAATATGTCAAATTTACATGGATGATTATTGTTCTGAATGTGACCTCTCCTTAGAGATTGCATTTGATATCCACAGCTGCCACCAGCACCCAGCACAGACCCCAGAGTTGTGCACTGTCAACACTAAATGTCAGGCAAGAGATCTGGGATCATTGTACAGATGAGACATGCTGACATTTCAACACAGTTTTACAAAATAATGGAAAGAGTACTACTAGCTCCTCTCCCATTAAAACTTGTTTTAATTTTATACACTATAAAAAAATCGAAATATTTTCAACATAAAAATCCTAATTTCATGTCTTGTGTCTCGAGAGAAGAAATCATTCATTTCCTGAGGTTTTGTGGCTTGAATCGGTTCGCCACTCCTCGTGGGTTTCCATCTTCCAAAAATGTGTTGACAT
>JAGFMF010010181.1:0-22932 GCA_019455555.1 Galemys pyrenaicus
CCTGCTCACTTCCCAGATGACATCACCCCCGCGGGAGCCAGTCTGTTTGGAGGGATTTTCCTCCATTCTTTGTTGGCTTTTTTTCCCCTCTTAGACCCAGGAACCGGTCCAAGCCATGTTTGCTTCCCCAACATGTTAACACAAACAGCCCCAGTCGCCAGCTAAGGAGGCGCTCACTACCTTAATTACGCCCGGCAGACTCAGCTGCTTTTGAAGCGCTCCCTGAGAGACAAAACCCTTCATTTGGGAGGCAAATTGCTTGTCCGCAAACAAGGACGCATTTCATCTGGAACCAGAGTCTCGGGCTTGGCCGGGCAGGCGGGCAGGCGCTCCTGGCCAGTTTCTTCTGTCTCCTCAGAGCTTCCCGCTCGTCCACGGGCGGTCCCTAGGGCCCCAGAGGCTTTCTCCTGTCACCGCTCCCGGCTCGCTCTCTGGCCCTGGGGAGGCTTCAGCGGCTCCCGCCCTGGACCCCAAGCCAGCCCCGCCCCACAGCCCCCTGCCCCAGGAGTGAAGCAGTCCAGTCCGGGCTGCCCCAGCCGAGCGAGCCCGCGGGTGAAGCGGTGATTAAACATGATGAATAACAGCGAGCGGAAGTCGCAACGTGGGGAAAGTGCTCGCTTTCGCCCAAAGTCCCAGATTTATTGCCCAGCGCCACAAATAATGAAATCATCCATCTTCTGCCCAGTGAAAAAAGAAGCCGCTGCGGTAAGTTGGAAAGGGCAAGGGCGGCGAGACAAAGCCCAGTTTCCTCAAGAGAGCGAGTGCGCTCCCGGTTCTCCCTGCTCCCGGAGCCCAGCTCATTCGCCCAGGCACACCAGGGAGGGGCCCAGCAGCTCTCCTCACTGTGAGGCGGGGTAGCCAACAGGTGGGCCCTGACCCAGTAACTCACTAACCCTTTATAGGAGGAAAGGGGTGGGGGGTGGGGGAATCTTGGGTCCTTGACCCCCATAAGATGTGTAACTATGACAGCTCCAACTCTAGCAGAAGGGGAGCTCAGCTGCCTGGCAGGCCACCGCCCCTAAGTAGAAGGAAGTAAAAATCTCAACCTTCAAAATGTGCCTAGACCCCAAGCCACCTGGCCTTGACTGCTGGACTCCGTAAGAGATCAGTCCCAAATGCCAAGGTTAAACTAATTAAGGCCAACTGTGCACACAGGCCAGATGTTCTAGGGGCAGCTGGGGTTAAAGTTCAGGACTGTCAGCCCCCAGAGCTGGCCTCCCAAACCCGACCACTCCAAGAACGGGGGAGACCCCGTTTCTGCTCCAGCAGCTGTAAACTGGGACCCCTTCCATGAACCTCACTGTGATGGGTTGAACTGTGTCCCACCAAGTTTATGTGTTGGAGACCTGACACCCCATGCACCCCGAAATGTGGTGTTGGAAAGAGGGTCTTCACGGAGGTTGTTAGCAAGTTAGAGTAAGGTCCTGGGAGTAGGTCCTGATCCAGTATGACTTCAGGCCTTACAGGAAGGGGGGATTTGGACACAGAGACAGGCACAAAGGGAAGATGACGGGAAGAGAAGGAAGAAGATGGCAGCTCCACGCCAAGGACAGAGGCCGATTTTCACATCTCCTCCCCCCTCGGGCCCAGAAGGAACCAGCCCTGCCAACATGTTGCTTTTGGACCCCAGGCTCCAGAACAGAGAGACAATACATTTCTTCTATTTTTTTTTTTAAGGAAAAGGCATTTTTATTACAATTTGAGTTAACATTTCTTTGATTACTAGTGTGATGAACTCTTTGACTGTTTATTGATTATTTGAGTTTCTTAATAGTGTATTTGTTTCTGCTGATGTAATAATGATGTTTGTTTTTTATGACTGCAATTTTACATTTAACTACTTTTCATCTATAACTTACCTTATTTTGCTTAATTTTAGTTCAAACGTGATCTATCAAACAATTATTTCATAACTCAACTGTTATGTTTCTGGACTTTTGTCTTCTAACTTTTCTTATGTGTTTTTATGCTAATATCTTGCTTTATTTTGTTCTAGATGAGGGCAGAAAGAGCACCAGGGACTGAGGTGATGGTGCACAGGTGAAATGGTGGTGGGAATTCCCTGGAGACTGACTACAAATGATATCAAATATAATTAAATAAATTTTAAAAAAAACAAAAACATTTCTTCTATTTTCATAACTACATTTCCCCCCAAATCTTATTGACTTGCTAATCAGTTACATAACAATATAATTTGGGGAGTACAACTTCATACCTCAACATGTGCATGTGCCTCAGTTCCAGAGTTCTACCCCAGAAACCCCCCTCCCCGCTCTGCTCCTCAACCCTGCCCCTCTCTGAGATTTTCACAGAGCCTCAGGGTTATTTTTGTTGTGTTTGTCCAGTTTGTTTCCTCTGGTTATTTATATCCCACACACAATTGCTTCTCAGCCTTTTGGCGAAGATAGAGTGTATCTATATTTCACAAATAAGCAATTGTGATACCACACACCTCTGTGGCTGTCGCCCCATTCGGGGTGCTAGTGAGGGCAGCCCCAGTAAATGAGCGCACTCACCAGCAGGCACTCACAGCCACCCATGACTTACTTCTTTCAATGAACCCAAACTCAAAACAAATGGTTTATATTTTTTTTTAACGATTTATTTATTTATTTATGCATACAAGAGCTGGGGTACAGGACAGTATCACCGGAGGTGAGAGGATTCACCAGAGACAGAGTGGGGAGCAGAACAGGCAGATTGACTGAAGTACACTGCTGAGGGGAGCAATGGGCAAGGCAGGAGAGGTCTGCTGCGCCATGTGGGTCCCCTCCCTGGTCATGGATCGAACTCACACTACTGTGCCACGGATGCTTCACAGTGCAGCACTCAACCCGCTGCAGCACCAGGGAGGCCCCAACAAATGGTTTTTACATAAAACTCTCTTCTGTTGACATTCTAGATGCTGGCCCACCCTGGGCCTGCAGCCCCACATGGTAGGGGCTGGGCAGAGGCTGCTCCCCCTCCAGTCTGCCAGAGCCCAAAGCGCTGGTCACCACCTCCTCAATGTCAGTTGTCATTTGTCACAGAGAGGATCAGTTCCAGGTAGCAGGAGCCATTCCAGTCCTATAGGACAGAAAGGGGCCCACAATGGAGGACAAGGCACTCCCTAAATCATTAGATGGGCAGTGGATAAGGAAAATACCCCAGAACTGACCTGCCAGGGAGCTGCCACCCAACACACCCAGGACAGTATGGTCAGGGCCACATGGGAGATCAAGTTCAAGGACACAGCCCCATGGCCGGAGGTCAGAAAGATGCTGTCCCCACAACTGCCTTCTAATGTCCGTTATACCATAAATGAGGCAAACGTGGTGTCTGTGTCTCAGTTCCTAGGCTGTTTATTTAGTCACAGCAAATTGAGATCCATTAGCTCAAAAGCCCACTGGTATCAAACTCAAATTTTTATACATTTGATTATTTTTAAATAACCCAAATAAGTAGAGATTTGGCCAAATAGAGCCTGCCTGATCTGCATACCTATGACACCACACAGAAAGGTGTTACCCATTAATAAGATAGAGTCTTAGAAGGCCCCAAGCTGGAGCTGTCATTCTGGCCTTGCTGGCGGGTCCTCTTTCTCCTCCTGGGATCCCCTCTTTCACCTTCCCACCCTCCCTAGCCAGCTCAGCTCACAAAGGCTCCCCTCATGAGACCTCCCTGACCACCTTTCTCTGGGTTGCCTGGCACCTGCTCACCCAGACAGGCACACCTGTGCGATTCTGCCCCCCCAGCCCTGCTTCCCATGGAACCCACCAACCACAACAGTGACCTGGGTGGGGTGGGACACAGGACTCCTCCCCCTATTGATGGGGGCTGGACAGTCCACTGCCAAGGTCCACGCTCCTCCTTCCTGATCTGTTTCTCCCTGGACAAGACAGTCTCCGGGTTTGCAGCAAATCATTTGCTTATTTCCCAGCACACAGATAGCCACTGATGATGTGAGTGATTCATGTTGGATACGAAAGCTCATGTTTTCTGGGCCCTGGGTGTGGGCCATGCTCTGAGTCTTGTTTCCCACCCTTAGGACCCTGTAGCTGCCTGGGAGCACCTGGAGCCTGCCAGCTGCTCTCAAATGCAAATTCCAGCTTTGGGAGCACATCTCCATAGGAACTATGCAGAATGACCTTGGCTTTGATCTTGACTCCTTCCCCCTCTCACATCATTTTCAATTGATCAGCAAATCTTGCTCATTTCTGCTTTCAAAATACACCCTGAATCCCAGCACTTCTCCCACCTCCCACCCTGGACCAGAACCATCATCCCTCACCTGGATCATCACAGCACCCCCCACCCTCTCAGGTGCCCTATGCTCCACCTTGCCCCCTACAGGCCATTTGGCACAAGACAACCATGGGGGTCCCATTGAAACCTCTGGATCCTGTCCCTATGCTCAGACCCCAAGGGCTCCAGTCACACCTGAGTGACCCACAAGGCCCCGCACCTGGTTCAGAATTTTCCTAACTTGGGCCTCTCTGGTGGTGCAAGGGGTTGAGTGCTGCACTGTGGGGCTTCACAGCCACTGAGTCCGCAAGTTCAATCCCCGGCCAGGGAGGGACTCCACATGGCGCAGCAGATCTCGCCTATCTTGGCCTTCTGCTCCCCTTAGCAGTGTATTTCAGCCAATCTGCCTGTTCTGCTCCCCACTCTATATCTGGCGAATCCTCTCACCCCCATCCCATACCATTGGCCTGTACCCCAACTCTTGTATGAATAAATAAATAAAATCTTTTAAAAAAGAAAAAGAATATTGCTAACTTTCCAGTGATCTCCCTGGCCTGGCTTCTCACTGCTCACTCTGCCCGGGGGCACAGGCACCTCTGTGATGTGCCCATCCCCAGGCTCTCTCCCACTCAGGTCTAGACCTCGAGGGGACTCTCAGCCCGAACATCCCCATGACACGTGTCTTACTTAGCTCTTGTGTGACTCCACAGCCTAACTTCTCCCTGGCCATCCTCCTTGCTCATTCCCCTTTCCCCACATGCTGGGTACTTTCTCCTTGCTTCTCCTACCTGCTCTCCAAACTTGTCCATCAGCTCTGAGCCCCAGAAGGGTGACCTCCAGAGACTGCATCCTCAGGGCGCCCTGCCATGAATCCAGCCCCCAGGGAGCTCAAGCAGGAAATGAGGGGCAGGATGAGAGGGAGTGAGGAGATGGTCTTTTCCAACCTCCTCCATGTGGTCCTCGTAATTAGTACACCCCCAGGGGTGCACAGGGGAGAAGGTCCCTCTCCCCTGGCTAAAGTTCAGCCAGGTCCCAGATATACTCTCCCCTGCTCCAACCCCTGGGAGCCTTGACAGCTGTGGCTAATCCCTGCAGATGGCACCACCCTCCCTTGGCTCCCATAACCCAGCCCCACTGTCAGTGGTCACTTAATGGCCTCCTCGTTAAACTCTCTTCATTCATCTTGTTAACGAGGCATCTGGGTCCTTCTCTGAAAAGAAGAAAATAAAAACATTGTCAAGTGACTATGACATAGCATCCACTGTAGATCTGTGCCAATTTTAGAGATGCTAAAGATGTGAAAAGCACATTTTAGAATCACTGAAATGTGCGTTCATTTGCGTGCTGCCCATCTCTCCACTGAAATGCACAAACTCCCTGAGGCAGGGATCGTGCTGTTTTCCTTCCTGTTGGATTCCCAAAGATCAGAGCAGTGCTTGGCTCCTGCCAGGAGCTCAGTAAATACCTTTTGAGTAACGAGAGTGCTACCCAGCCCGTGATAGCTGGCTCCCAGCGACCCCTCCTGGCTCTCTGCTGACCTACCCCCCAGCCCCTCACACACATTATACCACACTCAGGGTGTGTAACCCAAAGCACCATCTCCACCGATGTTGCGTTATAGGAGGCTGCAGCTTCCATCCCTCTCAGGGAACCCATGTGGTAGAGAGGCCTTTGGGGTGAGGAGTGGAATCCTCAGCCACATAAGTAAACCTGGAAGCAGCACCTCCTGCCCTTTTGAGGCCTCAAAGACCCGCAATGCAACTTCACAACAGGTCCTGCACCACACACCAGCTAAACCACCCTGGAGCTCAGACCATCGGAGACTGTGCAAGAGGGTAAATACTTGCTAGCCGCCATGAAATCGGGGGATAATCTGTTACACGGCAGCAAGGTAACTCTCCTCCACTTCAGAATGCAGCCTGGACTGAATTCCCGGAGCCTGTAGCCAGCCCTGGACCAGCTTCCTGCAGCCTCCTAGAAATACCCAGCACCCTCCTGCGCTGAGACCTTCAGCCAGGGCTCGGGGGCTCCGTCTTCCCCCGCAGCCTTTGCACCAGGCCTGGCTGAGCTGGGGGCTTTTCAGAGCTGGGTTCCAAGGTCCCTGGAGCTCTGCCCTCCTCCAGACTCTGCGCTGTTATAGGTCAACTTTCCTGCCCCTTGAATAAGTGGAGGCCAGAGACTGGTAAATGGCAAGATAATTAACTGACACAGCACATAGAGGTTTGAGGTACAAGATGATCACATGTGAGTTTTTCATTTGGGATGTATTTTTCATTTTTATATGAGCAAACTTAAACTCTTCTGCACTTGAATCTTCCAGGCTACCAAGGAACGCATGTACTTCTGACCTCAGCATAGGAAACCAGGGACCCCTTTTGAGAAGCAGAAAGTATTTCTGACATGCTTGCTTCACTGAATGAAGTTGTGTGCTCACTACTCAACCTGCAGGGGTCGGGGCTGGCTGCCCACTCCACCTAGTAAGTAGAGCACGCCGGGCAGTGATTTTTGATGATATCATCATCACCACGTCTCAACTTTATCATCATATCTCAAAAACCATGACTGGGTACAGCTGAGTTTTTAGTAGAAGAGAACAGGAAAACGCTGGTGAGCAAAGCAGCACAGCAGATCTGGAAGATAAGACAAGGGGATCGTGAAGACCGAAGCAGAGCAGAGGCAGGAGGGGGCAGGGGTAAGTTCTTACAGTGTGGACCTGAAGCTGCCCACAGACTTAAGACTCATTGCTAGGAGACACACGAAGCATTTTTCAATGATGAAAGGAATGAGAAGAGAGATCATTAAACTCACTTCCCAGGGCTTCCATGAGACATATCGCCAGCCAGGCCCTAACTGCAAAAATCTAAAACCTTTGCTCAGCTGTTCACACAGAAGGATCAGAAAACAGTTGACTTCAGAAACCAGAGTGCCATTTTCTTACTGATGCAAAATATGCAGAGAGAGAAAAAGAAGAGGCTGGGGGTGGGATATGGAGCTCATTTGCTCTCCGTGGTGAAGTGGGGGTTTCTGACAGAGAGCGACTTGATAACAGCTCAGACCTTTCTCTTGAGCCCTCGCCAGCTCCCCTTTGTAGCCCGAACTCCTCCACCCACCCTCACCCACCCACTAAGGACTTCCAGGGTCCTGGAGGGAAGGCAGGATGCCAGAGGTAGCCTCGGGCCCACCACCCACCCAAGCTCGGCACCATCCCCCTGGCTCCTGCCTTGGATGGCCCACTTCCTAGGAGCCTTTACTTCTAGGTCTTAATCTTTTCCAGATTTCTGACATCACAGTCTATGATTTGGCAGCTTTATGACCCAGCAGGCGGAATCAAATGAAGTCAAAACCTGAAAACACGGGTAGGTCCTATTTTGGAAGCCCAGTCCACAGAGCACTCAGGAGGCCGCTGGCGGGGGTCTCTGCAACCAGGCGCCCTCACTTTGCGGTGAGGGTATGTCCAGATGCCTCCTTTTGCGGGCAACACTGTTTGTGGGGCCTGGTTACAGGTGTGCACACCCCAGCTGGGGATGATTCATTAAGACACTGTTGTAATCTGGGTGCTTTCCTTACATGGGTTTTTCTCTGGAAAATTTTCTCCCAGTGGGATTTGGATTGAAGAAGACAAAGGCATTTTCGAAAGGTGAGTCACCAGTTCCCTAGGTGTAGGAGCTGGTCACGTAGGAGCCAGTCTTCACCTTTCCCCAAGGGGATGCGCCCGGGCCCCTGCTGCCCCCACTCAGCTCACCTCTGACCCATTGAGGAGAGTTAGACCTTCAGATCCTCCATGGACCTTGCTGGGCTGAGCCCCGAATTCCTGTCCTCCTCAAAAGAAGCCTCTTCCCCATTACCCTAGAGAATCCAGACAGCCTCGTCCTGACCCCTCCACTCTGCCTCCCCCAACTGTACACAAGTTCACCACGAACCCCACCAGATCTCAGAGGTATGGGGGTATGATGGGGCACGGTGTTGAACCCATTCTCTCAAAGTCTCCCTCTGGTCTAACCCAGAAGCAGGACAGAGCTGGCACCCAAACCCTCTGAGAAGTTTGGAAAAGACGCCGCTTAGCTCATCTTCTGGCTTCCCTGGCAGAGCCTCACACCTCAACCCACTCCCTCCAGGCACGGAAACCCTCAGCTCCCGAAACAGAAGCCTGCAGGCCTATGTCACCAGCACCCCGAAAACTCCTCACCTCAGTGCTGGCCGTGTGCACAGTCATGCTCGGCTCCTTATTAATTCCCTCTCCCCTGTTCTCTTGGAGTGTTTGTACTTTTTAACCTACTTTTAGAGGAGCATCTTTGCCATTGCTCTTTCTGCTGGAATAAGCAGAATAAATAAGGCATTTAGGACCACAAATTTCCTTCAGCATCTAGTTGGAGCCTGACAAGCCCAGGTTTTCCTTTTCATTGTTTTCCGCAAACTGCCCTGTGCTTTAATTGCTGCTTTGATCTGGGAGATACTTGGGAAAAACTTCCTTCCAATGAAATGCACCCATTTTGAATGTCCCATTCAGAGTTTGAAAAATGTGTCCACAACCCTACAACCAAGACAGAACTGTTCCAGCTTAGATATTTTATTATTATTCATCAACTCTTATCATATTATGATCAGGGTATAACATAAGTCTTTCTTGGGCCTCCCTGATGGTGCAGCGGGTTGAGCACCGCACTGTGAAGCATCCGTGGCACAGCAACGTGAGTTCAATCCCCCGGCCGGGGAGGGGACCCACATGGTGCAGCAGACCTCTCCTGTCTCCCCCGCTGCTCCCCTCAGTAGTGTACTTCAGTCCATCTGCCTGTTCTGCTCCCTAATCTGTCTCTGGTGAGTCCTCTCACCGCCCTGGACTCTGGCCTGTACCCCAGCTCTTGTAGGCATAAATAAATAAATCTTAAAATAAAGTCTTTCTTTTTTTCAATTTTAGTAAGGCTTGCTTTATACCCAGAGTAACAACGATTTTTAAAAAGGGATTTATAAAACATATTTAAGCATCATATTTTCTCTGTCTGGCGGGTACCCCTGGCTGGCCTTCCCTCTGCTCCTATCACCTGGTCATTGACATCCTGGAAGCTGCTTCAGTGTTGCTGGGTTTCCTTTGCATACCCCAAAACCCCCTCACTAGACTAGGAGCTCCTTGAAGGTCAGGGCTGCCTCATTTTCATCCCCGGGTCCTTGGGGCAACAACAGGTCTAAACGCGGTAAATTGCTCATCAGCATTCACCAACTTGAGATGAACTAAGTACATCTGCTGAGTGCCCTGGAGAGCCCATGTGAGAGGCAGGTAGTTTCAAAAGCCCCACCGTCTATCTCGGGCCTCGTCTCAAAGCTGGTTCAGCTCATGTTAAGATGTTTCAGTGGTTCTGTTGAGAACCTGAACAAGGAAATGAACCTAACACACTCCTATTGACTTCTCTGTCATGACCTGGTGGCCTGAAAGAATGGAAAACATTTAAACCACCGCATCCTTCACATTTCAGGGAGGGTGTTGATTGACGGGAGTGGGAGTCGACAGAGTCGATGCTGGCAGCAGCCGGGAAAGCAGAGAGAGGTTGCTGGCCCAGGCATTGGTGGGTCCTTAGAGCTGGCAGGTCTCACCCTGGGCACTTCACCAGGGGACAGCCCCTGCCCGTCTCTGTGTCCCTTCCTGAGCCCGTCAAAGGGTCGCTGCTGAGAGGTTGACCTGCGGGCTCAGCAAACGCAGACTCAGAGTCTACACTTGGCCCCTCAGCTGCGGCTCTGAGGATGCAGGTCCCCTGCTGGGGCGGGGGAGGGGGAGCGAGAGAGGAGCCAATGACAAATGGTGCGGCCCATGGTGCAGATGCTGCTCATCTGGCTGAATGTTTTCCATCCCTTTTCCTCCCCAGGCCACCAGCAGCATCTAGCCCCTTCACGGTCCTCACAGCTGCCCACTCCCACTCACAGAGCTCTTGCCCCTTGTGGCCCCAGCCCCCGTGAAGTCTGCCCCAGCCCCAGCCTCTCCAGCCTCCTCATCCCTCCCTCTGCTCAGCTCCTCTCTGGTCCTCACTTGGGCCAGGGGCTCCCTCTCCTCTCAGCCTGGGCAGTGCCGTTGCCCCCACACCCATCCCAGCTCAGGGTCCCGCAGAGGACATGCCCGAAACGATGTGACAGAGCTCTGGACGTGGCATCCGGTCACAACGACCCTGCGGTGTCTTTTCTTTGCTTCTCCCAATTACCTCAAAGGAAACATCTTGATTTGCTGCTAATCTGCCTTCAGAGCCCTGCTAAGCTTGACTAATCATCTTCAGGACAAAGAGCGGGCCGGGCCCAGGCAGGAAGCACTGCCTCACAGGGTCAGTTGTTTGTATTTCTATGGTTACGTCCTGGCCGGGAGACAGCTGGTCTTCTGTCTACCCCGTGATAGGGTTTCCCTTTCCAAGTAAAGCGACGACGTAAAAACAAAATAAGATTTATTGAAAGAAAGCTGTGAAATAAGGGCCATCCTGTGGGTGTGGGGGAAATGCAGGTAGTAGCCTGCACTGAATCAAGTTGGGTCAGCAGTTTGGGGAGCAGGTAAAATGGGGAAAGGGAGTCAAGAGGTGCAAACTCCCAGACAGAAGATAGAAGCCCGGGAGGGTGCACCCGGGGTGACTACAGTCAATAATACTGCCCGATGTGTTTGAAATTTGCTGGGAGTAGGCCTCCTCCAAGAAAAACAAACTGCAACCATGTGCGGTGATGACCGTGAGCTACACTCATCTGGATGGTCAGCCCCACTGCACACAGGTGTCACACCGCTGTGGTGAACCCTGACACTGACACCATGTCATGTGTCAGCTATATCACAGCAAAACAAAATAAAGTACAGGAAACCATGAGCGATGATTAGGTGTGTAGTTCCCAGGGTGCAGTAACACTGGGCAAGCCCAGCTCCTCCCTGACCATCAAGCCCCTTCTGCTTCCTCATCTGTCTGCACAAACAGACTCCGCTTCCAGGGGACTCAGGTGCAGAGAAATGAGATGATGTAGGAGACATAGGCCCAGTCCTGGCCACAGTCTGGGAGCAGGACTCATCCAGCTATCCAGGGTAGCTGTAGAATTACCAGTGTAAATGGGGGGAAAACACATCTCCTGCCAGCTGGGATTTATGCTCAGAAGAGGAACTTTCACCATTGAGGGGGCTGGAAAAAACCACTTGGGTGTAGACTGCGCCATTCCCAGGCTAGAAGAAATCCGCATACCAAGCTGAAAAGCGACACAGCAGCACCCATAGCAGAAGAACATCCAGGCAGCTTGGCCGTGCATTCTGATGCAGGAGCGGGTAGAAATACAGAGACTAGGACACCAACAAAATTACCCACACACCCACCCTGGTGCACTAGGGACATCAGTCAAATGAGTCAATCACAGCAGCCTCAAGTGGTGGGATTCAGGGAACTGGGGAACAAAGCTGGGGAGGAAGGCAGGCTCCCAGATGTTGGGGAGCAGCTGCTAGGTGGGAGTACAGAGCAAGAGCTCAGCAGGGGTGGATGGGGACGAGCAGAAGGAGCAGGAGAGAGAAGGGCTCCTGAGTGCGGAAATCTTGAGCAGGCTTTGGGCTTCCCACAGGGCGGATTCTAGTACACCCACCAATCCCACTAGGCCACAGCGATTCTGTCCTTGCCAGCCTCAATTATTTTTGACCCTAACAACTTTTCTATGGAAACAAAAGTACAGTAAGACATGCTGCTCCTGCAGGCCAGGGATCAACTGTCTGCCTAAGTCAGCCTTTTTCTTAAACAATTTTTATTTCAGCTACCAGAGCCAATAACCCCCCTTGATTGGCTAGCAGATGAAGGGATCCTAATTTATAGACACCAGAGAAGACAGGGATAATTACTCTCCCATTTTAAAGGGGAAGAAACTGAGGCTCCACCTCCTACTTTGTTACTCTGATTTTTGAGGTTATTTCTCTCGTCTTTTTTCTAGATATTCCTGCCCTGTTCTCTCTCCACCAATAGAAAGAAGGTCCCCACTCCTCATCGGCCACTTTGGGCTACAAGGGATTCTGGGAATTGTAGTCTCTAATCTCAGTGACCAGTTCTGACAAATAGAGAAATGGGGCAGGGCCTACAGGGGGTGCAGTTTCTGCCATAGCTCAGCAACCCTTGGCCCACTCCCACCAGAGACAGCCATGGGGGCAATGATCTGCCAGCCCGACACCAGTGTGAAGGGCATCTCTATCACACTGGCCTGTCCAGGACTCCTCACTGGGAGGAGGGCATGTAGATAAGAGCAGGATCAAGTCTTCTACAAAGGGGCCAGAAGGGAAAGGAAGTGAGCCAGTGGGGGCAATAATACCCACCAAGGCTTTCACCTCATTCCTGGGAACTCTCAGACAGTCCTAGTCTTTCCAGTCACAGCTCCTTCCCACCCAGACAGCAGAGACAGAAGCTGAGTGATGGGCCCAGAGCAGTCATCTCTGATGGGGTTGGAAATCCCATCTTTAACAAGGTGCTAATTACACCCGTGGGCAGTGGGCAGTCTGTCACCTGCTGGAATTAGGCTGTCTGTTGTGCTGTCTCCACAGGCGCAGGAGAGTTTGGGACATCCTGCTGATTTTAGCACTGGGCAGAGTCTCCTACCTGACTAAGCGTGAGGCTCCCGGAACCAGGTCTGTCTGCCGGGAAATTGTTGGCAGAGGTGACCCTGGGCAGCAGGCCAGCCAGAAGAGGTTCTGCAGCCCCACAGCTCAGAAGGAGCAGGTAGTGGTGGAAGAAGATCCTCCTGGACCAGCCTTGCGCAAGGAGGGGCCTGCAGAGCTGTGGGCTTCAGCACCTGGCCTCCTCTGCCCAGGGCTCAGAGACACTTTCACCTAAGCAGGGGGTGGCAGCTAAGCAGGGCACTGGTGGGCAGAGCACAAGCCTGGGTGGGGGCGGTGCAGATCCACTCAAGAAGACCCTGTGTGCAATGACCTCTGGGGAGTATGACGTGTTGGAAGTCCCCAAACTGACAAGGCTCAGCACTGCACCAGGTTCTAAGGTCTGACCCGGGATGTGTGACGAGAGCAGGTGGAAGCCCAAGGGGCCCTAGCTCTCCTGCAAGTTCACTGTGGGTCTCAGGGTGTCCGGGCCGTGCCCACAGCCTACATTGTCCAAAGGGCAGAATTCTGCACTGCCAACAGCCAAGATGAGAGCTCACCTGAATAGCCAATCACCTGACCCCTGGGAATTGTATTCCCCCTTTAGCGCAGGTCACTGAGATTAAAGACTACAATTCCTAGCTCCTCAGGTCACCAGGGGGCATATCTGGGGGAAAGGTCAGGGACAAGTCTTAGAAGTCAGGGTCCCAAAGGGCAGCCTCCTGTTCTACTGCTACCTGGCCCCCTGGGAAGGGCCATCTTTGCTGTAACCTCTGGTTTTACATGAAAGGGAGAAATCTCTCAATCCAGGAATTACAGCTCGTTTCCCTGCTGCAGGTAGAACCCAGGGGTACTTGAGTCCATCCACCTCAGATCATGAAGCTACAGGTCTCATTCTAACTGCAGGAACAGCCCCCTACCATCCTAGCCTCAGTCCTGCTCCACAGACACTTAGGAAATCAGTCCCGTACTTAGCAGGAGTCTGGAGCAGAGAGTGGTGTTCTGGAAGGGGAAGAGTTCTGGGGAAGAGTTCTGGGTAAAGGACTTCATCTTGCCTTTTTGGGAACAGATGTTTGCAGATGCTGAGATGTTGAGAAATCTCACCAAAAGAGGACATGGAGTGAGCCATCCCTGGGTGGTGTGTGTGCTCCCAGACAGCACATCCCAGCAGTCGACCTTCTGAGAGCACGACCTCCAGAGGCAGAGCCCAGGGCTCAAGTCCCAGCCCACCACTTACTAGCTGTGTGACCTCGGGCAGGTTACTTAGCCTCTCTGTGCCTCAGTGTCCTCATCTGTAGCGAGGATAATGACGGTCCCTGTTGATCATTGGACAGATTAAAGCCCAAAAGTCAGTAAATGCTTGGCGGTATCTGCCCATTGGACACAAGGGCTTCTGCTTGGTTTATTACTTCTCTTCATTCAGACTCAACTCAAACATCACCTCTTTTCAGGTGGTCACACCCAATGCAGCCAGCCCCCAGCCACCCACAACCACTTGAACATACGTGACTTTACACCACCTCATATGATCTGAAATTACATCATTTATTGGCTTAATCATCCATTTCCTGTCTCTGCCTCCCAGCTGGGAGTTCCGACTGTATAGAGGTCTTGCCCTTCTTGCACAGCCCGTGACCTGGAGAGAGGCTGGTGCCCAGGACCTCCTTGGGAAACAGGTACTGAGTGAACTGGTCAGAGACAATTGAGGCAGCAGATGTAGGCGCCGGGTCTGAGGAGGCGCCTTCTTCCTTCTTCCTTCTCTCTGCCTGCCCACAGAAAGCCTTCATCAACAAGTTCACTCCAGGCTGTCCTCTGCGATTGCTCAGAGAGGCTGGAATGGACCGTGCTGGAAGGGGAGTAGGAGGCCAGGACTGGGGTGAGGGGCACACTCTTCATGGGCTTTTACATGATCATACAATGCATCATATATACAAACTGATCCATCGGGAATTAAGCATCCATCATCCCAGAAAGAGAAACACCAAGTCAGAAAGAGGAGAGAGAGGAGGAGGAGAGATCTAACAAAGAGCAAGGGGTGTTGTTCCAGCATTGAGAGAACTTGCATCTCCCTGGTCTCAAGATCGAAGAGGGGAAAGCACTCCAAACAGACTGCTTCATCCTCAAGAGTAACCCACAGCTGGCCTTGGGAACCCTTTAGTAACAGAAGCTTTGGGGTGTGCTATTTGAAAAAATTTAACAAGGAGATAAAACAGGGGCCCTGATCCCAGAGAACTAGAGTGTCCATCCCATCGTACCTGAGGCTGCTGGGGGCACATCTCAGGGAGCCCACCATCTTCCTCGCGTCAATTTCTGCTCACAGCTTAAGGACAATCAGCCCCTTATGGCTTCTCTCTCAAGAGTTCTTGGAAGCAAAGCCACCAATTCCAGACTAATCTCTGAACGGTCTTATAGAAATACCATTTCCTAAACCCGAAGCCCTGATTTCAGGGTGCCTCTTGACCAGATTCATCTGTGACTCTGAGTGGTGACCTGCTGAGACAGTGGGCTGGCACCCCATCTGTACCCTGAAACCCCCTAACCCTCACCTGGGCGCTGGAGTCCCTGTTAGAGGCCACTTGCACCCACAAGCAGTGGCAGGGTGGACCCTCCCCGGGCCCAGGGCTGCCAGGCAGTAGAGCCAGAGCTCAGGCCCACTGACCACTGACCACACAGACTGTGCCCTCACTGGTGGAAAAGGGGCTTCTATGACCTCCCTGGACACCAGTACTACCCCAGGCACCTGTTTCTGGGAAAAAGTCCGTTCCAAGCTGAGACAGTGCGTCCAGTGCCGTGGACATCAAATGAGCCCCAAAGCTAGAGGTGTGGCCCCTATGTTTACTGCAGCACTATTTACAATAGGTAAGACCTGGAAACAACCTAAATGCCCAAAAATAGATGACTGGATCAAGAAGATGTGGTCCATATACACAATGGAATATTGTTCAGCGATCAAAAAAGATAAACTTTCATTTGCAGAAACATGGATGGAGTTAGAAGGGATTATGCTCAATGAAATAAGTCAGAAGGCAAAAGAAAGTTATCAGATGGTTTCACTCCTAGGAAGAATAAAAGGGAACCAAATAAGCAAACAAGGAAAAGAATAATAACAATAATAATAAAAAAAAACATAAAGACAGGGACAAATCGGGTACACTTTTTGGAAAGGAGTGAAGGAATGGGTTGAGGGCAGAAAGAACACAAGGGACTGAGGTGATAGTGCACTGGTGAGATGGTGGTGGGAAATCATTGGGGACCAGAATTGATGTCAAATATATATAAAGAAAAAGAGAAAGAAAAAAAAAACCAAGTTAGAGGAGTAGGGGCCCTCCAGTCTAAAGAGAGTGCTAGAAACTTCCACACCAATGGATGACCAACATCAGAGAAGAGGGGGAAGAGGCTCCCATAGAGAGAGGAGGGGTTCACAGCAGGAGACGCTCAGGATGGTTGTGAGACTGAATGTTAACACCGCCTGGCTGCCAGGGACCTTTAGTTCCTGAAAGGTGTGTCTGTTCTCATCAGAGCTCAGCAAGCACCAGACCCCAAGATCCACCCTGGTGTCAACCTGACCAGGGAGGCTCACCTAGCGTATGAGCAGGTGGGCCTGGGCTGCTACAGCAAATGAGTACAGACGCGTCCGCACCAACGCCGGCTGCTCACAGTTCTGCAGGCTGGGAGTCCAGGGTCAAGGAGCTGGCCAGTGGAACCTGGCCTGGACACGCCGCCTCTCCGTGTCCTCCCTTGGCAGAGGGCAGAGAGCAGGGAGCAGCTCTCTCACGAGTGTCTCTTCTTAAAGGGCACTAGTCCCATCCTGCACAGTTCAGCATGGTGAGCTCATCTCTGCAAATGCAGAGATCCCGCTGGGATCACAACTTCAGGGTCCGGACTTGGGGATCGAAAACCTACAGCTGGTAATAGGGCCCCTGGTGAAAGCCATCGTGGGGAGCATGCATTCAGCTGACTGGTTATTCCAGATGACCACCTGGGAGTCCCAGAAAATCAATCCTGGTCACTTTCAAGCCTTCTGCTGAGACAGATGAGGCCACGCCCAAGTAGAAACTGACTCCCAGGCTGAGTTTGAATTGGCTTATTCCAGGGCACCCTGCCCAGCACCCTGGCAATGCGGACACAGCAAGAAGCTGAAGTCGGGCAGTTCTGCGTGCTTCTCTGCCCCCTGCCAGTGAGACCCTCCCCAAGCCTCAGTTTCCCATCTCCACCTCGGGCATCCTCACACCTGCCCTGACCTTCCAGGGCAGCTGTGAAACTTGATCAGAACCTGGAGCCTGCAGTCAGCACGCTAGTAAAACTAAGCTGGTCAAAGTAGCGAATAAAAATCCCTCATGTCACATCTTCACTCAGGTTTCACAGAAAGCACATACATGACCATAATTGGTGAAGATTTCCAGGACAGAATCAATGCCTTTTTTAAATGAGAGTCTGCTGTTGGGTTTCCCAGTGTCCCTCTCTCCATATAACCGTACACCACTCACTTTTAATTTCTTGGAGGGGCAATGAGGACCTGAGGACACTTGCCAAGCAATCTGAGTACAGGATCCTTCTAGACCAGCACTGTCCAGTAGGAATAGAACATGAACCATACCTGTAATTTCAAATTGTTGGGCCTCCCTCCTGGTGGCCTAGGGGTTACATCTTAGCACTATCACAGATTTGACCTGAGTTCCATCCCTGGCCAGGGAGCTGACCCACATGGCACATCAGACCTCTCCTGCCTCGCCCGCTGCTCCCTCAGCAGTGTATTTCAGTAGATCTGCCTGTTCTGCTCCCCGCTCTGCCTCTGGTGAATCCTCTTACCCCTCTGTTAATCACTGCACCTCTGGCCTATACCTCAGTTCTTCTATGCGAAAATAATAATTTTTAAAAATCGTAATTTCAGGGCCTCCCTGGTGGCGCAGAGAGTTAAGCAACATACTGTGAAGCAAACCGCAACCACTGCAGCACGAGTTTGATCCCTGCTGCCGGCCAGGGAGGGGACCCACATGGTGCAGCAGACCTCTCCTGCCTTGCCCACTGCTCCCCTCAGCAGTGTATTTGCCTGTTCTGCTCCCCACTCTGTCTCTGGTGAATTCTCTCACCTCCCACGACTCTGGCCTGTACCCCAGCTCTTGTATGCATAAATAAATAGATCTCTAAAAAAAATAGTAATTTCAAATTGTTTAGTAGCCACACGAGAAAAAAATGTTAACGATACATTTTACTTAATCATATTGATCTGAAACATAATCATTTCAACATATAATCAGTGTAAACATTCATGTAAAAAATTCTTACCTTATTTCCATATCAAATCTCCAAATCTGGGATGTGTTTCATAATCACATCATCTCTCACGTCCACCAGAAATACCTGACTGCATTTAAACTTTAGGAAATTCAACAGATGAAAAAAAGAGCTTCATAGAAATCACTTGTTCCCCTATATTTTATTTTATTATTTATTTTAAAAATTTACTTATTTATGCAAAGAAGAGCTGGGGTACAGGCCAGAGATGTGGGGGTGAGAAGAGTCAGCAGAGAAAGAGTGAAGAGCAGAAGAGGCAGATGGACTGAAACACACTGCTGAGGGGAGCAGCGGGTGAGGCAGGAGAGGTCTGCTGCACCATGTGGGTCCCCTCCCTGGTTGGGGATCAAACTCGCACTACAGTGGCTGTGGAAGCCCCCACAGTGCAGCACTTAACCCCTTGCACCACCAGGGAGGTCCCCCCACTATATTTTAAAACTTTTTTAAATATTTAAATCAGGTAGCTGTCTTTCATGATTTTAATTAATTAAAATTAAGCAAAGTCAGATATTGGGGTTTTAGCCACACCAGCCCCATTTCTTTTTTTAAAGATTATTTATTTATGCATATAAGAACTGGGGTACAGGCCCGAGGTGCAGGGGGTAAGAGGATTCACAAGAGACAGAATGGGGAGCAGAACAGGCAGATCTACTAAAATGCACTGCTGAGGGGAGCAGTGAGCGAGACAAGAGAGGTCTGCTGCACCATGTGGGTCAGCTACCTGGCTGGGGATCAAACTCTTTGTGCTGCAGTGGCTGCAGATGCTTCATAGTGCTGTGACTTAACCCTTTGCACCACCAGGGAGGCCCCATACCAGCCCCATTTCAAGTCATGAAGAGCCCTTGGGGCAAGTGGCTATTGGCCTGGGCTTCTCGGATTTTCAATCCCCCTCTAGTTTCCAAACTCTGTTTAAGCTTTTCGCCCTGATCAGACCTTCCCAAATAATTCAACTTGGTTTTCACTCCGGAGGCAATTCCCCTTCCTGGCCCCATTTGTCACAGTGACTGAAGAAAGGCCAGCGCAGCGCCAGTGCATCTGGAAGAAACAGATTCGGGAGCAAAACCCACCGCCCACCTCCATGTGTTTCAGGGACAAGCTGCGGCCCCCCGCTGCAGGCTGCAGACACGGGCACACCGCGTTTTATTGATTTTGCTTTCCTGTGTACAACTCTCGTTTTCTACAAACTGGAGGTGTGCAGTCACCCTGTGTGGAACAGCCTGGGGGCGCTGCTTTTCCAGCAGCGTGTGCTCCCTTTGTGTCTCTGTCCCGGCCAGGGAAGGGGGCACAGGTCTTCAGGTCCTGTGCCATTTACTGCACTCCACAGACCAGTGTCCAGGGCAACCCGACTCGTATACACACTGGGAAACCAAAACCTGCGTGGGATTCACTTTACTGACAGAGTCTCTTTATGGAGCTGTCTGGGACTGAACCCACAACATCGCCAGGATGGCCCTGTGTTATGCCCACGAGGAAAAGAGAACTTCAGATAATCAGCAGCGTCAACATAAGACAGACTGTGCTCTGCATGTGCAGCCCCCAGTGCAACGAATGAATAATAAAAAGTCTCCAAAAGTGCCCACTATTATCATCATCACCATCAATAATAATAATAAATTACGTGGTGGTTTTACTCTGCTAGGCTGAAAACCCACCAACCCCTGTGGCCTGCTCAGAGGGCTGCCTAGCCAATGTCCCTCCCTAACAGTCCTCTTTCCTAACAGGCACCCAGCTGGCATGCTAGCCACTGTGTCAGCAGCTCCTGCGTCAGGACGTGCTGCCGCATCCTCAGCTCTAGATAGTATGTAGTGTGCAGTTATTAGCATAGAGCATCCCCCAGGACTGCGCAGTGCAGAGTAGAACCATGGGCTAAGAAGGCCAGTTGCACTGGAGAGAAGGGTATCTACGCCCCTCAAAGGAGAGACTTTTCTCCCAATGCCAGCAGCCCTGGACAAGGAGACGTATGGCGCCGGTCGCTGTGGCAGCTGTCTTGTGACCAAGAAGAACAACCGACCTGAGAGTAAAGCCACAACATCAGTGGCAAAGCAGAAACACGGTGGTGACAGACAGATGCTGAGTCCTCACCCCCACCCCGAGGTCCACTTCACTGCTAGACTGTCGTGGGAGCTGACAGCAAAAGCCAGATTCCTTAGGGATGTCCGTCACGTGCAGGCAATAGCGAGCTAGTCAACATACCATACCTTCCCAAGCCCTCTCTGATCCAGCACCCAGTCATCCCGCTCCTCTCTAAACCGCACCTCTCACTGCACCTGTCTCACACGGCACCTGTGTGCTAGTGACCTCCATGTTCACGACCCCACCAGCCATGGGTCCACCGAGAACAAGGCCTGGTCCATCTCTCTCTTTCTGAGCCCTCCTGTGCTTAGCAGGTGCTTTGCACTTAGTAGATTTCATTGCACAAACAAATGCACATTTTTTATTGCAGTTGCTGTACAAAATCAGAGAGATGGATGAAAAGCACCACTTTAATTTTGTTTTTGAGGAACTCGTGAAGATGTAAACTGCTCTTTTAGGCTATACTACGGTACTCTGATGCCAGTAAAGACAGGTTTTGAGATGTTTTATTTTATGGGGACAAACTACACGTCCATAAAAGCCCCATCCATCTTTTTCCCAGTTGATGGTATTTGAAGACTCAGTCATTTCCTTCTCGCAATTGATATCCCTCTTTAACATTCAAACTCCCTTTAACAGATGTAGCACTTCCCCACAAACCAGTCTGGACAGGTGGCGGCCACATTAAATCTTCTCCGTGGGCCTGGGGCACTCTGGGCTCTGCTGGAATCTTTATCCATCCATTCTTCAACTGCGGGAGCTGCCCGTCCTCAAGAGGAATGAACCCCAACCTTTAGAATAAAATGCAGGGTATGTCTTTAAAAGATAAAGTTACACTGCCCTGGAAACTTCAGATGTGAGAGTTCAAAAGGAGGGATTGTTTGGGAGTTAAAGGTTCCCAGGCTCTCCCGCAAATAGACAGAGGCCCCAGGGACCAAGGTGGGGACACCCCTGGCATCAAGGTAGCAGGTGTGTATGTATGGGTTTCTGATGTTCCCATCTTCTACCTAAGTCAATCACCCCCATAATAAAAGGCAACTCTATCCTTCCAGTGAGTAAATGAAACCCTGCAGTCAGTCTGGGTGTTTCTCTTCCTCTTATTCCCCCACATCCAAACCATCAACCAATCTGTTGACTTTACCTTAAATTATGGCCAGAAATCAATCACCCATCAGTCACCCTGCATCAACCCTGCCCTTCCATGGGCAGCTAGAGAGATCCCATCTGAGTATCAAGTCAAAGTCATATAAAGTCCTCTGTGCAAAACCCTTCAATTACATCTCATCTCTCTCTCTGAAGGGGACCCAGATTTCTTTGCCATGGCCTGAAAGGCCCTAGACTTACCCCCATTACTCCACTCTGACCTTCCTAGAACATTCCAGTCATGCTCCCAGCAGAGGACATTTGCACGTGCTGTTCCCTCTATCTGGACAGTCCTCCCCCAGATAAGCCCAGGGGAGACTCCCTGCTTGACTTTCGTAGCATCTACTACAACCAAAAATAGCACACTTGTATGTGTATAGGCATGTGCACGCACACTTTTACACGTGCATGTGCGCACACAACCGCCCGCATAGTTGCATGTTGGGGCACCTTAATGTACACACACACACACACACACACACACACACACCACAGGAACAAAGCAGCAAACAGTGTGTCCCAGCACCCAGAGCAGAGCCCGGCACTCGGCGTCTCTGCAAAGAGCAGCTGGAGGAATGAACGGCGTTGAGTGAGTGAGTGACACGCTCTGGTGAGGGGGCCGCCCCAAAGAGAGCTGGGGGAGACAGGCCAGAGGTTGCTGGCCCAGCACGTGCTCCGGGCTGGGGTCCTTGTCCGCATTCCCCCAGGGCTCTGAGAGCCCTGTCCCTCGGCTGTGTCTTCTCAGCACCACGCATGTGGGCAGCCGTCTGACCACGGGGTCACGACAGGCAGGCCCAGGGGGCCCTGGTGCTCCAGGGGCTCAGAGCCCCAGAATGGGGCTCAGAGGGGTGGTCGTCCCCCCGGGTCTCCAGCACCCCAGCTCCCACAGCCACCACAGACACTGGTTCACATGAGGAGCCTGAGCTACCTGAGCCCTCCCTCAGGCGACCTCGTCCCAGGGAGGAAACTGAGGCAGACGAGGGCCTCAGGGCAGAGCCCCCAACACCAGCCCCCAACACCGGCTGCCTTCCTGCGGGGAACTTCTGGGAGCTTCTGGGAGCCTTGGCCCCGGTCCCTTGTCTCACGCTCCCTGTGAGTCCGTAGGGCAGGATTGCAAGGGCCCACTTGAATGAGGAAACTGAGGCACGGCCAAGGTTGTGACTCACCTTTCTTCAAAGGTCTCATTACCACGGGCCCGTGGCCAGGAGGCTCCAGCGCGGATCTGAGCCTGGGGCCTGGGCTGGTCCTGGCCCGGCCACCTTCAGACCGAGACGTTACTAACCCGGGTGCCTCAGTTTTCCCATCTGTAAAATGGGTAATGAGCATAATGCCCCCAGGCTCTTAGGAGCGAGCGTGACACGTCCAGGCGCCCCCGGGGGAGGAGCCCAGCTCTGGAGCCAGCGGCCGCCCACCCTCCAGCCCGACCCAAGGCCCGGGTGGTCACCGCCGGTCTGCAAATGAGGACGAGGGCAGGGGTCGCACAGGGTCCTGGCCAGGATTAAATGCCCCTTCGATTCAGTGGTTGGAACGGCTGCTCATGGAGACGTTTCTGTTCTAGACAATAGAGCAGGGCGTCCCCGGAGCAGTCACGGCCTCAGTGTTGTGGATAAAATACACAAACGCAC
>JAGFMF010010182.1:0-15119 GCA_019455555.1 Galemys pyrenaicus
GGGAGAACCGGGAGCGCACTCGCTCTCTTGAGGAAACTGGGCTTTGTCTCGCCGCCCTTGCCCTTTCCAACTTACCGCAGCGGCTTCTTTTTTCACTGGGCAGAAGATGGATGATTTCATTATTTGTGGCGCTGGGCAATAAATCTGGGACTTTGGGCGAAAGCGAGCACTTTCCCCACGTTGCGACTTCCGCTCGCTGTTATTCATCATGTTTAATCACCGCTTCACCCGCGGGCTCGCTCGGCTGGGGCAGCCCGGACTGGACTGCTTCACTCCTGGGGCAGGGGGCTGTGGGGCGGGGCTGGCTTGGGGTCCAGGGCGGGAGCCGCTGAAGCCTCCCCAGGGCCAGAGAGCGAGCCGGGAGCGGTGACAGGAGAAAGCCTCTGGGGCCCTAGGGACCGCCCGTGGACGAGCGGGAAGCTCTGAGGAGACAGAAGAAACTGGCCAGGAGCGCCTGCCCGCCTGCCCGGCCAAGCCCGAGACTCTGGTTCCAGATGAAATGCGTCCTTGTTTGCGGACAAGCAATTTGCCTCCCAAATGAAGGGTTTTGTCTCTCAGGGAGCGCTTCAAAAGCAGCTGAGTCTGCCGGGCGTAATTAAGGTAGTGAGCGCCTCCTTAGCTGGCGACTGGGGCTGTTTGTGTTAACATGTTGGGGAAGCAAACATGGCTTGGACCGGTTCCTGGGTCTAAGAGGGGAAAAAAAGCCAACAAAGAATGGAGGAAAATCCCTCCAAACAGACTGGCTCCCGCGGGGGTGATGTCATCTGGGAAGTGAGCAGGATCCTTTGCTCCACACGAAGGGCCTAGACTTTTCTGTCTAGTTGTGGGAGTGATAAAGAGGATATGTCAATGCTGTGAGGAGAATGGGGAAACTGAGCTTGCAAATTCTCCTGCCTTCAGGGAAGGTGGGAGTTGGAAGGGAGGGCAGTGTTTTTTCACACAAGTGCATTTTGTTTGCATAGTAAATGCATGAGCAAATTCTTTGATTCCAAAGAAATACATCCACTCTTGTTTTTCTTGGAAACATATGGATCTCTTAAATTAACTTTTGTGGGTTTTTGTTTTGCTTTTAATAAAGAGACAGTGTATTACTTTCTATTGCTGTCTAACAAATGACTACAAATTTAATGGCTTAAAACAACACTGATTTATTATCTTAGCTTTGTTAAGTCAGAAGTCTGGCATAATTGGTTGGCCTTTCTCTGCAAGGTCTTACCAGGCTAAAATCAAGGACACTGGCATGGTGGTTCTCATCTGGGACTTGGGGCCTCTTTCAATTTCCCTAGTTGTTGGCTGAACTCATTTCCTTCTCACAATTCCCATGCGGTCTTCTCAGACTTGGGACTTGACACAACAGTGGTGGGTGGAGTCCTCCTCTTGCTTTAAATCTGTCTGCCTTCCTCTTCTGCTTTCAAGGGTTCAGGTGACTGTGTTGGCCACCTGGATAAATTCAGGACAATCTCTCCAGTTTACGGTCAGCTGATTAGTAATCTCAGTGGCATCTCTGAAGTCCCTTTTGCTATGCAATGAATGGAAGCCACGTCAATTGGTAGAGATCAAGGGGTTCAATTCACTATTGGGAAGATAAACAGCCAAATAAAAAAAGGCAAAAGGTCTGCACAGATATTTCATGCAAGATTTATGAATGGCAACCAAGCGTGTGGAAAAATGTTCAACATCTTAGTTGATGTAAATCAAAGTCACAATGAGACACCCCTCCACACCCAGTAGAATGACTAAAATTAGAAAGGTAGACAAGACCAAGTGCTGGCCAGTATCTGGGGCAAGAGGAACAAGCCTTTGTTCCTGGTATCATTCAAATGGTACTACTGCTTGGTCAATGCAGTTTCAAAGTTTCTTATAAAGCTAAACACAAATACCTTGTGCCTTTTGACCGAATGATCTTACTCCTCTAAGTATTTGTCCAAAAGAAGAGAAAACATATGTTCGGACATAGTAGCAGACACTCAAGTGATTGTAGCAGCTTTATTCATAATAGCCTGAGATGGAAATGACACAAATGTCTATCAGTGGGTGACTGGCTAAACCCACAGTGAGGTGCTGTACCATTAGACCACAACAAAATAAATGATCTGCTTCTCAAAGAAATATGGCCGGATCTCAGGAGTACCCCCCAAACCCCCCACCCCCTGCAGCTGAAGGTGAGCTGACCATCATGGTGTTCTTGGGGCCAGCGGCCCATCTGACCCACCAGGAGAAGGGACATGGAATAAGAATTCTGGCACAACCAACAGCCTCAGTCTGACATCTTCCCTGAGTCTCCTGGGACACCCCCTATGAGGGATATGAGTGTTACGAGGCTCCTGATTAGTGCTTAGATAACCAGCATCTTTCTAGGAAGGCAAAGTATCCTGATTATTTTGCCAAGAAAGAGCAGTGGAAGAAGCTGTCAAGGGAAAGCTGGGTGCAAGAGGTTAAACCACTGCAGGATGAAACTCCACCTGGTGGTCCCAGAGCTGAAGCTTTGCCTTTGGTCCGAAAGGAAGGTGACTTGCCGCCACTGTGGGGGCACATTGTGACCAGAACCTGGAACCCATGTAGAAAGAGGAAGCCCTCGGCCATCATGCTGGCAAGTAAAATAAGTTAGAATATGTAGATGCACTTGCCCTAATAAAATCAACTCCACATGGAAAAACAAATATGCCTGGATCTCAAATGCATTTTGTTAAGTGATAAGCAAGATGCAAGAATCTCTTTACCGATTCTGTTTTCATGCAATTCTATAAAATTCAAAACTAAAGAGAGTAATGGTTGCCAGGGACAGGTTGTGGAGGGAAAAGATTGTACAGGGTCAAGAGGGCGCTTTTAGGGGGTAATGGAATATTATACATGATATTAGTGGTTATAGGATTGCATTCACTTGTCAAAATTCATCACATTATTCTCTTAAAATTAGTTGACTTTTATTGTATTTGAGTTATACCCTGGTAAAGCTGATTTTAAAAAGCAACTATATATCATTTCCATTAATGGAAATGTCAGTGTGCCCTGCCCAACGGCAACAACTGTAAAAAGAAATATGTTTATTTTTAAAGTATGTGAAAAGACAACAGACATCCCAACTTTGAGGTCTCTGCTCAGGGTCGCAAAGGCTGCAAAGTGTTGCTTGAGATTGTATCTAATCTGAGAAGCAGGGTCTCGTTGTTGTTGAGCGTTTTCTTGCATTTGTAGAATCCAGGCAACTTGCATCTCCACAGCCAGCAGAGGAGCATCACTCTGGCTTTGACTCACTCCATTTTGAGGAGCTCAGAACTTTAGGTCACACCCACCTAGGTTAATTAATACCCCTTTTCATGACTCAGGGTCAGCTGATTAGGGACCTTAATTACACTTCAAGATCCTGCTGCCTTTGCCATACAGCAAGCACAATCTCATCATGGGGGTGAAATCCCATCTGATCTAGAAGTCTCGGCCACACCAAGGAGCCCGGTGGGGTGTGTGTTAAAACACTAGGATGTAGAACCTCAGGGGCAGAAATCTTAGTGGCCATCTAAGAATTTTGCCTGCCACATAGACTCTCAATAAATTTTTAGAGTGAGCAAAGCATCTTTCCTCCCCCAAATCCTTCATTTAAAGTACTTCCTTTGCCAGGAATTTGTTCCATCTTTTCCTCTTGCTGCCACTTTTGCTTGTCAAAATCGCACTTATCCCTTGAGACCTGGCCAATTAATTCCCTTCTTATCCATGATTTGTTTTTCGGCTCAGGTCAGGTAGATGGAGATTTAGGTTCATTTTCCTTGCCTTGTGCCCAGATGGTTTCTTATTTGTCAGTGTTCCTGGATCGAGAGCACATGGCACAAGCTGTCCATTGTGGACGCTTTTCCTTCTCTTCCCTCACATCTGCTCTCTCTATTGCTAAAGATAACCTGTGTTCAAACCCAACCCAAGCCCAACTAGTCTGTATCCTTCCTGTTTTTCTTTGTACTCATAGAATCTCAGATTCCTACAAAAGGCACTTATATACACACAAAAGACACATGCACACACAAAAGCACCAACAGGTATACAGGACATTTTCTTGGGTGGGGGAACGTCATTATTTACTAAAATGGTATTGTATAGTGGGCATTTTTTGGTGTCTAGATGTTCTTACTCAATATCTTGTAGAAACACTTTTGAGCCATGGGTAGCTCTAAATTACAGTTAATTCTTTACAACAGTGGCGCAGTATTTCACAGGTTAGATATACTTGCAGTGTATTCAGCCTCTTCTCCAGAGATGGGAATTTGTTTTGTTTTCTGGTTCTGCATCATTTGAACAAAATTACAATAAATGTTTCTGTACATTTTGGTATAAATAGGATAAATTTCCAACAGCTCAGTAGCTGGGAACATAGATAGGGTGCTTGCATTTTAAAAAATTTTATTATGCAGCAATCAAAAAATAAAAGCTCAACATAGTCGGAGATAGAAGGGATTATGCTCAGTGAAATAAGCCAGAAAGAAAAGGAAAAATATCGGATAGTTTCACTTTTTATTTATTTATTAAATTAAATTATTTCTACATATTTGATATCAATTGTAGCCCCCATGGAGTTCTCACCATTTCACCAGTGCACCATCACCTTAGTCCCTTGTGCTCTTTCTGCCCTCATCCTAGTCCCTCCCTGCCCCAACCCCCATGGTGCCCTTGAATTGTCTTTGTCTTTTGGTTCTTGTTGTGTTTTTTTTTTTTATTGTTGTTCTTTTCCTTAAGCCCTGGTTTTTTTTTGTTTGTTTGTTTCTTTATATTCCTCCCACTAGTTGGATGGTTTCACTTATAGGAGGAATGTAGAGGAAACAAATAAGGGACTAAGGAAAAAAATTAATTACAATAAATTAAAAATCAAAAGCAACAGACAATATAAATCTGAGACATTCTGTAGGGGAGGAGGAGGGAGAAGAAACAAAATGGGTGGGAAGAGCACAGGGACTATGGTGATGGGACATGGGTGAATTGGTGATGGGAATTCATGGGGATGAGAAATATACACTGTACAAAAATGAAAAAGAATGTAAAATATATATAAAATAAAACCTCCACATTTTTAAGTAAAAAAAAATTATTAAACGTTGCCAGATTACTTTGAGAAAGGCTATAATATTCCACGTTTCTACCTGAGTAGAGGAGAGTACACCACCACCCCCTCCCCCCCCCCCCCGCCCCCATAGCCCAGCCAGCAAAAGGATTTATAGTCCTTTTAAACTTTTGCCAGTCTTTCAGGCTTAGTCATAACTCAAAGCTGAATACAAAATTTCCTGGTGAATTCAAACATCTTTTCCCTTTCTCTACTGTTTTTCTTGTCTTTCTTTTTCTTCTCATTCCTTCCTCTCTTCTCCCTTTCTTTTTCCTTATATTTCTTAAACTGGGGTTTGGTCTTCTGGACATGGTTTCTTTATGATCTTTTGGGGTTGATTTGTAAAAGTGCTCTGCATACTATAGAAATGAATCTTTTGACTATTATTAACTTTACAAATTATTTAATAGATTTATAGTTTATATGTAGACTTTTGCTTGTGTTATTTCATGATGTACAACATGTTAACATTCAAAGTTAACATGTTCAAATCCATTTTTACTTCTATGCTTCCAGGATTCCCCCATCTTGATTTATAAGTTCTCCCCAAACTCTGCATTACCCTAAATTTTCTTATCAATTTTTAATTTTATTTTTTCACAGTGAAGTCTTAATAATTCACTAGATTTAGCTTCATATGAGGCATGAAATGGGGACCCATTTTAATTAGAATTTTCTTGCAAATGGAAAACCAGTTATACTGCATTGTTTGCTAAAGAGTTCATCCCTTTCCAAATGAACTGAACTTCCTCTTTATCTTGAGCTACATGCTGGTTTCATGGGGGCTCAGCCAGAGAAGCAGCTTTTCCAGAGTGCTGCATGGGGTATGCATATCGTCATACCACGAGATGATAATTTGGATTTGCACCCCTCTTACCATCTAGGCAGCCTCTGCACGCAGGCACATCGGGGCGCCTCTGGCTGTTCATCTCTTCTTCATCATTCTTTGGCATGTACATGTTCTGAAGAAAAATGCCCATTTTATTTTCTCAAGAACTTTTGGTTGTCTATGAGATAGAAGACAAATACCGGAAATCCATGTAAACCAAGCAAAATCATCCCTGCAAGAGAATTTATGGGGACTCCAACTTTTACAGTAAAGAGTGAAAAGTGTTGATAGTTTCACTTCAAAAATCAAAAGAAAAGATATATAGTGTAATTCTTATACAAGATCAGGATAAGGAATGGAAGACGAGTTGTTTTGGGGGTGTGTCCTTTTCCTATAACCTGCCTATATTTCACTTGTCATATTCACTCTTCAGAAAAGGGTTGAGTCTTGAAAAGTATTTTGGGACTCATCGGTGTCCTGAAGGACTCTCACTTCCTTCACACACATAGTCCTTCTCTTTCAAAGTGCCCATCAGCCAGTCCGCTGGTCTCACTGCTGTCTGCACTCATCAGTGGCACCGCTCATGTTTCCCACCAGCCCTCCACAACATTCACAGTGTCTGCAGCTAGGGCGAGCTCGCTTTCTCACTTTGCCATTGGCCTCCATGCACTTGCATGATGTGGGCAGATGTTCTTGTGTCATCCTCAGGGACATGTGAGGACACGGAGGTGGCTGAGACGGGGAGACAGATGCAGGTGTGACTCTGCAGGGCTGGTTTGGGAGATTCATTTTACAATGGTCAGTTCATTCATGGACACTTTTGGATGGTGATGGCTTCGTTGCTGTATATGACATTCTAAGATCTCTGGGGGCTCAATTCCTGAAGATATGGGTGATGAGGCCTCTCATACAAACAACTATAATCTATAAGAGTGGACAGAAATATCAGTGGAGAGCTCTGGTTGCTCTAAGAAGAGGAATTTGATTTCCAGCTGGGCTCTCATGGAGGAGGGGTCACAGGGAGTCTCTAATAGGCTAAATGATTCTTGAAGGATGACTTAAAGTTGGACATGCAGAAGTACTGGAAGGGCATGTTAGCTAAAGGGAACAGTACAAACAAATGTGCCATCTCCCCACCTTGCTCTGTGCAAAGGCCCTAGTCTCGCTCCTCTCCAGTGGTCTCTCTGCTCTTGCAGTGTCCTCTGGCTCTTTCTAGGGCAGGACAGGTGCCCTATGCCCATCCTGTCATTGTCACATTTGCTCTGCCTACTCCCTGTTCTCTCCTCCTAGATGTCCTGTGCCTGTCCTCCTGGGCACTTGCTCCCGTGGCCCCTTCTCAGTGTGCTCCCCTTATGACTGCCCTTGGTGAGACTGGCAGTATGGGGGTGAAAGAATTCACCAGAGACAGAACAAAGAACAGAAAAGGTGGATTATTTGAAATACCCTGTATGGGTACAGGAGGAGACAGGCGATGTATATCTGCGTAGGAAGAAGCATTTGAAGCTCTCTGTTATAGTCTGTTTTTTAGGATTTTCTCACTTAGGGTGCTAGTTTGCACAGTTATCTGCTGGGATGTCTAGTGTTGGGTACTGACCTTTGACACAGAATGTGTCTTGGCCCTGCTTCTGAATTCCTGGAGCTGGGCTGGTTTTCTGGTCAAGGTGGTCAGACTTATGGCCTGGTTCCCATGGCGACCTTATTGATTCCTTTATATTCAAGCCTCCCAAACTTGCCTGCTGAGAAAGGAATGGAAGCTTAGTTTTTAATCTTTTTAAAGTGGTATCTTAACACTTGGTACAACCAAAACCCCTCTCTCTGAAGTCACCCCTCCCTGCCCACTGCATCTTTCTCCATCTAGCTACCATAGGTTCTATTTTTTTCTACTTATATATTTTTTCTACTTATATATAAGTGTCCTTGATTTGTCCCTGTCTTTATGTTTTTTTATTATTTTATTATTGTTATTATTATTTTCCTTGGTCGCTTATTTGGTTCCCTTATATTCTTCCTAGGAGTGAAACCATCTGGTATTTTTCTTTTGCCTTCTGACTTATTTCATTGAGCATAATCCCTTCTAACTCCATCCATGTTCCTGTGAATGCGTCTAGTTTTTCTTTTTTGATTGCTGAGCAGTATTCCATCATGTATATGTACCACGTCTTCTTGATCCAGTCATCTATTTTTAGGCATTTAGGTTGTTTCCAGGTCTTACCTATTGTAAGTAGTGCTGCAATAAACATAGGGGTGCAGGTATTCTTTTGAATCAGTGTTTTTGTGACTATTGGGTATATTCCTAGGAGTGGGGTTTCTGGGTCATATGGGAATTCCATTTTTAGTAGATTGAGGAACCACCACTCAGCTTTCCATAATGGTTGGACCATCTTGCATTCCCACCAGCAGTGTGGTAGAGTTCCTTCTTTTCCACATCCATCAGCTTTAACTAGGGAATTAAGCTAGATTCTTCTAGCAGCCAACCCTGAGACTCGGGGTGACCCCAGCTTACTAGGGAAGGAGAGGGTGAAGGAAGACAGAACTAGAAGGACTGGTACAACGACCCTGGCAGGATGCTGAGCAGGTGGCCACCTTGGGATGGGATGCTGGGGTCCGGTGGGGGATAGTGTGGCAGGGCCTCCCAGGAGATCTGCTGGGGCAAGGCAGTGGGGGATGTTACCCCAGCTCCTGCCTGTCATTCCCTGAGGGCTGCTTCCCAGGACATCAACTCCCAGGCACTTTGGCTCCTGCAGTTGGGGGCCAGCCTCAGAGGCAGGAAAAGGCCATTGCAGGGCCAAAATGGCCAGGAAAGAGGGTCAGGTGGCAACAACTGCACTGAGCTTATGTCCTGGGCTGTCACTGTGTTTGTCTCCCTCTGTGGATTGTCAGCTCCTGAAGCCAGGTCTTTACCAGTTCTGATCTTTGCTGCATCCACAGGGTTCCCAGCTGTGCCTGGTATGTGCTTGACACTCCTAAAATATGTGTGGACGAGTGAATGAAGCTCAGAGGTCCACCTCACAGGCTGCTGGGTATTTACAACCATCGAGCACCCAGTTCGATAGCGAGGGCTCTGACTCATTGCTGACCTTCCTCCCATTGCTTTCCAGGCTGGTTCTGAAGCTGCTGCAGCCCAGGGAGGCCGAGTTGGCTTTCTCAACAGCCAAGGCACTGCAGAGGGGCTGGGACCCGCTGATAAAAGCTCCCTTCCTGCGGTGCTTGGCTGATGCGTCTGAAGAGATGCCCTCTGATGCTGTTGCAGCCAGGAGTCTGATGGCAGCCTCATGCTAATAATCTCAATCACAGGCCGTCGCGCTTGATGGGAGGGCAAGGAGCCCACAAATCGCTCCTCCCGCACCTCGCTGGTGACAGATTGTTTGGAAACCAGCCCACGTGGTTTGACCAGGAGAAGAAAACGAACATTGTGTTTTTCTTTTTCCGCTTTGGTGGGGAGGTTGCAATCATCTGAAACCATCTGGAGACTGTCCGTGTGTCTGCGACCCCAGGGACATGGACTCCCGAGCTTGGTCTCTAGCCCTGGAGGCCAAGGCTCCGCCTCCACGTGCAGGCCCACATGGGCTGGGCGCAGGCAGAGCGCAAAGCCAGGAGTGTCATCCACTGCCCAGGTGAGGTCAGATGGAAGCCGGCCCCGACCTGCAGGGTGCCCCGCTCCCCGTCTGCTGGGGAGTGACCGTATCCTGATGGACTCAGGTAAAGCACTGCAGCCGGGATCGCTGCAGAGGAGGCTCTGTCGGGCCCACCCAGGAAGGAGACTCAGGGTCTGTTCACCTGTCACAGGGATGTCAGGTGTGATCCCGGGTAAAGGTGGTGTTTGCCAGATCTCTCTTTTGCAAAGGAGCCTTTCCCCCTTTGGAATTGCTGAGTAACTTTGTGGGATGATATTTTGGGACCCTTGGATATTCAAAGATTGCCCCAAATATTTCCCCAGGGGTTTTGTTGTTCCCTGCAGGTCTGTGCCTGAGTGGATGGTTACATTGGGGGCTGCATACAGTAGTCTTGTCTTTCAGTGAAGCCTTGTATTGGACTAGCTGCCCTTCTTTCACGAGGAAAAACTGTCTCTTCTCCCAATCACTTTCACTATCATTATGAGCTCATGAATTTTTTTTTTTTTTACTTCTTTACCACACCACATTCATCACCACAATTGTTTAATATGCAAAGATTCCTAATTTGGCCAGAGCACTTTCATCCCAGCTTCTGCATCCTTGATTTGTCCCCATTCTTCTTTGAGTGCTTCTCAGCTCTCTGGTACAGGATGGAATGTCATAAAAGCAAAAAATCGAAATCACGAAAGACAAAAAGCAAGGCAACTTGCTAAAACCAAAGGCAATGCACGATCATTCATAGGATCCCAGAATTAAGGAAAAAACCCCCTAAATTTGGATTGCATATTAAACTATACTTCTGCATCATCATCAAATATTATGAGAGCAAAAATGGCTTGGACACTTTGTGGGGGATCATCTTTTTTAGTGGCATTAACACTGAAGTGCTTAGGCATGAAATAGCATGTTGTTTGCACCACATTTTCAAATGGTACAGGTCAAAAATGGGAAAAAAATCCAGATGCATATCATAAATAATACACATATGTATGAAGCAAGCTGGGTGCCATGTTACGGCTGGTGATTAAGATAAAGGGGTGCAGTGTGTGTGGGCTCACTGTATAGACTCTTACAATTTTTCTGTAGCTTTGACAACTCTTAAAAAATAAGTGGGAGAAAATAAAGATAAAATCAAATAAATCAGGTGGGGAACAGGAACGGTGTTCAGGCATAAGGCTTTGGCCCTTTGCCTGCCCTATAAAAATAGCTCCCATGTCTGCCGACTCTGTGTGACATGAGAAATCAGAGAGCCTGCTTTTACCATCTAAAGGATAAATCCAGGCAAGTTTGAAGAACAATTTTCTCTCTGTCATTCAGAAGGAGGCTAATAAGGCAGAGAGAAAGAGAGAAGGGAGGAAAAAAGGGAAGACATATAGGGAAGAAGGATGGAGGGAAGGTAGAATAGACGAGAGGAAGGCAGGCAGGAATTTATTGATCAGCATGTCTGAAGCAGGCCCTGGGATGGGTACTTTTTGTCACACTGTTCATCTTTTCCCAACAGTCTTTAAAAGACAAGAAAATTGAGGCTTAGAGTAGCCGTAAACCTGTCCCTTGGCCACAAACAAAAGCTGGGCACCTGAGAAAATGATGCCGAGTAAAGAAATATGATTAAACCAATTAATCATAAGAAGAGAGGGGAGAAATTGACCTGAACATAGAGATGTAAAAGATCCTGACCACAGTGTATCTGCTGTCTAATGAGAGCTTTGTAGCAGGAAGGGTGGCGTCCTTTGGCCTGAAAGGTCGGTAGAGATGTCAGGGCCTGAGCTGAACCTTGGCCCAGAGGGAGAGTATGGGAAAGCAGACAATGTGCTTGACACACAGTTGGGAGGAAGCTGCCCTGGTGGCACCCTTTTCCATCAATTGCACCCCTTGGCTCCCCTGTGGGAAAGCTCCCCTGGGGACTTGACCTCCTGGGTGAGCTATAGCAGGTAGGAGGGTGGGGGGTGTAGTCTGGTGGCCTCCAAATCCCTGGCTAGTGCTCCACAGGATGAAGCCTCAGGAGCATAAACTAAGGGGCGTCCTTCTCAATTTGAAAAGCTCCAAAGTCTTATGAGGTTTGCAAGTCTCAGCCTCTACTGTATTAGAGTGGACTGGCTGATGTGTGACGATGAAGGTTTTTTATTTAGGGTGAGTGGGTAGGAATATATTCCAGCCTTTCCCTCCATGCCACCTGCAGCTGTGGAAGGAAAGGCCATTGTCACTAACTTAACTTATGAAGACACTTTCTGATTGCACTCCAGTAGAGATATAAGCAAATTAGCCAATTAAGGCAGCTCCACTAACTACATTCCACATTCAGGCAATTTGCTATTTACTTACCCCAAGGACAAAGGAAGTTATAAAAGGAACCAAATCAACATCCCAGAAAAAAACTTTGATGAATGAATTAAAATGAAAGATGTCTTGATTATTGAAAGCATCTGAAATGATTCTCAACCCAAGGTTGAAAGTTAACAGCTCCTTCCCAAAACAAAGTTCCTGTCATGCATTCAGGAATGCATTTAGTAGGGTCTATGACAAGAAAAAAAATTGGGGGAAAGTAGAACAAAAAGATATTAATCAAATAGAAGATATAGTAGATCTGTCCTCTCCCTACCTCTCTTTGTCAGCTGGTGTCTCTGGAGAGCCAGGTAGCAGCAGCCAGGAAGGAAATGGAGGCTGTGTGTGCAAAGCAGGCAAATCAGCAGAGTGGATTTGGGGGCACTTGAAGTCATGCAAGGAGGTGGGTTCCCTTGTGTCTTAGACGTTCCTTTCTGAGGGGCTCATGCCCTCCTCTCCACATCCTCATCCAGAGTCCTGGCATGAATGACCACAGGTCTTCCACAGTGGGGATCAGAAAATGCAGAACTTCTAGGGTAGGGAGAACAGTCCAGGGAGTTAGTTGATGGGTGTGTGTGTGTGTGTTGGGGGGAAGTGGCTGGAGACAGGGGGTGAGGGGCAAATGGAGGAGAGGGTCTCACCAATCTCTGCGCTGACTGAGATGCTGCCCCTGGCTCTCCATTGGGACTTGGACTGAGGATGCATTTCCTTAGACAGCTTATGGGGCAGGTGTTCAGAGAGACCTACTTTGTCTTGCTTCCCTACCACAGTGGGAACACTGCATGTTTGGGGGTATGTTTCTTGAATTGGAATGAAGTACTGACTATTCACTCTTCTTTCTGTGTCCTTGGCCTGAAAAGAACAGGCCTATTTATTACAGACCAACACCCTCTTCCTTGTCTGATAAATGCATTAGGCTAGATTCAAATGTCTGAAATCACTGAACTACCCAGCCTCTGACTGCCCTGGAGAGAAATAATTTCAGCACCGAGGACAGCTACTAGCGCAAATGGGGCACTCAATAAACATAATTGAGGCCTCAGGGGGGCTCCTGAAGCCCTAGAGGCTTTATGAAAATGGCTCTCCTTTATTCAGCCTGCAAAAGTCAAACCTGGGGAGGGAAGGATGTTGACTGTGCCACGATTTTATGAGAAAATGCAAACATTAGCACTTGATTCATTCTTTGATTCTCTAAGAATATAAACTATAACCTAAAAGTTGTTAAATATGAGCAAAACTTATTTTATAAATCAAACTTACTTTCCTTTTTCTAGATTAACCTTTTTGTTCAGAAGAGAGGTTGAGAGCAGGAATTCTGGTGCCAGTTACTAACTGGGCAAACTTGCTGTGCCTCAGTCTCACCTGTAAGATGGAAATGTCACTTCCCTTGGTGACACCTTTCCAACAAAGACCACAATATCTACGGTTTGAAGGTTTAAGTGACTTAATACATATAGAACACTGGGAACATTATGTTCCAGGTAAACGTTTGTTAGCTAAGTCACAGAAGAGGTGTGAAACTTTGGTAGCCAATTTAATTGACTTAACCTCAAATGGCCTTTTATCTGTTTGGCTCATCCTCATTTGATAAAGACCTCGTGTTATTACAAATGTGGTCTTTGTTGGAAAGGTGTCACCAAGGGAAGTGACACCTGAGAAATGACAGGTGAGCTGCAGATAACTCAGTGATGGACTGGGGTGGGGATGGGGAAACTTTCCAGGAGGAGGCAAGAGCATGTGCCAGGGTCCTGAGATGCTGGAGAGCCTGCCGTACCCATAGCTGGAGGAGAGGCCAGCATGAGGGGCCAGACGGACACTGAGGTGAGTGAGTGATGGGGGTGGGACTGGTGAGGGGGAGGGACCTGTGGGGGTTTGGGCTCCATCCTAAGGGCCGTGGATGACCTCTGGGAGGGTGAAGCAGCATTATAATTGAGACATTCCTCCTGGGATATTTTCCTATCGAGGGATGGTCTTTTCTTCCTCATTCCCCATCACAGCCTGTTTCATCCATAAGAACTGGGTGGGATGGGAGACCACTGCTTTAGGTGGTCACGTCTCAGGAGAAAATCTGAGCCCAGAGTGAGGAAATATGCAGCAAGGAACTGAGTGTGGGTAGCAGGTGTAAGGGCCAGTCAGCAATGGCATCTTGTGCTGGGGGCAGAGCCAGAGGCTGGGCTGTAGGAGAAGCCTTGGGACGCCTCTGGATCATGGATGGATGGGGGACCAGCCGGCAGCAGGGTCAGAATGCAAGTCCCGGCCTTGGGAGCATCGGAGGGCAAGCACCAGCTGGCGGGAAGTTCAGATTCCACGCGGGGCTGCAGCTTTGCGTGGGGAGCCAGGACGTGAGCACATCGCCCTGCAAGTGTCAGTGGCTCACGCCCCGCAGCAAAGTGTTAAAGTTATTAACATTCCTGGAGGGAAAAGCCCAAGTCTCTGCTTCATCTGTGTTTGTGGTGGAATGAATTAACTATTTCATTAAGTAACACAAGTAGCACTGGGAGCGAAAAAAATAGAGTTAACCGGAAAGCGGGGAAGCAGCGAATCCCCTGACGGGGACGTTGGATAATTAAGGGGCCGACGTGGAGCAAAGGGCACTTCAGTAGGACTCTTCCTCAACCTGTTGCTCTTCCCTGCTTGGCACAGGCGAGAGCTCCTTGTCTAGCATGGAGAATCTCAATTAAGTCGTATTTGTCAAAGAAGCGAGATGTATTTGTGTTTCTGCAGGCGCCTGTTGTTCTAAACTTTGCAGCGTTTTCTCTGAAAAATGCTCCTTTTCTGCTCAGAAAGAGCTGGCTTGTTGCCTTTTCCCTCCTCCACCGTGAGGAGATGCTACACGTTCCTTGTCAGCTAATCAATTATCCTCCTTACAGGACCCCTGAAGTCATCATCTGGAGATCGCAGCTTCTGAAAGGGGATAAAACGCCCACTCTGGCACACTGTCACATGTCCTAGTGAGCCTCCCTCCCCTGAAGAGTCTTGGAGCCTGTGGGTGGTGGCCGGTGGTGCTGACCCCTGGCTCCAGACTCAGCCACTTCTGCCTGTCACTCCTGGGGCTTCTCTGCTGACACCGCATCTCTTTGAACTTCTCTGAAGCCCTCTGAGGGCGCTGCAATTAGTAATGCAGACCCCACTTCCTCCCACTCACTCTAATTGCTCTAATTTCGGTCTCTTGACAATACTCACACCATGCATGTCATCTGTACCTCTGCGGAGTAGGAATGTCTCAAGTTCAAGGTCCCTGGCAGGGAACCCAAACAATTTCAAGTTCATGGACATC
>JAGFMF010010186.1:0-63877 GCA_019455555.1 Galemys pyrenaicus
TCCTGCTGTGCCCGCTGCTCCCCTCAGCAGTGTACTTCAGTTGATCTGCCTGTTCTGCTCCCTGCTCTCTGTGGTGAATCCTCTCACCCCTCCCCCCCAACACACACACCTCTGGCCTGTACCCCAGTGCTTGTATGCATAAATAAATAAATCTTTAAAAAAAAAAAAAAGAGCAGAGGCTCTAGACGAGATTATCAGGGTATAAATTCCAAGTCCACCACCTGCTAGCTATGCCCTTGGGCATACCACACACCCTTTCCATATCTCATATTGCTCAACTGAATGTAAAGTAGTAGGGCAAGTGACTGGTTCATAGTAAATGCTCAATAAATACTGACAATTGCCATTAACTATAACCTGCTAAACCCCTTGTATATGGAAAGATTCTGGAAAAAAAAGTAGTTCCCAATTAGTAAAATGGGGACAGTTTTGTCTCAAACTTAGGGTTATGGTATTAGAGTACAGATAAACTGGAGACATCAAAATTTGCCCCCAGAAATAACAGATATGGTCTAACTCCTACAAAGTGATTACCAGAGGGAGGGCCCTTCAAGTGTCTTTAGGCCAAATGGAAAATAACTTGGCATAGAAATCAAGGAAGCTAAATTGTAGTTTTGTTCTGTTCTTAGCTAGCTGTGTGACTATCATGATCATCTTACCTCCCTGGACTTCAATAGTTTCATATATATAATGAAAAGATTGATCCAACAGTGTTATCCAATAGAAATTTCTGCTATAATCGAACTGTTCTATATCTGTACTGTCAGGTATAGCAGCCACTACCAATAAGTGGCTATTAAACACTGAAAGAAATGGTATTTTCAAATTTTGTTAGTTCTAATTAATTTGGAGTCAAAATTACATAGCCACATATGACCATTGACTACCATACTGGACAGCAGAGATAGAGAATTTTCTAAAATTTTCTTGGTTCTACAATCCCCCTAATGAACACAGATGCAAAAATCCTCAACAAAATTCTAGCCAACAGAATACAACAATGCATAAAAAGGATATTTCACCACGATCAAGTGGGATTTATTCCAGAAACTCAAGGATGGTTCAATATCCAAAAATCAATCAACATAATCCAACCTATCAACAAAAAGAACAACAAAAACTATATGATCATATCAATTGATGCAGAAAAGGCATTTGACAAAGTCCAATATCCAATCATGATGAAGGCTCTCAAAATCCTTGGAATAGAAGGACCATACATCAACCTGGTAAAAGCTATATATGATAAACCCACAGCAAATATAATCCTCAATGGTGAAAAACAGAGCATTTCCCTTAAGATCAGGAACAAGACAAGGATGCCCACTCTCTCCACTGCTATTCAATATAGTACTGGAAGTCTTAGCCAGAGCAATAAGATAGGAAAAGGACATACAAGGAATCCAAATAGGGAAAGAGGAAGTAAAACTATCATTATTTGCAGATGATATGATAATATACTTCAAAACCCTAAAGGCGCTACAGAAAATCTAATTAAAACAATCAACCAGTTTAGTAAAGTAGCAGGATACAAAAATCAATGAACAAAAGTCAGTAGCCTTCCTATATACAAACAACCATTCCGAAGAAAAAGAAATCAAGAAAAATATACCCTTTACAATTGAAACCAAGAAAATCAAATACTTGGGAATCAACCTAAAAAAAGAAACAAAAGACCTATATAGAGAATATTATAAAACACTGTTAAAAGAAATAGAGGAGGACACAAAGAAATGGAAAGATATCCCCTGTTATGGATAGGAAGAATCAACACTATCAAAACGGCCATCCTACCAAAAGCAATTTACAGATTCAACGCAACACCAATAAAAACCTCAATGAAATTCTTTAAGAAATTAGACCAAATATTGATTAAATTCATATGGAGACCAAAAAAAACCTGATTAGCCAAAGCTCTACTAAAAAAAAAAAAAAAAAAAAAAAGGAGAATGGAGGCATCACACTCCCAGACTTCAAACTCTACTACAAAACAATAGTAATTAAAACAGCATGGTACTGGAACAAAGATAGATATGTGATCAATGGAACCATATAGAAAGCACAGAAGTAAAACCACACAACTATGGATAACTGATATTCAACAAAGGAGCAAAGAATCTGCAATGGGACAAAGACAGCTTATTCAATAAATGATGCTGGCAAAACTGGTCCACCATATGTAAAAAAAATGAAGCTTGACCACTATCTCACACCATGCACGAAAATCAACTCAAAATGAATAAAAGACCTAAATGTAAGACCTGAAACTATAAAATATATAGAGGAAAACATAGGTAAAACACTACAAGACTTACACCTCAATAGTGCTTTCAAGGTGGCAGTCCCCAAAGCAATAAAAATGAGAGAGAAGATAAACAGATGGGACTACATCAAGATTAAAAAGCTTCTGTATAGCAAAGGAAACATTAAACAGAACAAAAAGAAACCCCACTGAATGGGAAAAAATCTTTGCGCTCCACACAAAGGACAAGTGTCTGATCACAAAGCTATACAAAGAATTCATGACCCAAAAAAAATAAAGTAAAAAACCCAATCAAAAAATGGGCAGAAGAACTTAGAAGACACTTCTCCAAAGAGGACATACACATGACCAACAGGCACATGAGAAAATGCTTAGAATCCCTCATAATCAGGGAAATGCAAATTAAGACCACAATGAGGTATTACCTCACACCGGTAAGAATGGCACACATCAAAAAAACCAACAACAACAAATGTTGGGGAGGATGTGGAGAAAAAGGAACCCTGGTACACTGCTGGTGGGAATGCAAGCTAATCCAACCATTATGGAAGGCCATATGGAGGTTCCTCAGTCTGCTTGAAATGGAACTACCATATGATCTGGCAATCCCGCGCCTAGGAATCTACCCAAAGGACACAAGAACACCAATTCAAAAGAGCACCTGTACTCCTATGTTTATTGCAGCACTGTTTGTAATTGGTAAGACCTGGAAACAACCCAAATGCCCAAAAGTAGATGACTGGATCAAGAAGATGTGGTACATATATACAATGGAATATTATTCAGCAATCAAAAATAACAAACTAGGGCCATTTATAGAAATATGAATGGAGTTAGAAGGAATTATACTCAGTGAAACAAGTCAGAAGGCAAGAGAAAAATATCGGATGGCTTCACTATTAGGAAGAATATGAAAGAGCAACAACAACAACAAAAAAGAAGAAGAAGCTCAAGGAAATGGGCAATTATAACCAAAAGCAAACAAAAAACTCAACAAGACCAAAAAGTCAAAGATAAACCATAGGGACAATGCGGGGGAGGGAAAGGCAAAGACAGGGAAGAGGGCAGAAAGAGCACAAGGAACTGAGGTGATGGTGCACTGGTGAATTGGTGGTGGGAACTCCCTGGGGAATACAAATGATGTCAAGTATAATTAAAATTTTTTTTTCTTGATTCTAACCTTTCCATAGAGCTTCTCTAGGTAAAACTGTGGACAAGAAGCATTCATCAGAAAGTAACTAAAAATAAATATCTAAAAAGAGATCTTGAGAAGAACACAGGTTTTAAGAAATTAGTAGAGGTCCTGCGTAAAGAGAAAATACTCTACCCAGATGCCTAGTGATAGTTCCCAAATCTGGATTACACCAGGTTTGAAGTATTTTATGTTCTGGAAAACAAGAGTCAATAATAATTGACATTTATTGAGAACTCACTATGGATTCACTCATATAATTCATGACAACCCTGTGATAGAGGTATATTACTATTCTTGATTTATACATGAAGAAAGTAAAGCACTGAAATGTTAAGTCATGTGTCCCAGGCCATCTAACTAGAAAATGGATGAGTCACAGAGTGAAACCAGACAGTTAGGTTCAGAGTCTTACATTAAAAAAAGAAAACAAACTCCATAAAGAACAATAACACAATATAGAACAGTACTCAAATTAAAAGTTTACAGCTTGATGAACTTTCATGGAGTGATCAAACCACCAGCTCATTTCTCAAACATTACCAGCGTCATGGTCCAATTCAAATAATGCTCACTCCACCCCAACTCAGGTTGCCCACTAAACTGAGTTCTATCACTATAGATTAGTAGAATTGAACTTCAACCACTTTCATTTATCCCTAAAGACAGTATTAGAAGATCACACCCTTGAGTCAAGAGACAACAAAACAAACACACAACAGCAAGAGCAGTGGATATTTGGAATTCATTAGCAGTAAATGTGTGTAACCCATTGATAGGAAAGCTACTTATTCACTCAGTATGTATTTACTGGGCAGCTACTACATGGCAAGCAGTATGTATTCAAGACTATTAAAAGCACACTATTCAACACTGAGCAAAGAGTCCCTGTGTCAGACAGCATCATTTAGTCTTTGGTCTAACTCATCGATCAGGAGTGAAGCAGGCTTACTCAGTGGTCTTGGCAGTGCCGATGGCAGTGCTGGCACTCCAGAGAACAGTTTCCCTGACTCTGGCCCCTAGAATTTTAGCAGAATGCCCTTTGAATCTCCTAATTTTCTGGAAAGGTGACAACTAGAGTTCATTGCATGATTTTCCAATAAAAGTAACTTTAGAAACAATTTCTAAATTGTAACAATTATGAGCAATAACAAAGACTACAGACTTAAAGTAACCAGAGATTACAACATGAGAAGGAAGATGTGGGAATAGTGCATGGGTTAAAAGGAAAAAAAAAAAAAAAGGGCTACAAGGAAATGTCACCCTAGCTGATGAGTGATTGCTTTCTACCAATGAGCAACTAAGCAACTCTCTAATATTTTCCAGAACAAGAAAGAAGCTGATGCAAGACAGTGAAGAGTCCAGAAGTTATTTCCACCAAACATTTTCTAGAATATCTACAAACAATGCGACCAACGACCCAAAAACAGCTCCTGTGTGCTACTAAGAGTTGAGCTGCTTCCATTATTGTGACCTAGACATGTCTAAGTATTCCTGGGGAGACTTCAGCAACTGTTCTCCGCTGGCTCAGGGAGAATGCTGATGGAAGGCAAGTCTTAAAACACCCAAGTTTTGCTTCTTTCAAAGTTGATTTGATCTCCCCCTTGAAATACATATGCTAATAGGACTCTTGGGAACTGTGCAAACCTACCAATACAAGGTCAGCTGTTTCGATGTTGGGTTTTCTTAATGCTGAGAAAATATCATGGGAGTCTGCAGGAACTGTGCCATCACTGTGTTTTTTTAATTCAAGCTCAGTTCTCACACTAGCTGGAGCTCTTGCATCTACTGTACAGTGAAAACATACTGTGGGAACAACTAAAATTGCATCTCGGGGGAGGAGAAGGGGTGCATTATCTCCTGTTACCCAATCCATGCTATCCAACCAGTCTCACCCATCCTTGCATCAAACTCACATAGCTAATGGAGCATAACTAGCCCTGAATGCCCCAGTCTGTTTATTATAAACAGTGAATGGGAGTAAGCAGTAAACAGGACTTCCAACCACAAAAAGCTGATTGAGGTTATGCAGGCAGCTTGCAAGGAAACTCAAGTCTGGAGAGGGCAGCTAACATGCAATGAACTGAAAGATTGGCCTCAGGTTCTTTCTTATAAATGAGCAACAGGCAGACTCCCAGGAGCTTTGTGATGCCAGTAAGAAATAGCCAGTCTTAAGCAAGGAATTCCACCTGGCTTGGGAAGTTCTGACCATATGAAAATTCTGAGCAAGAGAAGTCTCTTCTTCAAAAAGAAAAGGTTTTGACCTCTAAACCCATCACTTCCAATTTTTTCATGCAGTGGAACCTGGCAGTCAGGTCTTGTGCCTTTGACCAGTCATTATGGAAAAACTGACTGCTTCTTTAGACTAAATCTTGGAACAAAACCAAGATTACATTATAGAAAGCAAAGAAAGGTCTTTGCAATTACCTGCTTCCTGGAGCCTTGCAATACTGATTGCCAACAAATGATCTTTTCTGCCTTTGTCATTGAGGGACAGTGCTGCACAAGCATGTGCTCTTGGCTTCCTCTTCCTGTGACCAAGAAAGATCTCTGCCCTGCACCCTGTTCTTTTCTTCAAGATTGAGACTAGCCTCTCTCCCTCATTCATCCACATTCTAAATATTTATAGAGTACTTAACATAGTGGGGCACTGTTCTAGGTGCAGAGAATATAGCATTCACAGGATAGACAAAGTCATCCCTTCATGGAGTTTATATTCTAATGAGAAGGAAACATGAAAGTAAATAAATGCATCATTTACTACTAGGCAGTGATGTTAAGTGAAGAAAAAAGCATGCTAATGGAGCATAAAGTTATTATAGATAGGGTGGTCAGAGAAAGTAAGAGCTTTGAAACAAAGATCTAATAATGTGAGCAAGCCATGTGGACTCCTGGGAGAAAGGTGCTCCAGAAATGGAATGTTAGTAGAAATAGAAAGTACAAAGAAAGACTAGGAGGCAGGAACATGTTTGGTTTGCAGGAAGAATGTTGAGAAGACCCAGGATGGCTGATATACAAAACAAAATAAATAATCTTTTTTTAAAAAAAGATTTATTTATGCATTTAAGAGCTGGGATACAGGCCAGAGGTGTGGAGGGTAAGAGGATCCACCAGAGACAGAGCAGAGAACAGAACAGGCAGATCAACTGAAATATACTGCTGAGGGGAGTAGTGGGCAAGGCAGGAAATGTCTGCTGCACCATGTGGGTCACCTCCCTGGCCAGAAGCAGGGGATCTAGCTCATGCTGCAGTAGCTGCTGTTTGTCTCATAGCGCATTGGGGTTTTTTTTGTTTTGTTTTCACAGCGCATTGTTTAACCCATTGCGCCACCAGGGAGGGCCCCCAAATAAACAATCTTATCAAAATATGAACAGAAGAACTTAAAAGACACTTCTCCAAAGAGGGAATGCAAATGGCCAAGAGGTATATGAAAAAATGTTCACCATCACTTATAATCAGGGAAATGCAAATCAAAACCACAATGAGAGACCTTATACCAGTGAGGATGGTACATATTAAAAAAAACTAGCAACAGCCAGTACTGATATGATGTGGAGAATAATGAACTCTCCTACACTACTGGTGGGAATGCAAACTGGTCCAACCACTACAGAAAGTTGTGTGGAGGTTTCTCAAACTACTAAAAATGGAGCTACCATGTGACCAGCAATTCCACTCCTAGGAATCTACCCAACAAACACAAAAACATAATTCAATGGATACCTGCACACCTACGTTTATTGCAGCATTGTTAACAATAGATAAGGTATAGAAACAATGCTAATGATGAAAAATATATGACCTTGCAATGGAATACTATTCAGCAATCAAAAAAGATAAACTAATGCCATTTACAGCAACATGGATGGAGCTGGAAGGGATTATGCTCAGTAAAATAAGCCAGCAGGGAAAAGACAAATATTGGATGGTTTCATTTATAGGAGGAATACAGGAGAACCAAATTAAGGAATCAGGAAAAAATAGTAATAAATAAACAATATTAACAGGCAACTGTAAATCAGAGACATTATGCAGGGGAGAGAGAAGGAAAATTTTCAGAACAGGAGGGAAAAGCACAAGGGACTAAGGTGATGGTGCAAGGGTGAATTAGTGGTGGAAATTTTAGGGGACTCTGCCTGAGAGGAGAAAACAAACACTGTAAAAAATGAACAATGATATAAAATAATTGTAAATAATTTTTTTTAAAAAGGGGGAACAAAGAAAGCATGGTATCAATAATATAGGCAATTGTCTAATGATTTAAAACACTGTTAAGGTATTGGCATTTTATTCTTTTTCTTTTTAAATGAAAACTTGGAACAGTACCACGATTTTTTTTTTTTAAAGATTTATTTATTTATGCATACAAGAGCTGGGGTACAGGCCAGAGTCGTGGGAGGTGAGAGGATTCACCAGACAGAGTGGGGAGCAGAACAGGCAGACTGACTGAAACACACTGCTGAGGGGAGCAGCGGGCAAGGCAGGAGCGGTCCACCACACCATGTGGGTCCCCTCCCTGGCCAGCGGCAGGGATCAGACTCGAGCTGCAGTGGCTGCGGTTTGCTTCACAGTGCGTTGCTTAACCCACTGCACCACCAGGGAGGCCTGGCATTTTATTCTTAGGAGATGGCAAATCATTTGAGTATGGTTGAGATATGATACTTGTTAAATTCTGGTCTCATTCAATCAGAGTAAGACTGAAAACCAAAATTTCTAATCAGAGAATGGATAGCCAGTAAAGAGTAGGAAAACAATGATACAATGATATATTATATATATTGAAAAATAAATAACAAAGTAAAAATAATAAATAGCATAATGGCCACATTAATTCCAATAGATTAAAGCCCAGATGTGCCATTTTATTCACCCCTTTTCTCCTGCAAGAAACAAAGCACTTTGCACAATAGATGTGCACTGAACAAATGTATAGATGAAGAATGAGAAAAGGGAAAAAGGATGAAACCAGGAAGGGAAAAGAAAAAGAAAGGCAGAAACAACCAGCCATATGAAGGAATGAGTTCAGACCAAAGATTTTTATATTTTCCAGTATTTTCTTGAGTCTATAAAGGCAGATGCTCACCCTGTAAAGCCACAAACCAACTTTAATCTTCCCAGGGTATGTCTTTCTACGTAATTAATAAAGGAATTACTTGCCATGCTTTTCTACCACTATACAAACATTTCCACAGTTTATTGGTGGATACTCATCCACTAATGAATATATGTTTCCAATGAATGATGTTAAATAAAGAAGTTGCCCTACATTGCACATAGTCTTCACTCAGTAAGAAGATAGCTATCGGCCTAATAGATGGTAATCCATTGCTTCTCATAACCAAATCAAGATTAAAACTCAGGAAACTCCTAGTGTAAGGTAAATGCTGCTAAAATCCCAGAAAGCAACTAATTCTGAACTTGACCTTGACTCTGTCAGCAGTTAAAATCATAATTACTATTTTGAAAACTCCGAGCACTAATTTTTTTATTTAAATAGTATGAGTTTGATTCTTGACTCTGTCATCATTGATTGCATGAAATTAGGTAACATAATGGCCACATTAATGCCATTTAACCTCTTGGAAACTTAGTATCCTCCACGTGTAAAAAGAAGACAATAGTTAACTTGCTGTACTGCTGTGAAGATTAAATGTTGAATAATTAAGTGTTGAATAATTTTGTGAATGTATTGAACATGATCTGTATATCATTTTGTAATATGTTTGATTCAAATTATAATGTGATAATTATTTACAACCTATTTATTTTATTACTGAAGAAAGTAGCTAAGGAAAAATAATGTATATGTATTCTAAATAACATGACAATTCCTGAAGTGTTTTCATTAATGCAATTAATACTAGTTATAGCAAATGAAGACATCCCCCTGAAACATGAAGCCTGTAAGGCTGAATAGGACTTTCACAATTTATTGTCTTTCACCTTTCACTTTCCAAATCTGCCTCAAAACATTGGTTTCTAATGGTTTCCCAGACTTTATAAGATCATCTAGCCATGTAAAATTATCTGGCCAGAACGAAAGACCGTTCTAGGCATAACAAGGTCAGAAGCTATAAATATAAAGATAGATAGTGTTGATGACATAAAAATTCTAAATGTCAACAGCTAGAATGCAAGCAAATAAATTAAAGCATAGTTGAAAGACAGATTATTAACTGGGGCTAAGATGCAGCATATGGAAAAGATAAAGTGCTAAAATCCTGCATTTATTTTTAATTAAACAATTATAAAAATGCAAGTGAGAAAATAGTCACAAATGGCATATAAAGATAATTGATGAAATAAGAAACACAAATAACCAATAAGAAAAATGCCTACTCTCCCTTATAATTAAAGGAGTGCAAACTAAAACAAGATGCTTATTTTTTACTTATCAGATGGGCAAAAGTTTAAAAGAATGCTAATACCCTTGGTTGGCAAAGGTATAGGATGTGGGTACTCTCATTAAGTGTTGGTGGGAATTAATTTTGGCACAACCTTTCTGGAGGGCAATTTGGCAAGACCTATAAAAATCTAAAATATGCAAACCCTTTGACCCAACTATTCCACATCTAGAAATTTATTCTAAAGAAATCATGCCCCAAACACACAAGATGACTATATAAAGTTATCCTTTATGGAGTTGCTTATTACGGAAAACTGGAAGCAATTAAAATATTCAGAGGATATATATGTACAGCAGAACACTGCAATAAAAGACATCTTTTCATGCCAATAAGGTTGACATCTGTAATTAAGACAAAAAACACATTATAAAACAGTAAAATCTATCAATCTTGGCATTTCCACTGGGTGGGATTGAGAATAATATATACTTCCTATAATTTTCTCAGCTGTTCTATTCATGTTTTTATTATAGCAAGTATTTTATCATAATTACTTTTACATTAAAAGGGTTAAAAATTATTTCCAAAAAGTTTTTTTAAGCAATATAGCTATGCTACAATAACTGTTTTACATCATAATATGTTAAGTATGACTTCCTCTTTTCCTAGTTAGTCCCAATTGAGACACATTCAAAACTATCTCGACACAATATTCTCTCTGGGAGAGTTTGCTTTGTTTTCAGCCTTATTTTTTTATTTCAGCCTTTTATGTTGACATAAAACCTGAAATAATGAATAACCATCCCCAACTCCCTAATCTTCCCTACGAATTTTTGCTTTCTTTCCTATTTCTGTACTGCTAGTACAAATGTCATCTCCAAATCAAAAAATCCAATTCATGAAATAAGCTTTTCATCATACAAGGCTGCTATTCCCTTCTCTGTTGTTCCTCTGCCTATTACTGATTGACCAAGAGCTGAGTCTGAGGTTAATTTATTTAAAAATAATGTAATTCAATTTTTAAAATAAGTTCAGTTGTGTGTGTGTATATATATATAAAATATATATAAATATATATATAATATATAAATATATATATAAATTTTATATATATAAAATAAGCTCAGCTGTGTGTATATATATATATATATATATGTATATATATATACACACATATATTCAGAATAAGAGGAATTACCTGATAATTGAGTATACTATTTAAGCATCCAGTTTCTAGAGTAAGACTATATAGGTTTAAATTCTGATTTTACTAACTAGGTCTGTAAATTTGGTGAACCACTTTAAGCCTAAGTTACCCCATCTATAAAATAAGCATGTTAATATCTTCTTCATAGGATTGTTGTGAAGATTAAAAGAGAAGTCATATGTAAAATACTTTGTATAGTGCCTGACACATAGTTAAAAGTCAAGAATGCTGGTCATTAACATTATAATTTGTCTTAATTATTTGTTGTGTAATTACTATAGTTTCTGTAGGTCAGGAATCTGGGGGTGGCTTAGCTGGGTTCTCTGGGCTCTGATTGTTTCAAGGCTCTAATCAAGCTGTCAGTTGTGACTGCAGTTATCCCACGGGTAAATGAGGGAAGGATCCACCTCCAAATTTTGTCAGGTTACTGAGCTGGCAAGATTCAGTTCCCAGGGGTTGTTGGATTAAGGGGTTCAGTTTCTCAGTAAGGTAACCCTGATTTCTTTGCCACGTGGGCCTCTCAGTAGAGCAGTTCAGAGCACAGCAGGCCACTTCATTGGCCTGAGCATGAGAGAGGACAAGAGGGTGCCAAGAGGGAGAATACAAGCAATATGGAAATGACAGTCTTTGCTAACCCAGTCTTGGAAGTGAGAGTCTATCACTTTTGCCATATTCTGTTTCTTAGATGTCACTAGGTTGGGCCTACACATAAAAGGAAGAGGTAGGAATTAATGGAGGCCACCTTAAGAATAGCCCACCACATTATTATCCAAGCTTTTTCAAGAAAATTCTAACTCTTGAGAACTACATGGATTTTGTAAATCCAGGCAAATTGCAAAGTGTCTGAATGCAATTTATGGAAAACTCTATCTGAATTATTTTCTACTCAATAAGTTCACATGGTGATAGGGTAGTTTAGAAAGTGTTTCCACAAGAAGGGAAATAATGGGTGCTGCAGGGAAAAGCCATACTTTCTGTTGGTTTTCCAAATACAACCCAGCCCTCAGTATATTGACATTCGTAAGATATTCCTCAGTCAACTTTTAAAGGAATTAAAAACAACCTAAGCTCTTGGGGACACCTTTCTCTAAAACCAAAGATAGATACCCCACATTCAGGGTCCATCTAAATCACAGCCTGCCTCTTACTATCTTCTGTCTCTTAACTATCTGGGGCTGAAATTTTATCTTCTCACATAACTCAAGCTTGTGAAATGAAGTTTTATTTCTCAAAACACCACGGTCACTTTATGTTTTTGATTTCAGAAGGTAATTTAGTTCTTTGTGTGTCTTTCAAGCTCTTTCTAGACCATGCTTTGTATCTACAAGGACAAAAAGCAATTCTTTCCCTAACATGAATACACGTGTGCATATATATGTGTGTGTGTGTGTATAGGTATATATGTTATGTATATAACATTCGTGACAGGAAAAGTTTGTGTCTCTCTTAACTGATTAGAATTAGTATATATTTATGTATATAACAATAATGACTTAGAAAAAATGTAATTTCTCTCTTAATTGATTTATTACATTTGGTACAATTCAAAATCTCAACAATCTTCTTTTTTTTTCAATATCCAAAAGGGTAAGTTTATTTTAAAAAGGGAGAGAAGAGTAGAGGATACTTGCACAGACATAAGCAAGCAGAAAGAGCTACCCTTTGAAAAGGACAGGTTTGTTAAAAGAGATGCCTGCATAGCCAAAGACAGGCAGCGTTCCAGCAACCTTTTTTAAAGGAAAAATTGAGAAGATGATTTTAAATGTGTGTGTGCGTGTGTGTGTGTGTGTGTGTGTGTGAATACAAAACCTAGCCCAGCCAAGATAATCTTTATCTTAAAAGAAACAGAAAGCTGGAGAACTGAAATGAGCAGATGTCAGGACCTACTGAAAACTAATCTAAAATAATTAAAATAGTGTAGTGCGGTCACTAAAATGGATCAAAAGACCTGTGGAAGAGAATAGAGAGACCAAAAATAGAACCACATATTTATAGATCCTTGATTTTCAGCAAAGGCACCCATGAATATCAATGAAGCTTCTTATATATGGTCGTGGAAACAACTAAAAACAAATGAGAGAAACAACAAACCTACGATCTACTTCACATCATCCAAAACTTGACCTGTGAATAAACTAAATATGAAAGCTAAAATGATATTAAAACATCAAAGAAAACAAAATTATTTTTACTCACTTGGACAGGCAAAAAGTTCTTATATATTTAACACTATACTAGTTACAAAAGAAAAACAAGTAGTACTTCATATAAGTCAACAAATTCTGCTTATCAGAAAATACTATCAAATAAATAGAAAAGGCATAGGCTAAGATACCATGTACAATACTATGTCTAATAGAGAGCTCATATCTGGAATATATTTTTAAAATAACCAATTTTAAAATTCATAAACTACCTGAATAAACATTTCACAAAATAAAACATGTATATAGTCAATAAATGCATGAAAGTATTTTCAACACCCCTAGTCATCAGTGAAGTGCAAATATAAAACCATAATGAGATATCATATCACAATATACACAAATGGAAGTAAAAAATGACCAAGAAATCAAGTGTGGGGCCTCCCTGGTGGCGCAGTGGGTTGAGCTCCGCACTGGGAAGCATCTGCAGGACAGAAGCGCAATTTTGATCCCCAGCCAGGGAGGGGACCCACGTGGAGCAGCAGACCTCTCCTGCCTAGCCCACTGCTCTCCTCAGCAGTGTGTTTCAGTAGATCTGCCCGTTCTGCTCCCCATTCTGTCTCTGGTGAATCCTCTCACCTCCCACATCTCTGGCCTGTACCCCAGCTCTGGTATGCACAAATAAATCTTTTTGTAAAAAATCAAGTGCTATCAAGAACACAAAGTAGCTGAAAATCTCATACACTGCTGGGGGAAATGTTGCATTTACTTTGGAAAACATAATGGTGATTTCAGATAACAAAAACATCATCTACCCCATGACTTAATCATTATGTTAGGTTTATAACAATGAAAAAAGTTTTATTCATAACAGTAAACTCTAGCAATGACATGTGTCTGCCAAGAAGAGAATGGATGAACAAATCGTAGCATACATGCAGTTCTGACTCTGATGCCACTTCTGATCACCAACTACAATTCTGCACCAATTTCTATGTGGGTGTTTTCCACATAACAAGCAGTTCTTGTACCAGGTGGGTGTCCTCTGGTTCAACTCAATTCTGTCTTTATCTACCTGGAAAGAGCATCTATCAGAACCAACAGATTAAGGGCACAATGATATAAGACTATCCTTCACCCCCACTTCAGGCAGCAACTGTTAAGTCCAGGTTATCATCTGTTCTGACCAACCAGCTATATACTCACTTGGTCCCAAAGACTCGCTCCTTGGTTTCACTAATTTGCTACTATGACTCAAAAAATTCAAAGAAATGTTTTACATACTAGATTACAGATTTATTATAAAAAGGATATAATTCAGGAACAGCCAGATAACAGATGCATGCATGGGACAAAGAATAAGGAAAGAAGCCTAGAGCTTTCATGCCCTTGCTCTAGCATACCACCTTTCCCCTAAATCTCCATGTGTTCGCCAACTCAGATACCCGAACCTGTACTTTTGGGGTTTTATGGAAGCCTCACTGCACTCAAGATTGATTAAAATCATTGGCCACTGCTGGTTGATTCTTCATCCAGTTCTCTCTCTCTGAAGATGGGTGTGGAACTGAATGTCCTAACCCTTCAGTCACAAGGCTGGGCACCCTGGCACCAGTCCCCATACCTGGGTGCTTTCTAAAAGTTACCTTTTACCTTTACCACTCTCATCACTAAGGATATTCCAATGGTTTTAGGAACTCTTTGCCAGAATATATATTTCTTACTATAGATCACAATTTCATAACATACAATGGGACTACCTTCCATGTGTAGAGTATTATGTAGCAAGAAATAAAAATGAATTTGTTGACTTACAACAGGGATAAATTATCTTTAATTATATAGTGTGAAAGAAGTCAGTCACCAAAAAGTACAACTTTAGAAATGTATAGGATTTTCAGGAATAAGCAAAAATAGTCTGACTACAGAAGAATAAATAGTACCCTAAACTAGGGAAGTGGAATGTAAATTTCTGGAATGATGACAAAGGTGATGGCCAGATGGGTATATAAATATACCACCCTCCAACCCTCCCTCACCCACACTCTGTGTCTCAATCACAGAACTGAACTGGTGCAGAGTACAGACAAGTTTAGGTTGGAGAGGTAGACTTAGAAGAGTCTAGCAAACAGTGAAGGCTGAAGTAATAGGACTAGATCATGTCCCCAAGGGGAAGCACAGAGAGTAAGAGGAGTAAAGGATTTAGATGAAGACCTGAGAACTCTTTAAAGTCTGACAGCACACAGTTTACACACAGTTTGTATGGGACAAGGAACAGGGGGCTGCATGCTGTTACCTATATTTTGAATGTATACTATGTTACCACTATTAGTTTTAAAGGTCTCCTTTATATTGAATGTCTCAATGAAAGGAACTTTGTCTTATTTGGGTCATCCTTAGTACCCAGTAGGTTCTTAACTGTTATCTGAAGAAAGAAAGTAAAAGGAGAAGCTAGAAGGAGAAAATGAAAGAGATGGAGAGAAAGAGGAAGGCAGGCAGAGGAAACCAGCCAAAGAGATAATATTTCCATAAGGATTCCCTGTGTAGCCTGCTAGTTATAAACTTAGAACCTGGTGAATAAGTCATGCTCTGAACAGGAAGCAGCAGTGGCAAGAAAGCTAGATATGGAGTATGAATGCATGTCCAGCCAAACCTACTGCTGGAGCAACTTAGGGCCAACTCCAGGAAGCCAGCCCCCAGCGGAGAGATGAGGACCCCTCCTACCAGTGTTTCTAGCCCTCCATAGGAAAAAAATGGTGACTTCAGTAAAGTCAAGTTTTCTGAAATGACAACATCTGTCTTGCTTTTGGAGGCTACTTAAAGAGAGAACAGCAAAGTAATCTTGGGAAGCTAGTTGGCTCAATACTAAAAAGACAAAGTCTTGGTAGCAGCTAGACATGTATGTACTTGTGATTACCCACTCCCAGTGTTATATGGGCTTGCAGGAGATAAGACCTTGAGGTGACCTGGAGAGTGCTGGTTCACTGGCCACTCACAAGGCACTGATGGCTAGTTCCTCACAACGATGGCAAATGACAGTTCTCCAAATAGCTGTGGTCTGCATCTTCTAAAAACGCCTATTTATTTTCTCTCAACCAAAGTTTATCTTCATTTGACTTTGTAGGTCCTTGAAGCTAATAAATTATAGAACTACTTGCCTAGAAAAATATTTTTATGGAAAGAATTGATTGTAATCTAGAGGAAACACTCACTGTCTGAATTCCAACAAACCTGTTCCATGATATGGTTGAGTTCTCTCACTCTGACCAAAGCCAAGAGACATACTGTGAATAGAAGCAGTTCATGACCCTTGATCCAACACTCTTGTACTGTACTGCAACTTCAGTCCTCAAATAGGAAGGTGGGTGAGGGACAAGAAGGGGTCACGAAAATCTTTTTATGTGGCCACACTTGCAACTTTTTGTTTAGTCTAGAGAAACCCAAACGATACAGTGCTTAAGAGTCTGTCGTTTTCCAGTTAGGTTTTGTTTGTGTATGTTACATGAACCAAAAACTGTTAAAGTACAAAACTCATTCCTAGAGCAATTTCAGATTTGCTTATACTAAACAATGAATTAAAATAGTGTGTTGCTTTTCTGTATTTCTTTTTGAGTACAACATAAGTGTCTGGGTCCTTAAGAGAAATTTTCTTAACTCGATCAGATAATGTTTGCTCCCCTTTTCCAAAAGAAAAAATATTTGAATAAAAGGAATAGCATGGCCTATTCTTTTTTGATGGAATCTTCACTGCCTGCTTAATCTTCCATTCCTTTCTTCCTCCTCATTTGCCTCTCCCTTCTCTAAAGAAAGGAATTGTACATTATTATTTCTTTAGAGAAGTTGCATACACATTCATAAAAGCAAGAAAACTACTATAAGACTGTAGTTTTTTTATTTTCTTTTTACTTTGGCATTTGGGTTGTTGATCCCGGAGAGGCTGCCCCTCCCCAGACTAATTCCTAGAGATAACAAATGACTCCCCTGGGAGCATGACTTTAATAAACAAACCAACCAATCTAGAGTCCACACCTCCAACCATGACCTTTATCAGTCTCTCACACACCAAATCAATACTCTACTGCTCTAAATCACCGAAAGGCAGTTGACTAAGAACCAACCACAGAATTCAGAGTCTGCCGAAATTATTGAAATTATCCAATCCTAAACTTACCTTGTCTATTCCTTACCCAAGACCCTAGTGAAGGCTCTGAGGCATGCTCTGTCTTCCCTTAATCTGCTGCCTAATCAGTCCTGTTGCTTCTATATATGGCTCTACATAAGCAGGTATGCTAAACCTCCTATTTCTAGGTATCTATGAATACAGATTTTTTTCCTTCATGACAATTATTGTTGTCTTACCATATCCAGTTAGAACAGATTACATTAGAACAGATTACAATTAGAACAAAATACATTTTTATACACCCACATTTTGAGAAAATACAATAATCTAAATACTTTACAGTCATTTTTATTATGCAACCTAAAAATAGATGGACAAGGATGAGAAATTCTAGTTCAAGGATTTAATCCCTAGGGCAATGAGCATCCTTTAAACACTATCTTAAATCTCATTCTATCTGACTGAAAATGAGAGTCCTTACTTTAAGTAGGAGGCATGGGAACACAACTGTGTTTTTGACACTGTTTACATAACATGTATATAGATGCATGAGTGACACTGTTTACATAACATGGATATAGATGTATGAGTTTCCCAAGGTCAGGCATGAACACCTTTTTTTTTTCCTTTTTTTCCTTTTTTTTTCCTTTTTTTTTTCCTTTTTTTTTCCTTTTTTTTTCCTTTTTTTTCCTTTTTTTTTCCTTTTTTTTCCTTTTTTTTTTCCTCTTTTTTTTTGTAGTTGTTCTTTAACATTCTCCTAAAAGTGAAACTATCCAATATGTTTCTCTTGCCTTCTGACTTCTTTCACTGAGTATAATTTCTTCTAGCTCCATCTGTGTTTCTTTAAATGGCCCTAGTTATCATTTTGATTGCTGAATAGTAGTCCGTTTTGTATATGTACCACATCTTATTGATCCAGTCATCTACTTTTGAGCATTTGGGTTGTTTCCAGGTCTTATCAATTATAAATAGTGCTGCAATAAACATGGGGGTACAGGTACTCTTTTTGATAGGTGTTTTTGTGTTCTTTGGGTAGATTCCTAGGAGTGGGATTGCCAGATCATATGGTAGTTCCATCCCTAGTAGATCAAGGAACCTCCATACGGCCTTCCATAGTGGTTGGATTAACTTGCATTCCCACCAGCTGTGGAGTGGAGTTAGTATATATTTTTAAATGATGAATGAAATATAAAAAGACAAAAAGATTCAGAATATGTTGTTTCAACCTATCTTGAATATTAGACATGTGTAAAGTATTATCTATCAGTTATTTTCAGCAATTGGAAATAGTTATTTAACTTTAAATGTCCTTTTTTCCATAATTTTGATTGATCAAATAAGTTAATGGCATTCTCTCCTTCATTGCTCAATTTGCTTTAGACTTGATTTGAGAAACTATGAACTCACAAAGTTAAGTTACTCAACATTTTCATTACTAAGCTAGAACTTATTTTTAACTTCTTAATCTTCAATATTTGTGTGACTGACCCAGAAAGTGCAAGTTAAAAAAAAAAAAATCATACAAAGCTATTCCTTACCTTCTCATAATTTTAATAAATGTTTATTTCAACATCAGTAATAGTATTTTAAAGGAAATTCACAACTGATCACACCATGCCTATAATATATTTTTTTTCAACTTTTAAAAACTATTTTCCATTAACCTTCTTTCCATTTTCTGTTCAAGTCTCTGGGAGAAAAGCTTAAGACCCTTCAGTGGTGGTTCCTACCCACTCAGTGGCCTGAGCAGTGAGAGCCGCTGGCCAGTCTTCAGTGGCAGGCTGGACACTCCAGTCTTCAGTAGGGAACTGCTGGATAAGAACAGAGGGCGACTGCACGCCTTCAGACCTGTCTGCCATCTCAGGCTGAGTAGCAGCAGTAAACTCAGAGCTGGAACCATCCATTCACACTAAAATTCCTCCTTGGCCACAGCTTTTTCTTCAAGGGCCTGTTCTTCCCTTTCAGTCGTTTCAGGATCCCTGTAGAAGCAGAGATCTGTCATGACCCCCCATGGGTGTTCACAGGACATGGTTCCATGCATGCGCAGAACTTCTTGGGCCAGCATCCACTGCATGAGCCCAACTGAGTGAGCTCATTTATTGTTGCAAGGGATGGCAATGTCCACATAGCGCATAGGCGAGTCTGTGTTACAAAGAGCAACGGTAGGCAGGTTAACGTAAGACGCCTCTGTGAGAGGTCAGTCCTGGGATTGGTAACCACAGAAGTCTCGGTTCCCGGAAAGCTACCTGGATCTGGCTGGTGAAGGTTCCAGAGGTGAAGCGGCCAGCAAGAGGAGGGCTCCAGTGCATGCCTAAACTATATTAACAAATGTGGAATGGAATGGTAAAACATATTTTTTTTCTTATAACATTTGATTTTATGAGATGATTTAATAGATTTTTAGTGCGAATTGTCCTTTTAAGCACAAATGTGTAAAGTCTCGTATGTCACTATTAAATCTTGACTGTTTCTATGATCTAGTATTTAAGGGCCTACTACCATAAGATTTGTGGGAATTGTGTTATACGGCTCATATATATAAATGTAGCTCTGTCAACAGACAGGTGCAAAGAAAAACAATGGCAAAAAAGCAGGCAGGTATATTAAGCTGTACCTTATATCACTATTTAAAATAATTTAAATCACTGCTTATTTACTTGTTTTAGGTTCCATAAGATTATGAGTACTTTGACAGTAGAAACAATTTTATATTCACAGCTCTACATTTTAACATACCTTGTCGTCTAGAACTATTGAAATTTATATCTTTCCTCAAAAAATAGGAAAGTAAATGCTAAGAATCCAATAATTTTCAAAGTCTTACAACTAGTTAGAGGCAGAGCAGGACATAGAAAGTCTACTCTCCTGACTTTCGAAATAATTTATCTCTTATCTTTTTCTCTCTTCTTCTTGGAACTTCTTTATGAACTTCCTACTTCCTTCATCTTGCCTTCAACTCACTTCAGTTAATAAACACCTTTTTTTTAAAGTTCATGAGCAATGTTGAAAATCTCAGGAAAAATTTTCCACTTCTGGTTCTACTGTGAGGAGATTGTATTCATGTTCTGCCTTTTAATGTTCTTATTCAATCCTTGTCTGAAGATGAAATATTGGACTTGCAATACTGCACATATGTTATGTAAATTATAGTAGCATATTGTATTGCTTTGACCTTTACAACACTCTATAATTTGATTGGCTGACTAGTCAAGTTCATAGTGTTTACAGTCTGCCCTTACTTGCATGGACATGATGAGATATTCCACTTCAGCCAATCAAAATATAGAGTATTGAAAAGGTCAAAGTAGTATAATGTTTCCTAAACTACAGTCTTCTCTTTCTTGATCAAATAATGTATTCTCATTAAGATACACCAATTCTATGAAATTAATACATACCTGAGAATAATAAATGTAAAGTGTATTTTGATTTAAGCTTATGTTAACTTGTTTTCAAACTTGATTCTCTCTTTGCAGTTTTGATTTTTTCTGGCAAGTTAAGTGTTTTAAATTTTTTGTTTGTTTGTTTTTGAGGTAGTATTAAAGTTACATAGTATCACACCTTTCAAGTGTGTGTTACCAAACCATACTTACCACCAAGGTATTGAAAAGTACTCTAAAGAGAACAACTTAGATATTTATTGAAGTGTTTTGTCACAGGCTATTTTCACTGTCTTTGAATCCATAGTATCTATGGTAATATTATATAATACTACAGTGTATGTATACATATAATGATATGAATAAAAGTTAAAACTATAAAATAATATATGGCTTAAGTAAAATTAAAAATAATAAAACTGGTCATATCTTTCTCTTCCACTTACATTTTCTTTGTTTTTCTTTATTGGCTTGTTTGTTTCTCTTTGGAGTTTCTCAAGACTCAGTACTATAACCTTTTCTCATGTAATTTTTTTTTCCTAAAATCTATCATTAACTACAATATAACTCAATTGTAGTATAAGCCAATTTCTTTCAAATGTGTATCTCTAGACTTTCTTCTGAGTTCTAGATCCTTGTGTCTAATGCCTGTTTGAATGTCCCAGCTGAATTCAAGGGGTAATTTAATTTTATCATATTCAATATCAAATCATGACCCTTCATATCAAACTATTTTTTTCTCCCAGTGTCCTTACCATAGTGAATGATACCAGCAATCTATTAATTGAAAAGAAATTTTGGGGTAATTCTAATAAATCACACTTTTACCCAACATATTCTAAGCTTTTATGTCCTAATTATCTCTAATTCATTTACATTTGTTTTCATCATTGCCACTTTCCCAGTCCAAGGCACCACTCATGCCTCTTACCAACATAACTGGATATGTACTTATTTTGTACCTGCATCATTCTCATTAGGCAAATAAGACCTATATTAAAAAAAAAAAAAACAACTTGATAATTCCATCACCTTTCCCATCCCCTTGCTCTATAATTTTTCTGTTATTATTACAATACTCTTTAAAAAATTTAATATCCTAACATCTGCCACAGCATAAACCATGTTTGTCTGCTTTATGCTTCAGTCAAAGCATTCTAGTTCTTACATTCCCGAATACAATAGGTTCATTTGCTTCTGTATGTATCTTGAATTGGTTAAAAACTTTTTTCCCTTGTAGATACAGGAGTAGATGTAAGAACAGTTTTGTTGTTGTTGCTGTTGTTCACTAAATGAGTGAAACTTATCCCAGAGAATATAGACACATCAATGTGTTCTCCCATCTTCACTAGATATAATGAGGTAGGTCAGAAAAATCTGTAATCCAAGCAAAAGGTAGAATCGCTGAATCACTTTAGATAGATATGGAACATAATGAATTTGTAGCTAACTAGATAGCTTAGGGACATTACTGACTAATGAATTCAGTCCAAAGATCTGAAAGGAAAGAACAAAACTGGTGTGGCGGATGTGTGTTTGTGTGTGTGTGTGTGTGTGAAACTATCAGTGTTATTCTATAGCTATATCCTTGACTGCAGACCAGACCTGATTTGTATTTCACTCTGAGACCATCTTCCTTCTTAACAACTCATATAGATTAGGGAAAAGTGTATAAATTTTATTAAATTTGTTTACTTCAATGCCTATGAAGTATTCAATATCTATATTTTATAGAATTCTAAATAACCCAATTCCTTTATTTCATGTTTTATTAATTGATTTGAGTTCATATGTTCCTGTGTATACCTTATAGGTCCTAATTGAAAGCACTGTGCCAAGGAACAGGTCACATACAGGTTCCTAACTTCAGGTAGCCCAGAGTCTTCTTGGACAGAGATATTTAATCAAATAAGTAAATAAATAAGTTACATGTTATAACATGTCAAATGTGAATGAGGAAATTATCACAGCACTATGAAGATACCTGGCTGAATAATCCAATTGACTAAGAAAATCTTAGAGAAAGTGGTATTTAAATTAAATCTTAGAGATATAACTGATGAATAGGAATTAGTGCAAATCTGTTTGTGTAGATCATTCTTCTATCTAAAAAACCTCCAACATCTTCCTCACATAGAGAAATCCAACCTCCTGATGATGGCTTTCAAGGCCTTTTACTGGGTATCTTCTCCCTCACATTTTCACAGGCTTTGTCCTCCTTTGGCATTCCTTAAATATCTCATTCTTAAATATCTCATTCTTATTTCCAAGATAAAGAAAGATATGTTTTCTGAATTTACTTTAATTATTTTTAATAAGAACTATCTCATAAAATTGTTAATTTTTATTGATCATCTGCATTTTTTAGAGTACAAACTGTATGAGAAAATAATCCTGGTCTATATTTTTTTTCTCACTATATATAACCATCTAGAACTATTTCATATAAGAACAGATTCAGATAGAAGGTACTGAATTTCTTTCTTTTCTCAAATTAAAATAAATTCTCAAAAACGAGGGTTAAGATCAAGCTGGCTTTCCTGGAAATATTTGCCCTTTTGATCCCTAAACCAGAACTATTTGGTATCCTGACAAAGATCTTTCCTGCACATATGTGTTCTAAGCAATTTGGTGGGGGCGAACAGAAAATTTTGATTCAGGCAATGACATATTTCTGATGAGATAAAAGGATCATCAAAAAAGTAACAACTAAGGAGTTAAATGAAAAATCAAATTTCACTTTTCCCTTCTTTTCCCTATGTGCTTAATGCAAAAACTGTGGTTTTATTTGTTTGAGGAAAACGTAATACATCAGTTTCTTGTTTTCAACAGGATTAAAATGTCTAAAATGTATGTGCTGACTTTTAATTAAAAACCTCTAGTTTTGGTGGGAAATATAAATGAGTAAAAACTTTGAATAAAGTTAACCAAATCATGTTTTCCAACTAAATAAAATGCTATAGAATAGAGCTGACAATCACAGGCAAAGTGTTTTTCTCAAAGTCAAGATTTGTTCTAAAAAGCTTTAACATTTTCTGCTTAAATTTCCTTAATGTCAAAAAAATGGAATTCAGATATTTGGAGTTAGAATTGAAAGCAAGTATTCATAATCAAAAAAGTTTGTGAAATCTCAAATTTCATCATAAAATTCATGGAGATTATGATTTGTCAACCAGAAAATTCCCTTCTGGATTCTCAGTAACTAATTTCTGAAATCTACGAGTAAGATTATGGGTCAGGGAAATGTGATCGTTAATTGCCACTCTAAGTTGTGGCAGTTTGAGAGTTATGATTTAGATGTTGATGCAAAATCTATTACAGAATGTTGGAAGAGAAGAAATAAGAACCTACCCCTTCGGTTATAAAGAGGTTAGAAGATGGTGCAGCAAAGTGCCTTGAAGTTGATTAACCCCAGAGATGATCCTTGATTTCTTAAAACCATTCATACCATCTGGCCAACTTCCCACTAACACTATATTGCTTTGACACTATTTCTTATTGTCATTCAATATAATCGTATGTTTCTTTGCACTTTATTTAAGAACAACACAATATAGAATAATCAAAACATTTTATCAAGTAAAACACATGATAGATTTCAAGAGACAATAGCTCAAATTAATCTTCTAAACACCTTTCAACTCTTTCTAAAAAGATTACAGTTAACATAGGGACTACACTAAGATGATACGTGATAAAATTTGCAAAATTGAATGGAAAACAAATAACATTGGCAAAGTCTTTCTACCCCTGGAAATTTTAAATACTGGATTTATATTCTTTCTGGAAAAACATGGTAATTTTATGTTTATACCTTCTGTTCTAAGTCGCCTGGAAGTGAACATGTGCTCTTAGAAGCACTCTTATTGAAGAAGTAAAAGAAATTATTTTTGAATTATTCTGTTTGAAATGCATGCTTGCTTGATGGTGTATTAACATACCTGAAAAAGATCATAACTGAAAAAGATTTTGACCATTTAAAAGAATTTATATTTCTCTTAAAGAAAGCAACAAAACATGTAGTCTAATGTGAGGTAATCAACCAGATAAATAAAGATGAACATTGGTTTTCTTGGAATATGGGTTTAAATCTAGAAATTTTCTTCACCAATATATATTTTAAAAATTCTACATTGGACCAAATATTATATATTCAAGAATTTAGCAAAAAGAGGATCCTTCGTTCTCCCACTTTTATATATAGATACCAAATCCTTGCTTTATAGTCCATGGAAACTTGCCCAAACATCAGAGTCATAGAAGACTAAAATCTGGCCTATAGCTTCTAAGTAGCATATGTTGGCTCTTTTTAGGGATTTATGGTCAAATCACTTCTTGTGAAATGGAAAGGAGCTTTTGATAGAAGAGAAGCATTTCTATTAAGAGACCTGAAACAATAGTTTCCTCTGATTTTGAAGCCACTCCCCTAACACGTGATTTTTCTCTAATTCCCTGGCTGAGCAAGTAACCATTTTAATTAGACTCTGAGGCAAGCAACATTGTGACCATGGTAACAGGTATAAAAAGAAGTTTAAAAAAAAGAAAAAAAAAAAGAAAAAATGTGATAACTGAAAATGTGTTTAAATCATGATAAAAGGATTTAAACAGATGTTATTTTTTTCAAAGTGTTATTTTAAAAAAGAATTTTAAAGGGCTCTTGATATGAGAAAAAATCAATTTTGGATTTGTCTTTAGGAAAGGTTTCTCACTCCTAAATGCTATAGTTCATGGCTGCCATGGGCAAGTTAGGTGCCCGGTAAATGAAAAGGGTACCAGAGGAGGAAAATCAAGGTATCGTCAGTTAGATGCTTAAATCCAAATGAGTTAAAGTGTCATCAGTACTACTTTATAGCTTGCATATTTAACCATCCTTTTAAATAAGGTGTCTGCTCAGAAAGGAGAAAAGTACAGACTAAAATTTTGAGACTGGATTAAGGGTAAACCTAGACACATTGTTTAGAGAGCAATATGACAGGAAAAGGGGTCAAGCAATACTCCCTTAAATGGTAGGGGCACTTTCTGCAGCTTTAGAAAAGCCTGGGGCTACTATGTCAAATGATATTTTTTAGACCATGAATTTGACCTTATTTATGTTTTCATGTTCCTATTCTTAAAAAAAAAAAACAAAAACACATGTATGTCTCTACAGACACACATTGATATAGGTGTGCATATATATATACACACATAAATACACATACTATATATTAAATATAGATATACAAAGGGAGATGCCAAGGAATTATGCCTTCCCAGCAACCCAGGTTTTCCAAATCAGTAGAAAGCCATTATGAACAAGAACAAAGTGAATAAGACTTGTTCTTTTTATGTTCATGTTTTTGCTTTTCTGCCAACAATCACCTTTCTAAGAAGAGTGATTCTACCACATTGCTTAAAATGAACAATAACTCCCTAAAGTTAAAACATACCTCAGAGAGCACAGGCAAATTCCAGGGAATGCAGTGAAGGGTAAAGTTCCAAGAGGAAACTTAGAGAGAGTAGGAGGAAAAGAGACTTTGGATCTGGCAGAGGGTTGGCTTATTTTGGCTGGGCTCCTCCTGAAGTTTAAACACCTACTGATTGAAAGCAAATTGGACATTCAGGAAGACTAGAGTGCCCATGTAAAGAAAACCAAACAGGCAGTGACCCACGGTTGGTCTGGGAGGGAGGCAAACCTCTTGTTGCTTTGCCTCAAATGTTGGAAGAACCTAAATATTTCTTTGTGTGCAACATAATTTCAGTTCTTTGGTTTTTGGGAAATAAAATGGTTATCTGAGAAAATACCAGCCAGTGGAGGTGAACTCAAAGGAACAGGAGAGCATGTGGGAAAATAGAAAAGGATAGGAAAAAAAAAAAAAAACACAACAGAGTTTAAAGGACTTTATTTTAAATTTGTACTCAGATTTGATGTTTAAGTTAATGGATTCCAAAGACTTAGTAAGTTTATATTTATCATATGGGATAAACTAAAGCTGCATAGAAGTAATTTTAATACTTTTTATTGAATAGGGAATTGTAATTCACACATAATTCACAAATTTATATAATAGTTACATGAAGGCATTCTTAATCTACTAACATACACAAACTCTCAAACTCATACACACATACTGATACAAACATTCACACTCATGTAAATACATGCAAGTATTCATATCTACAGGGAAAAGTAATTGTACCACAGCTGTAAAGGTGATTTGTCATTATAGACAGATCTCATTCTGCCGCTCCATCACAATGTGGGTATAATACCCACATACATTTAAATTCTGCACTTTGCGGTTCCATCTCACTGTGTCTCAATTTTCCTAAAAGCAAATACGTCTATTTTTAAAACATTGGTGATAAAATTTGGATCTTTTCTCAATTGTGGTCCTTGGGATACTATTTCCAAGATATTAATAGGTGTTCCATGATGATAAAGGCTCCATAGCTACACATTTATAAAAATGATGGCTTAAGAAAAGTATTTTTCTTCAGATAAAACTTGAGTTTTATTGTGAGAATCAGTTCTTCATTATTTAACTAGCAATTCAGTTCCTAGATACTTGTTGATCACAGCATCTATTAAGATTAATAGAACACAGGTTGGGGCACACTGACAAAGGGGATGGTGCTTTCCTACAGGTGACTGTAGAAGAACATGAGGATAACATGAATAATTACATTTAGTGGTTAACCAAACTAAGACCCAGGGAAGTTAAAGAATTTTTCCAAGTTCAAATAGCTAACCTCTAGAGGGAGGCCTCCCTGGTGGCACAGCTGGTTGAGCACCACACTGTGATGCATCCATGGCACAGCAGCACAAATTTGATCCCTGGACAGGGAGGCGACCCACACGGCACAGCAGACCTCTTCTGCCTCACCCGCTGCTGCCATCAGCAGTGCATTTCAGTTGATCTGCCTGTTCTGCTCCCCACTCTGTCTCTGGTGAGTCCTCTCACCTCCCGCAACTGTGGCCTGTACCCCAGCTCTTGTATGCATGAATAAATAAATCTTTAACAACAACAACAAAAACAAAAACAAAGACCTAACAAAGATATGAAGCTAACATTTGAGACAACTTTGTTTTCCTTGAGACTGTGTTTTCCAGTGATGATATGTAGCCTCCTACCTTAATTTCTTGATTTAAGAATCAGAGTCCAGGCATGCAAATGGAAAACAAGTGTTCAACTTTTACACAGCCAAATACTACCCTTTATAACATAACTTCAGGAATACCCTCCTCAATATCTTAAGACATCTACTTAATGTAAAAAATAGGAATAGAAATTTCATGTTTAAAAATCTGATTTTCTCCTTTGAAAAATATAAATAATTTTGTATATTTAAAGCTATCTCTATGCCTACAAGACCTTCTAAAATCTGACTGAGCAGCTGCTTTACTTAGAGAAAACTCTTAAAAATTAAAACAGAAAAAAAAAATCACCTTATCAATCCCTAGACCTTTTAAACATGGTCTCTGAAGCTGAAGTTGAGGAATCTTTAGTAATTTTTTAAAGTTCCCCCGATAATTTTGGTATTCACTACTTAAATCTTTATGATTCTTTTCCCGTCTCAGTGCAAATGGATTCATTAGAGAAACATTATTGTAACATAGGAAAAACTATAAATTTGAAGTCATGATTTGACTTGAAATCTCAGCCTCACCATTTAATCTTTGTAAGACCTTCTATGAAGCAAATCAATTTAAAAGGCCTCATTGGATACTGAGGACATTAAAATGCCTCAAAATGTTGTTGTTAAAAGACAAAGTTGTGGTAAAGCACTACTTGCATGCTGTAAACTCATTTCATCTTTCTTGTGAGTGCAAACTGCACACATGGTCACAGACAAGTGCTGTTACACTAGTTATTTCTACGTGGGGAAGACAGACTGATACAAAGGGAAACAAGGAAAATAATGTAGGAGCCTCCTCTGCTTTTCCATATGCACTTTTCTTACCTAGGTCTTCCCTTCCAGAACAGACTGAAGTAACACTGTAGCTCCAGCCATTTTTTTAAAGGTTATTTATTTTATTTTGTATAGAAGAACTAAGGCAAGGCCAAAGGTGCGAGGTGAGAGGATTCACCAGAGACAGAGTAGGCGACTGAACAGACAGATATACTGAAATACACTACTGAGGGGAGCAATGGGCCAGACAAGCAAGGTCTGCTGCATCATCTGGGTCAGCCCCTGGCTGGGATCGAACTCCTGCCATGGTGGCTGACTACAGCATGATAGCGCTGAGACTTTCATCAGGGAGGCCCTCCAAGTGTTTTTCAATTTTGTTATGATAAATTCTGGATGAAACTCAGCTTTTTTGAAATTTTTCCATTAGCAGCTTGTGCCAATGAAAACAATGCCAATTCAATAAAGAGAAAACACCAGGATTAAAGGCGCAGCCACATGTGTGATACCAGACACTTGGTACACTATTTAAGGAGTTCTAAAAGTAGTCTTTAAGAATAGTTTCTTAAAGCAAAATTATTTTTAATGTTAAAATATTTCACAATGGACTATGATGTCTTGACATTGACTATGGTGTGGTAACAACACTTGAAGGGATTGACTTATACCTTTAAATCATATGCAGTGCTATGAATCAATATTTCCTTAATGTATTTTTATTTCAAATAAAAGTGAATTTTAAAAATATATTTGTATATGCCCATATTTTTGTAATTTTAATAGGTTAGACATTTATCTCATTGTTCACAATCCAATTATAATGTAATCTAGAAGTTTAGATTTTTGTTTCTGTTTTTTGTTTTGTATTGGATATTCTGGGCCCATTGACAAATTCAGTCTAGAAGTACCAAAGATCGATATCAAAGTAAGTGCTCAGCTTTATGGACATTTACAACCATTACTCCATTTTCAAAGATGCTTTCATTCTTACATACTACACATTTTCCAGTTTCCATGTACAAAGTGTATAGTTAAAATGTAGGAATTCATTAAAGTGCTATTAACCATAAACTAGAAAGATTTAAATATCTGTAATATTTTACAATCAAAATTAATTTATTTTTATTTCTCTAATGGCAGAAATAAATTTAAATCTTATCTAGACAAATTTATTGATATTATGAATTTAAGAACATCCAAAAAGGAGATTTCCATAAAATTTTTCATAGTTTCACATTTTTTGTATTTGCTGCTTTACATTATACAATATATGTGTTTTAAAAGAAAAATAGAAGACTCGCCTTTAACTGAATAATATCTTTGAAAAAATCTGGGAAACCATATTAGAAGATACTATTACTATTAAAAAACAATTATCATTCAGATACCACTTTGGTCATTATCTAGTCCTTTCCTTTTAAAAGTAAACTGCACCCAAAAGTAAGATAACTTATATTAAACAGCACTTTTTCTCTTTAAAATGACATTTTCTTATGATTTCACTATATATTAAGTCAGTTATATAGCAAAAGAAGGTCAAGTGAACATTACCAATCTAGCAAAAACACATATTTCCAAATAAAAATAACAGATAATAAAAACCACAGGTAACTCCAATACATTAAGTAGGTAAGTAAATGAGCTCTTTGTAGTTTAATTTCTATAAAACTATGGGCCATCTTCTGTTTCACGGTATATTAATGATAATCAAGTATACTATGGTAATATTTTTTAATTTACTACTATAGCTGTTTCTTAGTACAGGTGGGACTTCCTGATGGCACAGGATTTAAGTCTCAGTGCTATCAAGCTATTGCCAACCTCTGCAGCATGAGTTCAATACTCTTCCAGGGAGCTGAGCCACATGGTGTGATAGACCCCTCTTGTCTACCCCGCTATTCCATGCAGCAGTGTATTACAGTAGATCTACTTGTTCTGCTCTTCACCCTGTCTCTGATGAATCCTCTCACCCACCCACCCCTTCCCCACACCTCTGGCCTATACCCCACTTTTTGTATGCATAAAGAAATAAAATAAATAAATCTTTAAATATTTTTTAAAATAAAATAGTACATCAGTATTTGGGAAGCTTTCTGAACCCTGGTCATGGTGCATAGTGCTAGTGCTTATATAGTATAACTCCTATAGTAATGTGATATTTCTTAATTCATTGAGAAGTGAAAATATTTGAATATATTTTACAGAAGATGCTGCTGCTGCAACAGGCTTATTTTCATATTCAGCAATGTCAGTATGATCCCTTGATCATATCACTTGTTATCCAAAAAAATTTTTTTTAAAGATTTATTTATTTATGCATACAAGAGCTGGGGTACAGGCCACAGTTGCGGGATGTGAGAGGACTCACCAGAGACAGAGTGGGGAGCAGAACACGCAGATCGACTGAAATACACTGCTGAGGGAAGCAGCTGGTGAGGCAGGAGAGGTCTGCTGTGCCATGTGGGTCCCCTCCCTGGCTGGAGACTGAACAACTGCTGCTGTGCCGTGAATGCTTCACAGTGTAGCACTGGACCCGCTGTGCCAGTAGGGAGGCCCAAATATCCAAAAATTTTGACTTATGGCAGTAGAATAATTCCAAGGACTGGAATTCCAAAATTGAAACCAAATTTAGCATTTGTTAAAATTAACAACAGTTTCCTAGTGGAAGTGAATTATAGTGTAAAAGGCAATGAGAGGAAGTTCAATATTTGCTAAATGTATTATAATATAGTCATTTATGTTATAATTGTTCAGTGAAGCAGCCCATTATCTGTTAGTGATTTAAAAATAGGGAGAGGAGTCATTTAGTCAATATGATTTCAGAGCCTAGCCCAAATTTTTTCATTGCCCTCTTTGAAACTCTTAACTAATCAAATTACTTCATTGTGTTAATCTTCTAAAGCAGATGCCTACATTGTATATACCTTTGTGGAAAGGTAGATTTTATTCAACAGATTATTAAGCACTGTCTTATCAAAATAAATATCTGAATAGAAATTTTAAAAAATACACTCCCTTTTCATGTCCCACTTTCACTTCCTACCTTTTCCTCCTTCCTTTGCCCCCTCGCCCCATCAATTATAAAATTGATATTCATATTAATAGGCAGTCTTGCTTACAACTGGTATTGAATTGTGGCAGACAGTGGTGATGAGAAACATCTTTTCATAACTAAATTTCACTGGCAGTGTGTTTAAATTTACGAAGGGCCACTTAACCTACTGCTACTGAAAAACAGTGTTGTGTTTATCAGACAAACTGTAGAAAAGGAAACAGCAACCAATAAAATGATCTTTGTTTTCAGCTGATAAGAGCAAGCACCTGTATTCAAACCTTAATAGGCAGTTGCACCCAGAAATTCTCCAAATCAATGGCCTGCCAGAGATGGAGAAGAAACTTTGGAGGGAACTACTAAATATTTAATAGATACTGCTTGCTTTGCTGTGTTCAGCTTTGTACTTCACACTTAACAAGGGACAAATCACATGATGTGAAAGGTGCTTTGGGTAATAAAACTTTGAAGTGATATCTTCAGTTACTAAACATGCATCTTCTTACCTTAGGAACATTTATTTAAGAAGGGGTTACTAGATAACGTACCTCATTGGATGTACTAAACCTAAATGGCATTTTTTTAAATCACACAATTTAGCATGTTGTATTCTTGTTCTGCTTTAAGACAGAAGTTTCTATTGCCAACTTTTATTTCTGGATATTTGTATTTTAAGTTAAGTATAATATGAGCTCATACCTTTTCAAAAAATGCTTGAAAATCATGTTCATTAAATTCTTGAAATATGAAGTCCCCTCCTAATTATAATACTATATATATGCTAAATGTTTTAAAATACAAAGTTTCCATTTAATGTAACACAGTGTTATATTAAATGCTTTTCTAAATGTAGGAAATTGCTACCCTTATTATTTTTTGGTTTAGCTCTACACCAATTACAGGGAACTTGAGATTTCAAGTAAAAGTTGTTTTTCCACAGTAATTCTAGTTAGGTTGTATATTTTAAAAACTTATGTCAAAAATATTATATCTGAACATAAATGGATGTCATATATGCAGCCTTGTGAGATCCCAAGTATCCTTTAAATGTTCCATGGGTCTAAGCCAAATGAATAATTGTCTATCAGCTTATGGTTCATTAGGGAGCACAAATCAGTTGAGTGGGAGGTATTTCAGAGGAAACTATTCAAACCTAAGTTTTGCTAGATTCTTGATGAATAGAACAGCCTAGGATAAGGAACTTTCATCTAGGAGCTCCAAGATAGTTAGGCTTGTGATAGCTAAGGCCTATAAAGCTAATTTGGCACAGAAGAAAAAAGGGTAGCAATATGTTCTGGACATAGGCAGAAGACATTCCTCAGTGCTTGTTGGTGAGTAGAAAGCTTCATTGGAAGAGTGATCTATAAATTAAATCCACTAAAGAATTAAACTTCAAGAAGTGTTCTCCCCAATAAAAATATATAACAATAAACATTGTGATTTTAACTTTTGTTTTCTTTTAAAGGAAGACGATTTTCACTTTATGTTAACTTAGAATTCATTTATTTGTATTACCATAACTTATACATGATGTTTGTTTTTATAAACTTTTAAAATGTATTTTAAATAAAGTTATTTTTGTCTAGACTACTATTTAAAAGTTGAAAAAGACTCTATCATACCTCTAAATAAATGACACCCCCACTTACTTCTTCATCATTTTTACCTTATGCACATATTCTGAGAATCATTTTATGGTGTTTTTTTTTTTTTCTTCTTAATACCATGGGGAAATAAATATATATTCTGGATTTCAGAAATTCAGTAAAAGAAAAAATCATGTGAAGCTCACATGGCATTAAAAATAGTTTTAAAGGTATGGACCTTACTAAAACCAAAGCAAAGTAAAAATTTCATGAGATAGTTTAGGGAGATGCAGAAAGTCTGAAAAGTTTCTCAATTATCTTATGATTTTGATATTTGAGAAGTGACAGAAAACTTAATGGACTGATTAAATAGTAAACTAAGCTTTCAGAATCTTTTATATGTAGTATATTGCTAATTAAAATATGCTTTGAGTAAATTAATCAGGTAACTGTTAAACAAACCATCTAGTCTTGATTTCTGCATATCACAGAATTCCATTAACCCAAAGAAATATAATGTCCTACATTTTGTTGGAAGAACTACCTAGGAAGAAAAAAAAGAGCTTTGGGAAATATGCTAAAACACAAGTTACTTAATGAAAGAAGCTAATAATAATTTTAGAATTTAAAAGGAAGGTGTCCCTGATGGCATGAGAAATGGGACAGAAAATTTCATGTGTGAAGGGAGAGGAACAGAGCAGTCATGCTTCTCAGTGGCTAATCTAGGCAGCCATCACCTAAGAAGTGGCTGCAAAGACAATTCAAATAATAGTAATTTTTTCCAGGAAATGTTATAGACAGAAAGAGCATGGACATCAGGGGCATGGGTATTGGCTAGAAGGAAAAATATACACTATTCCTTTATTTCATTTTTCTTAAATAATTAATGACTTTTATCCAGTTGCCAAAATCTGTCTTCAACTGTAAATGAAAATGTACAATAATACCTACATAAATAGAATTTTTTTATTATTATATAATTCTGGAACTGTTAAATACTTGTGTTAGTAAATTGATTCAGTTCTACATGGTATCTGAATTTAATTTTGTGATTATAAGGTCAACATAAGATTTTTGGTCCTTTATTTATGAGTTATAAAATCCTAAACTAGTTTTAATTTTTCTACTTTCCATTCTTTTATTTTACAAATTAATGTAATCCTTAGTAAAATATTATAATACACTAATGTGGATTTTTTCTACTAAATGAAAACTCAATGTACACTTGGGAATGCTGTTTCTCTTAACAAGTGTTACCACTCAAACTGAAAAAAAAAAAAAAGTATTTCATTGAATTACAAAGCAGACTTTTGAGTTATTGTTAAAAGTAATTGTTCACCTTGCCATCTTTGGCATCAGAATGCGTAGATCTCAGAATTTCTCCAAGAATTCACACATCTAAGGGGAAAAAAAGCAAACTACACAGAACAGTTCTTCCACTGTGAAAAATAGCAAAATTCCACACCTACAAACAAATTGCAAATTTTCACATATTTGCTCCAGGCAAACATTTGCAATTTTCACAGCAAATAAGGCTTTTGGCACCAATACACTTTTTTTTTTTTTTTTGTCTTCTCCCCCCGTTGGAAAAAAAATGACTCTCCTTATTTTCAGAAAACCAGAAAAACACATGAGGTAAAATTACTGATAATATCATGCTTCTAGGTATTTTAATTTTGATATCTACCTACATAAATATTAGTTCAACATGACTGTACTTATTTAAGAATTCATGATTTCTATAGGGACCCTGAAAATGAAAAGGAACTGTTACTGTGACCTGGGAATTCAGTTTTGTTCTAATCAGAGATATTGTCTTAAAATGTTCCTTAGTACTTTCAGGGAATAGGATTTTTTTTTTTTTCCAGTAACCAAATAAGAAGAAAAGTTGGATTTACCCTAATTTTTTTTTTTCTTTTAGTACTATAAGTGACAGATTTTCAGGAAAGAGACAATGGGTTTCCACTTCAGCCTTGCAGTAGATGAAAAATAATTTTTTCTCCTAATATTTATACAGACATTTGTTTACATTAAAAAAATCACAGTGTTTACAGATAGTACAAAATTATCTCTATACTAATTAATTTCTATTCTAATATAGTCTAGCAATGGAATGACAATTGTACTATTGTAAGATGTAAGGTGAGACTTCTGCATAACCCACCCACCTATGGTAGAATCTCTTCTTGCAAAACATCATCCACAGTCTTTCATCTATAGTTAAAACAAATAATAAAGTTGAATGGTTGAGCATGGCCTTCATGATCTAGGGAGGAAGCATGTTTTTTTAACCACATGAGTTTTCAAATTTATAAAATCTATTTAGTGTGTATATAGATATCTATATACACACAGACACATTTTTCTAATCCAGTCTTTTATCTTTAAGCACTTTGTTTACATTTGTTGACATATGTAAATAGTGCTGCACTGAAGATAGAGAAAAAAGTATTCCTCCAAACCAGTGATTTTGCAATCTTTGGGAGGATGCTTAGGAGTATAATTGCTAGATTATATGTTAGATTTATTTTTAATATTTTGAGTATCCCCCATACTACATTCCTTGCAAAAGCTTAGGAGGGCTCCTTTTTCTCCACAGCCTCACCAACACTTGTTGTTACTGTTTTTTTTTTTTTTTTTTGATATGAGCTATTCTCACAGGTTTGAGATAGTGTCTCACTTTAGTTTTGATTTGCATTTCAGATGAACTCTTGCCATTTATTACAACATGGTAGAACTGGAGAGCATCATATTAAGTGAAATAAATCAGGAAGAAGAGAAATACTAGATGGTATCATTTATTGTGGAATATAGAGAAACAAAACAAAAGGTCTAACAAAACTAAACTAGTAACAAAGCCAGAAATCTGACTGTTTAATTGAGGTTACATGTTGGGGAAGTGGAAGGGGGAACAAACTGGGGAAAGGGAGCATGAACTATAATGTAGGACTTAGGTACCTTGATGGTGGTAGGTGTGGTGTGGTACCATGCATCTGAAAGCTATGATCCTATGTCTCTGCATCACATACAGTGTTGTAAATCAACGTTGCACACACACATAAGATACAACACTTTTATAAAACACACTCACACACACATAAATGCTTCTATCCAATGTTATCCAATCTTACTTAAAAACCACTTTGCTTTATCTAGTAATATACTCACAGATGTGTTTTATAAGGCAAATTCCATGCCATAAATGTCTCTTTTCTATACAAGACTATACAGGATCAGTATGTTATTTTGAGAAAAGTCATCTAAAAGTACAAAATAGTTCAGGCCCTTCTCTTTCTCAAAACAAAGCTTTTCTTTGACAAAATAGAAGTTAAAACATTTTAACATGGTTTTTATAGACACTTTTATCTCCGTCTAAATTACCAGGTTATTCTTCCATATCTTCCTTCCATTGATATTCCATGTTATCAATACCTGAATATAATGACACATTTAATCCCACTTATATGTCTTTGCACATACTTCTCTGGCATTTTCTCTCCCCATGTAGTTCTCCTGATGAATTTTTTTTTAATATATTTTTTTTTAATTTACATGTATTTGACATCAATTGTAATCCCCATTTATTCCCCATCACCATATCACCAGTGCACCAGCACCTCAGTCCCCCATGCTTCCATCTGCCCTCCACCCTTCCCCTCTTCCCTCCCCACCAAGTGTCCCCAATTTGTCCTTGTCTTTTCATTTTTGGTTTTTGTTTCTTTCTTGTTATTATTATTATTATTATTATTATTGTTCTTATTCCTTTCCTTGATCCTTATTTGTTCCCATATATTCCTCCTAGGGGAAGAACCATCTGGTATTTTTCTTTTGCCTTCTGACTTATTTCGCTGAGCATAATCCCTTCCAGTTCCATCCATGTTCTTATGAATGTGTCTAGTTTTTCATTTTTGATTGTTGAGTAGCATTCTATCGTGTATATGTACCACAGCTTCCCACTCCATTCATCTGTTTTTGGGCATTTAGGTTGTTTCCAGGTCTTACCTATTGTAAAGAGTGCTGCTATAAACATAGGGGTGCAGGTATTCTTTTGAATCAGAAAAAAAGGAAGTGGAGGGATTACACTTCCTGATAAATTTTTCATCACTCCCGGCTCAGCTAATATGTCATTTCTTTGGTAAAACTTTCACAATCTCCTATTTGGGTCCATATTTTAATTTTCTACACTTCTACCCCCTAACGTATCACTCTCCCTATTAATTCATAATCATCTATTCATCTATTTGTTAATTTTTAATGATTTATTTATTTATGCATACAAGAGCTGGGGTACAGGCCAGAGATGTGGAGGTGAGAAGATTCACTAAAGACAGAGTTGGGAGCAGGACAGGCAGATTGACTGAAATACACTGCTGAGGGGAGCAGCGGGCGAGGCAGGAGAGGTCTGCTGCACCATGTGGTTTTCTTCCCTGGCCAGGGATTGAACTTGTGGTGTTATGTTGGGGATGCTTCCCAGTGCGATGCTCAAACCGTTGTGCCACCAGGGAAGCCCTATTTGTTAAATCTTTATTGAACAGCTAACATTGTCAAGATCTGATAGAGACAAATGCAAAAGTTACTAGACATAATTTTCCATTTGAAAATTTACAGTAACTATATTACTGTAGTTAATATACATACATAAACTATTCAAGTGACTCAATAACAACAAAAAATTACAACGTGATTTTAAAAATGAGAAGAGGATTGAAATAGACATTTCACAAAAAAAAAAAAGTGATAGTAATACATGAAAGGCTATTCTACATTACTTATCACTAGGGAACTACAAATACAACCACAATGAGATTTCACTGCACCTTGGTTAGAATGAAAAGTCAAGAAATTGTAAGTGCTAATGAGTATGTGCAGAAAAAGAACCAAGATGCACTATCGGTGGGAATGTAAATTGGTGTAGTCACTATGGATAACAATGTTGAGTTTCCTCAAAAAACTTAAAAATAGAACTCATGTGATCCATTAATTCTACTGTATTTACCTAAAGAATATGAAAATGTTAATTTGAACAATACACGTGCCTCTATGTCCATTGCAGCAATATTCCAAGATATGGAAACAGTGCAATAGGCCCAATGATGGATGAATGGATTAAACAGATGTGGTATATACACCCGATACCCTCAATCATTTAAGAGAGAGAGAGAAGCAAATATTTCCATTTGTGACAACAGGATGGACCTTAAGGGGGCTGTGGTAAGTGAAATAGAAAGAGAATGACAAATGACAAATAGAAAGAGAATGACAAATGTCACTTATTTGTAGAATATAAACAGGAGAAAAAAGCAATCAAACATGATACAAAAACAAGTCCTTAGACATTGATAAAAGAATGGTTGTTACCAGAGAAGAAACAGGTGGGAGGGAGTGGTAGAGGGAGTCTATTGGGTAGTTAGGTAGAGGGTGATTGAACCTGTGTACTGGGTGTGTGGTGCTATATTTAGTTGCTGGTGAGAAACTATATACTTTGAATCTAGACAGCTTTGTAAACTAATGTTACCTCAATGAAAGGGAAAAAACTTTAATGAGAGACACTGAGCCAATCTAATGGTAACTTGAAAAATTGAGATCATTCTTTTATCTGTAACCAGTACTTTAAAATGGCAAGTACTTAATCTATTTTTTGTATAAATTTACAATGCTTCACAGTTTAAGGAATACATGTAAGTAATCAAATTAACAAATAACTTTTATTATGGAAAAAATGGGAACACAAAGAACATAGAATATGGGAGTTACTTACATAAATGTCATTTTTAAAGCTGCAATTATATGCCTCACAACTGAAAGTACAGTAAATTTACAGAGGGGAATGTCCTTCTGATGTGTTTTGGGAAATTCTCCTTTAGATCACTGGTTATATGTTAATAGTTCTTACAGTAGCTCCCTACCATGAGTTTAAACTATTGAAAACTAAAAAAAAATAATAGTAATTTGACCAAATAATCATAAGACTTTCTCTATACTATTAATTTAATGAATATTTTAGATGTACCTTATAACACTGAAATATTCTAACTCAATTTTCTACATCTTTTAAACCATAGGTAAATTGTAACAACTAGTATTAGATCAAAACTTTCAAATGCCAACAGAGCAAGTTAATCTAGCAGAAAAAACAATAGTCAAAATGGGACACTAGAAAATGTTGTCTAATTATGAGATAATTATATAGCTATTTTTAAGAGAAACATTTGACATATGTTTATATCTATTTTATGATTATCACATAGTTATTACTATTATCTATTGCATATAAATTTCCATAGATCTAATTTCTACTATTTACCAGATGCCAAGTACAAGATATTTCTTTACCCTTGTACTAATTCAGGACTTCAATTTTCCATTTGATAAACTGCTGGGATTACATAAAATTAAAGAGCTTCTGTACAGCAAGAGCAACATTTACCAAAACAAACAGAAATCCCACTGATGGGGAGAAAATATTTGCACACAATAATAATGATAAGTGACTGATCACAAAGATCTACAAAGAGCTGAGGATACTCAACAAAAAGTAAATACTCCAGTTAAAATATGGGCAGGAGAGCTAAAAAACACTTCTTCAAAGAGGAAATGCAAATGGCCAACAGGCATATGAAAAGATGTTCAGCAGTACTCATAATCAGGAAAATGCAAATTAAAACCATAATGAGATACTATCTTACATCAGCAAGACTGGCACATATTGAAAAAACTAGCAACAACAAATGTTGGTGAGGATGTGGGAAAAAAGGAGCTCTCCTATTCTGCTGGTGGGAATGCAAACTGATCCAACCACTGTGGAAAGCAGTGTGGAGACTCCTCAAATTGCTAAAAATGAAGCTGCCATATAATTCAGCAATTCCACTCCTAAATATTTACCTAAAAAACACTAATTCAGGAAGACACATACCTCTATATTTATTGCAGCACTATATATAATAGGTAAGCTGTGGAAACAACTCAAATGCTCATAATAGATGACTGATGTGGTATATATGAATATTAGTCAGCAATCCAAAAAGATAAACTCATGCCATTTACAGGAACATGGATAGAGCTAGAAGGGATAATTTTCAGTTAAAATAAGCCTGGAAGAAAAAGGAAAATATTGGATGGTTTCACTTGTAGGAAGAACATAGAGGATCCAAATAAAGTATTGGGGGAAACAAGTAATTATAATAAAGTAAAAATCAAAACCAACAGGCAACAATAAACCAGAGACAATCTGCAAGGGGGAAGGAGGGAGCATAATCAAAATGGGTAGGTAGTGCACAAGGGACTATGGTGATGGTACACAGGTGAATTGGTGGTGGGAATTTCATGGGGACTATATACAAGAAGAGGAAACATACAATGTACAAAAATGAAGAATGATGTAAAAAATACATAAAGTAATTAAAAAAATTCTCTTATGAATTGAAATGATTATCTAACTGAAGGAATTTCCTCTCTTAGATTAAAACCAGTGTCAATACAGTTTTTGTTGAGGATTTACTCTGGAAAGCTTCTATGCATTAATTTGTTCATCTCTATGGGAGCCTAATAAGAAATAGATAGCTTTAGCTATTATATATAGTATTGAACTAATAAAATTAATATTCTAGGCTTAAGCCAATTACATCCCACATTCCTGTGCTAGAAAGAGTTGGAGTTAGGATATGAACCAAGGTGACCAACGTAAAGACCATATGTTTTGTCAAGATAGTTCCATACTTTCTCTGGCCAAACTCTGTTCATTGCTATGTATTTCACTTTGACAGATTCAGGGATCTAGTTACCACTCCAATTCCAGTAGAATATACTTTCACTAACTTCATATTCTGCAATAGACAAAGGGTAAGCTCAAAAGGGCTTCCAAATTTAGTACTTCTTTTTCTCTCCTTTCGAAACTTGTTTTTGACAAGTCTGTCTCTCATTTGTTTTCACAAATTAATGACAGTTTATAGGTTAATGCAGTTCTGTGTCTGTTCATACTGCAGCTTCTCTCTGAAAACCCTCTCACTTTAATTATTGGTCAGCAATTCAGCACAGATGTTCAAGAAACTTCTATAATTGTAAGTGGAGTCACCCTGCATTCAAATACACTGTGTACAAAACTTTGTTATCACTTATTTTACTTAGATGAATGTTCCTCCTCCTCTATTAGATTATATGAACTAGGAGCAGTGCACTACTCATTTTTTATCTCCAGTGTCTACCACATTGATTGATATATTATATGCATTCAATAATTGTATATTGCTGAACTGAGATGAACTTTAGGGGGTTTGGGCGCAGAGATGAGCAAAAGGTCACTAGGGTCCATTGTGTCCATTAACTTAATGTGCTTTGTCATATCAAAATTAAAATGAGAGATTTTTAAAACTATAACAATTCTGAAGAGGTTGCAAAACTGGTAAAAGTACACCTTGGTAGCTTTTTTGGATTATTTCTTCTATACGTGCTCTCATTTGATTTTCACACTAAAAGAGTGGTATACATTATTATTATCCCAAAATTAGAGAAGAGAAAATTCACATTTAGAGAAGTTGAATAACTTCCCTCAGGCCACATTTGCACTGTTGGTGTCTTCATACCAAGTCAACAGGGTGAGGGCAGACTTCCCCATACCAACAAGCAATTCTGGGATACAGCAAGGTATATGAAAATTCAACTCAATTCTGATACTATCTACCCAGTAACATCAGAATCTGCAAGTGTTCAGTTTCCCAAGACTGTCTTCCACTTCAGATGCTAGTCACAAGCCAAGGATGCCACTTAGATGTCAGATAAACTGACAACATAGTGGAGGTCTTCCTCTCTGGACTTCAGGTGCTGATCACAAGCCCAGTTATTCTCTGTGATTCTGACCAACCAGTTATAAATCAGAGGTTCCCATAAGTCCTCCTAGTTTACACTAATTTTCTAAAACAACTCAGAATTAAAGAAATCCATTAACTCACTTGATCATCAATTCATTAGAAAGATATTAATTAACAGCCAAATGGAAGTGACATATACACACGTATCATTCTTCCCAGATCTCATCAGAGAGCTTCACCAACCAAGAAGATCTCTGAAACCTCACCTTTTACATTGTTAGACTTCATTACTTAGATATGATTGATGAATTTACTGGTTGTCCGAGACTGAACTGAACCTCCATCTCCTTCCCCTCCTGTAGGTTTTGTGTAGAGATTGGAAGTTCCAAACTTCTAATCACATATTTGGGTAACCTGTCAAACAGATCTTATCCTCAGATGAGTGTTTCACAAAAATTACTTCATTAACATAACAATAGATGCCTTTAACACTCTTTATATTTGAATTCTGGTGGTTTTTCAATTGAATAGGACAGGATGTTATATTTGAGGAGATTGTGAATTTTGAAAAACAAATTCAGAAATTATTTTCTGGCAGGCAAAATGAAATAAGGTAAAATCAATATCCCCTTCTTATTAAATTGTCTTTTATATTAGTGTGAGCTGAAGAAAGTCTTAAATCACTGAAGAATGATTATTAAGGTTGCAAAACAATAATACTAATATACATATATTGTGGGGAAAAAAAACTTTACCAAGATCATCAGTAGAAACTGAAGAGAAATAACTGTGACAGAGATACTGCTTACAATGAGACTGATACAACTCTGTCACCTGTCAGATGGATGTGATGAGGATTAACCAGAGAGGATGAGAAGAGGCTTAAAGTTTGATGAGTAAAGAGATTGAAAATACTCAATCTCAGAGGAAAGGTCAGGAATAAAGGTAACCTTTTTAGAAAGTTATTATTGAATTTAGGGCAAGAATTTGTAGGAACTTTATCGTTAAACAGAAATATTTAGAAGTTGTGAATGGATACATGCTACTTCACAAATATACCTGTACCTCTGTGCACACATCCATAAGTTCAGGCAGCCTGCATCCTCTGTCCAAGGATGAATACGTCCTTACAATGAATTCTTCTTTTTCAGTGAGAAATAACCTCCAGTGTTAGTATCAAAAAAAGTTCTGATGCAGACTGTTTCTAATACACGGACTGCTGAAAATATGTGACTTGAATGGAAAGTGCTTGTCTTTATCGAACAGAAGGATGGCAACACTAAGTGTAAGTAAAATGTTATAATTACAAAGCTAAGTTAAAAAAAATAAAATGCAGTGTTTAAAATAAACACCTAAAATTTCACACTCAAATACCCAAATTCAGATATATCTATGAATAATATAATCTATTATACTTGTTTGCCTTTTTTATTCCCCACTTTTATATCCAACTTTTGAAGGACAGAATCTTAATATATAAAAAAGGTACTTAAGTTTTACTTGAGAAAAATCTCTATGTATCATGGGGAGATCAAATATCCACATTATATTTTGGTGACATTCTTACTTGTATCTCCTCAGGTGGTAACTGAAAAATCAATGGAACATTCTGTTTTAATTATCTTTCTCCAGACACTGATTATAGTACTACTTCGTCACCTCTAGGGGAAGTGTTTACTGAGCATTTCCTATGGGTAAAGCACTCAGATAGGTGTTGATAGCCATATAAAACAACTATTCTGACTCATGTATCCCAGAGTTCACTCTTTCTCAAATAATTCACTCCATACTTGTCTGCTACTTACCATATCACAGCAATTTTCATCTTTTTATCTTTTTCTATTATGAACCCAATTTAATAACAATTTTTGTTAATTATTTGTAAAACTGATAAAGATACTATATGATACTGTGCTGAGTTAAACAAGTGTATTTATGGTGAATTCAAAAGTTCACAATGATCTAATTCTCCTGGAATGAATTGAAAATATACTAATTATATGGTGTTCAATAGGCAAATATTCAGAATACTTTGAAAATGGTGTCATCTAATTAATGTTACAACTAATACTTCATAGTTATTAAATTTATTAAAATATGAGCTAGTATGGCTTGCTTTAGATTTTACATAGTCTTAAAATTTGTATTCCTTAAGTATTATTTCCTCACCAAGGTTTTTTAAAAGAACTGGTTAGCAAACAATTTGGAGGTTAACCCTTTTGGAAAATGTGGCATTCAAAGTGCCTATATCGTGAAAAAGGACTGAAACCTGTGATTTAGAAATCAAATGTTGTAATTTAGTGGTAATTTTTTTAAAAGATTTATTTATTTATGCATACAAGCACTGGGGTACAGGCCAGAGGTGTGGGGGGTGAGAGGATTCACCACAGAGAGCGGGGAGCAGAACAGGCAGATCAACTGAAGTACACTGCTGAGGGGAGCAGCGGGCACAGCGGGAGAGGTCTGCTGCGCCATGTGGGTTCCCTCCCTGGCCGGCAGCAGGGATGGAACTCATGCTGCAGTGGCTGCGATTTGCTTCGTAGTGCGTTGCTTAACCCACTGCGCCACCAGGGAGGCCCCAGTGGTCATTACTTTATACATTCCAAAAAATACGTTTTTGTCCTCATTCTTCCACTTTTACTTTTTTGAGAGAGACATGGGAACGGCTAAAATATAAGAGGGAGAGAAAAAAATTGGTAACAAAAACAGGAAGGATGATAAACTCTTGTTCTAAATTCAAGGGAATTTAAATAAATAATAATCAAAAGGAAAAGTTGAGTGGAGTAAGAGCCTGGGTCCATCCAGATGTTTCACACAATAGTTGTATGGTATTTGAAGAAAATATTAAAAACATTTATCTCTTGATTTTCTCTTCTACATCATGGTGGAAAATTGTGTTCATATGTACCTCATAGAGTGGTTCTAAGATTTAAATAACAGGGCAAGTATTAATCCTGATTCCAAATTCTTGATAAGCACTCAATAAGTTCTGTTTAGTAATAGTTACTGTCCCATCTTCCTCACCATCGTTACACAAAAGGGAATTGAGGTCAGATTTCTGACCCTCTCCTACCACCAGTGTTTCCCAGAAGGAGATGTGTGGCCAAGATCTAAGTGGAGAAAATGCTGAGAGTATTCTGTTCACAGTCTCTTTGAGTGAAAAGGACAGGATGTGGTCTCAATGAACATTTTAGAAAACCAGTATGGCAGAATTTCTTCCTTCTTTAGCAGCCAGAACAAACAAAGTTTCTAACTGGGCATCAGAGAAAAAAATACTACCAGCCCTATAAAAAGATGAATTGTGAATTATGCCAAACAAGGGGACATTCCTGAATACTTAAAAAGAACTGATTCAATGAAGTAGATGTATTGTAAAAACAAAAGAAAGCAATATAAAAATCACACAACAGAATTTTTAAAAATAAATAAAGTTTTGGAAATTTTCAAATTTATTATCTCATAAATATCTCATAAAGAATATTTCATATAGTTATATGGAGCCAGGAATATTGAGATAAGAAGAATCTAAATCAGAAAAAAAATTTCATGAGAAAGAAATTGAAATTGCTTATTCGAAAGTATGGTAGATTTCAAAAACAACAAGTAAGATGATAGGAGAGTGACATTGAGATATCAAATACAGTGAATTCCAAAAACACTACAATTATATGTAAGATAATTATATATTGAATACTTACATACAGCAGATACTCTGTACTCAAATGATAATTTACTTCATCAAAATGTTACAATATTTCCAAAAACTTCACATTGAAATTGTTATAAAAATTAAAAGGAAAATTCATAAGAAAGTTAAGGACAGGGGCCTCCCTGGTGGCAAAGTGGGTTAAGCAACACACTATGAAGCAAACTGCAGCCACTGCAGCACAAGTTCGATCCCTGCCGCCTGCCAGGAAGGGGACCCACATGGCGCAGCAGACCTCTCCTGCTGTGCCTGCTGCTGCCCTCAGCAGTGTGCTTCAGTCAATCTGCCTGTTCTGCATCCCACTCTGTCTGGTGAATCCTCTCACCTCCCGCGATTCTGGCCTGTACCCCCAGCTCTTGTATGCATAAATAAATAAATCTTTAAAAAAAAAAGAAAGTTAAGGACAGGCCTCTCTGATGCTATAAGGGGTTAAGTCACAGTACTGTCACAGTCACTGCAACATAAGTTCAACACCCAGCTATGTAGCTGACCCACATGGCACAGCAGACCTCTCCTGTCTCTCTCCCTGCTCCACTCAGGAGAGTGTTTCAGTAAACCTGCCTATTCTGCTCCCCACTTTGTCTCTGGTGAATCCCTCTGTCCTACACCCCAGCTCTTATATTCATAAAATAAATAAATCTTAAAAAAAATTATGGTGGAAAAGAAGAGTTAAGAGAAGCAAGACAACTTAAGAACTTATTTAAGCTTCCAACTCACAAGCAAGGCCAGTTCATCTATTTCTGGAGTTGGAGCACACTGATTTCCAACAAGGCTTTCTCATCTTTGTCTTTCTCTCCAAGTATGAGGGGGTCCAAGAATCACAATAATGATTGCCATTGTAACCTGGGAAATCGTGTCACTTACTCTATCTTCAGTCTGCATATTCTTTCACTCTAGTTCTGAAAATGGTTTACTTTTCAGTTTATATTGTTTCCATTCAGACAAGGCTGCTATAGTTGTTGGTTGTGTTTCCTTGGGCAAGCCATTTCCCTTCTCTGGGCTCCAATTCTCCCCTTGAGCAATAGTTGGAACTGGTCAAAGTGTCCTTTGTGTTTCTAATTTGTAGGTGGTTTATGGATTATAGCAGTGATTACCAACTTTGACTAAATTTGTAATACTGTGACCAGCTTTTGTTTGTTTTGTTTAAAATTCTAATGCCTGTTTCTCATTGTCAGATTCTAATCTAAATGGTCTTGGGTAAGGCATGGCCATTGGGATTTAAAAAACTGATTAGGTAGAGAACCATGAAACTAAATTAATTTATTGAATACCAAGAAAGCATATCCATGTAAAAACATTGTATAGTGGGAGGAAGTTGGTTTACAGTAGCAAAAACCTGGTTCATTTACTTTTAGGGAGAACATCTTCCAAGAAAATAAAATGCCTGAAATATTAAGACTTTTTGAAAAATAGATTCATTAGAAAAGGGTCTTTTATGCCAAGGAAGGCAACTGTCTTGACAGATTTCCCTCTTTTCATGAGAATCATAGGGCCATGCATCTTTTGAATAAAGCAGAAAAAAAGAAACACTATGCCTGAAGTCAGAACACTGGGTTAAGGGGGAGGAGCAGGAAGAAAAGGTGGGAATATCAAGTGTTAGGAAAGACTGAAAAAGTCTTCCCTCAGCAGGACAAAACTCTTGGCCTGGTATTCTCTTCTTATGAGATTAAACAATTGTCTTTCCCATTATGTTAGTCTCTACTAAAAGACTTATCGGAGAGTCACTACTTGATAATTCTATCAAAAATGACTACTTGATTTAATACATAAGTAATTGTTTGTGTGTATACACTGATACAGCTCCATTCTAGAAATTTCTGGTGTATGATATGTAGTCAATAGTTATTGACAATGTTAGCAAGGCTAGAGTTCTCATTAAAAAAAAAAAAATCAAAATTACTGCAAGAATTAACCAGTTCTTCATTGTTTTTTATAGACAACATTGGCAAGATTTAACCTAAAACATTATTTTTAAAAGGCTTTTAATATGCTTTGACCATCAGCAATGTTCTCAAAGAACACTTCCTTTCAGCCATTCAGCATCTTCTCCTAATAGACTTCCTTCCATCTGCCCACCCAAAACACCAGTTGATTTAGCTACATTTAAAAGAATTTCTTAAAGCTACACTTATAGCTCATATTCATAAGAATATTAAAACATATGAACAAACTGGATGAAATAATTTTGTATTGATTAAATAATTATTGAAAATGATCTGTTAATCATATACAATAAACTTTGAGGGGAAGAGAATGTTGATACTGTAATTTAAAATAAGCTCTGCTTATTTATATTGGATATTAGTCACTAGCATTATCTCAAAACCACTCTAAACCCTTAATAACTTAAAGATATTATCAATTTTCAGTGTACAATGTTGTTTTCCATCTTATGCTGTAAGTTTGTGTTTTATCCCGACATCATAGAAGAATATTCAAAGTAAAGCCTGGCTTTTTCTTGCTTCTTATGTAAAGTACTGATCTGAAAACCCAAGACTGCGATTTGTTAAAGAGAAATAAGGATTCACAGTTTACACTTCATTTTAGTAAAAAAGGCCAATTTGAGAGGGTAATAAATCTAAAAAATAATTATGTAAACTTCTTTCAACTCATGTGAGGAAGTCACTTCTGAGAAAATAATTTAAGTTAATTTGACAAAGAATGTGACTCACTGTTGGAAAAACATCTTAAAGAATATGTTCAGGGGCCTCCCTGGTGGGGCAGCGGGTTGAGACCCTCACTGTGAAGCATCCATGGCACAGCAGCATGAATTTGATCCCCAGCCAGGAGAGGACCCACATGGCACAGCTGACCTCTCCTGCCTCGTCTACTGCTCCCCTCTTTGTCTCTGGTGTATTTCAGTTGATTTGCCTGTTCTTCTCCCCACTCTTTCTCTGGTGAATCCTCTCACTCCCACCCCACACCTCTGGCCTATACCCCAGCTCTTGTATGCATAAATAAATATTACAAAAAAATATGTTCAATGTGACATCTCTACCCATAATTTATACTTAAAAAAATTTTAAATAGGTAAATTTGATTAGGGATAGATATATGTGGATCTTTAGAATTTAAGTAAAATAAATCCCTGACTATACAACTAGGGTCAAAAGACCTGTTTAACTTCATTTTCTCAGTCATCTATAATCCTTTCCTAAAATTATAGTAATGATAGTAATATTAATAATGTATTTAGCATTAGAACAAAATTTTGTTGTGGCTTCAAATCATGTCCAAACTTTTTGTCACTCCTCCTATTGAGAGAGGTAAGTTGGAGGACTCCATCCCTTTAATCAAGACCACCTTTAGTGTCTTACTTGTAACAAATGAATACATCAGATTGATTCTATGTGACTTCCAACTCTGACTCCTCAAACACATACAGCTTTCTTCATCTTGTGATGTTTCATGTGGGTAGAGGCAGCCTGAAAATAACACTGACATTGTTCCGCTAAAGAGACAGCCTATACATGCCCCAGATAATAGCTTAGCTAAGCTTGTAGTCAAAAGTCAGCATCAGTGCCCAACCATATGAGTAGTCCTCTTGGATGTTCTACCTAGTTGTCTTCAGATGACTGTGCTCCCCAGAGACATCTGAGTACAATCACAGAGACCCCCAAGGAAGAAACTATCACAAAAATGAAAATGTATCTACTGTAGAAACACACTCAAAATATAGAGTTTATATATTCCTTACTAGCTATGTGACCTTGAGGAAAATTATTTAAATACTCAGTGCCTTAGCATCCTCATGTGTAAAAGGGCCATGAGAATAACCCCTTATAGGGCTGTTGAAAGCATTAAATGAAGTAATATTATAAATTAAATACTTAGAACAAAGCTTAATTCAATGTAAACAATATGGACGTTTTAGTCATCATCATTACAAAGATCCAGTACATAGATGTGTTCTAGGTGAGAATAGCTTTTCATAGTAAAAATAACTCAACATGACTTTTATGGTTGACCTAATACATATTTAAAATGTTAATATTCCCTTTATTTATTTATACATTATAATATCGAGTGTCTGTTCTTTAAGAAACATGACTAACAACTGCAGATATTGAAAATGACAGACATGCTTCCAACACTCATAGAGCTTGCTATTTAATGGAGAATACATGTAATTACTGCACAATTTCAGTGCAGGGAGATGCATTTAATTCAAGGTAGTGAGGATGAATTGAAAGCAACAAAGTTGAAAAGCAAAAACCTAGAGGAATCAAGAACACGAAGAGGCAATACCTCAGTGCCTCAGTGATAACTTCCTGGGACTTAACTAGTTGAAACAAGAGATTTGAGAGCTGAGCAGGGAGGAGACAAGTGTTCCTGTGGAAGAACTAGCATATATCAAGGTTAGAAGCTAAGAGGAAACACTGTAGGTAAATTTTCTTTCTTTTTTTAAAAAAAATAATTTATTTTTAACTGAGGTAATTCTGGGGCCACTATAGTTCCTCCATCACTAGTCACCCCTACCCCACTACCACAAACAATTACGATGCCTCCTTCCCTGTTCTTTCCCCACTCCCACTCCTCCTCCTTTGGTGTCTCAGTTCTGTAATCAGCTGTCAAGGGTTAGTTTTTCAATTTGTTTTTACTTAACTATTAATTTGTTACTTCATATTCCACAGATTAGTGACATCATCCAGTATTCAACTTTGTCCTCCTGACTTATTTAGCTTAGCATTTTAGTATGTAGAATCTTAACAGTAGTTGAAGCAACAATAATATGTCAGGACTGATAGGTAAAAAAAAAGATATGATCAGAGAGGGAGCAGGAGAGGATCATGAAAAGACCGCAACTCAATGTTAATTCTTTGGGTTTATCTTAAGGGTCATGGTTTTTGTGGAGGGATGTGGCAGGACAAGATTAGGGTTTTAGAAATGTGACTCTGTCTGCAATGTGAGACTAGATTGATGGAAACAAGTTACTATAAGCATTGGGACACATGCAGGAGGCTACTTGAGTAGTCTAGGTAAGAGATGATGGCAGCCCAGCTGGGACAACAGGAGAAATGATTGAGAACATGAATATATTAAAGACTTATGTGGGTTTTAAATCTACAGTTCTAGGGAATTGTTATTTGTGACAGTAAAAAGAAGTCACAAATGCAGTCTGCTTATAATTTGGTCACTGATAGCTTTTGATGGGGGTCTCCCAAAGAAAGTTTTGGTAATTTTGAGTTTGCAGCATGTAATGGATTAAATGGAGGAAAGTAGCCACTTGGGTTCTAATATTTAGAAGTTATTAGACATGTTCTATCTACTCTTCCTCCCAACTGGTGTAAAAGGTAAAAAAGAACCTTTTCTTGATCTACACATAGTCGTACGTGGATCTCAGGCAAAATTAATGACAAGAAATCTGATTATATAATGTTTATATTTTTATCTAGGTGACAGAAGCACATGGAATAATGAGGATTTAAATGAAATTTAATAATGAGGACTTAAATAATTTAATGCATGAGAAATCCCTGCATTCTAAAACATATTTTTGTGATAATTCAATTCTTAGAAAATTGCTTCTTAGCTGTTATTATCAATACAGAAAAATGGGAACCTTTATGTCATCATTAAAAAAAAATTGCTTTAAAAGAAAGAAAATAAATGTAATTGATCTGACAATAGATAGAAACAAGATTCTGGTCACCTTAACTGAACTTTTTACTGCTATTTTAATGGATATGTTTTTAATTTTTTTTTCTAATTTATCAATGTTTCTAACAAGTTTAAAGTATTTTCTAATTACACACAAAGTATTTTTATGAAATTTAAAAAATCACAAAGTTCATAGAAAAAATCATCTCAAATTATTAAATTAAATAAAGTGTATTATTATAATATCATCTAAATTTCAGGCGAGCATCACTATTAATCAATATGTTTATGTGCTACATTAAGTTCATGTCTAGAATTTCAAATGTGTCCTTCACTACAACATTGTTCTCTTTGTGCAGGTCTCACCTCTTTTATCCCTTGCCTTCTGGTAATCACTTTTTTTTTTAAGATTTATTTATTTATGCATACAAGAGGTGGAGTACAGGCCAGAGTCTCAGGAGGTGAGAGGATTCACCAGACAGAGGGGGGAGCAAAACAGGCAGACTGACTGAAACACACTGCCGAGGGCAGCAGCGGGCGAGGCAGGAGAGGTCTGCTGCACCATGTGGGTCCCCTCCCTGGCTGGCGGTAGGGATGGAACTCATGCTGCAGTGGCTGCAGTTTGCTTCATAGTGCATTGCATAAACTGAGGCCCTGGTAATCACATTTTATAGTCCAAAATTTTATTTTTATTTCCTTTAGTTAATTTGCTTTCTTGAAGGCATTTGTTATTTTTTTGTTCATTCCCTTACAAGATTTTAATATAGGTATATACTTTTTATATACCAATAGCAATATAATTTTATAGATTGCTTTATTTATTTGCATTTTTAAATAATACCCCAGACTAATTAATATTCTTTGAAAATTCAAAGTAAAAGCTGATAATATTTTAAATGTCTGTCCATTACTCTGTTGTTATATAGGAGCTTTAAAATTGTCTTCATTACAGAGGCCTCTCTGGTGGTGCAGTAGGTTAAGCAAGGCACTATGAAGCAAACCACAGCCACTGCAGCACAAGTTCGATCCCTGCTGCCGGCCAGGGAGGGGACCCACATGGTGCGACAGACCTCTCCTGCTGTGCCTGCTGCTCCCCTCAGCAGTGTACTTCTGTTGATCTGCCTGTTCTGCTCCCTGCTCTCTGTGGTGAATCCTCTCACCCCCATACCTCTGGCCTGTACCCCAGTGCTTGTATGCATAAATAAATAAATCTTAAAAAGAATTGTCTTCATTACAAATAATTCAGATGATCTTTATACATGATCTAAGAATCATATATTCTTAGAAGTGGAATTACTTGATTTAAGGGTATGCCTAAAAGATGTTTTAGATTGCTTGGTTTTTATTAGGGTTACTACTGGGAAATCATGTTCTAGAACCTAGACTAAATACCCCAATCTCCCTTAGTATTGTTTTCTGTTTAACTGTGCCTTATATAGCAAATGTGCCTTATATAGCAAATGGAGTTTGTATCCTGGTCTAATGGTGCATTTCCTTAAAGTTTGCTTTGAGTATAAACCTAAAGCATGTTTGTAATTCTCTAAAATGTTACTCTTCATTCCCACCTAGTTCTCAGATCTTTGTGGACAACTTAAAGCTATCACTTTCTCTGTAGCACTAATGCACTTTATTCTGCATGACATTGAAAGGCAGTGTCAATTATGATGAATCATGATGCTTACAACTAATGATAAATTTAAAGCCAATTCATTTGTCTCTTTGATCATGTAAATGCATTGGCCTTCACCATGCCTGCATGATAGGACATTATAGTTACTTTGGAGTCATTTCATTGCACACTTATATATCAGTGCAGCTGCTACTAATATTTACAAGTCCATGTGCTACTTATCCTCATGATATTTTTGCAGAGGTTAATGCTCATGCATAGTAGATATATTTATTAGTCAGGCAATAACAGACCCACAGGAGTCATTGCAGCTCTTAAGAGATTAGTATCTATGATCACTCCCATTTTATTCTCTCTCTTTTTACTCTCTAGCTACTGAGCTTTTTTTTATTATTTTTTTTTCATTTTCCACTCATTTCAAAACTATTTGGTATGTACTATTGAGTTATATACCTATAGGTTATAGATTTTAGAAGGTATTTTATTGGTCAATAAATTAAAACTTATTTCTAGAACTCCTTGTATTTGCTCTTTGACTTTGAAATTGTGTCCCTATTCTTGTTAATCCACCCTTGATCATGGTCCAGATAATAATCTACTATTGCATAGAAAACAATTAACATATTGCAAAAATCTTGGTTATTCTGCAATAGTAAATGATTGTGAGGCAGAAAATGTTATTCCCTAGATCTAACACCTTGCAACATATCTTACTGAAGCTTTCTCTTCAAGAAAAATTCTCACTTGCAATTCATGTTTAGTCTATTTTTCCTATCTTATTCCTAACAGCTGGGTTATATCTGCTTCCAGGGAAATGTGTTATGTATGTTTAATACCAATAGCTAAAAAGAACCTAGAAAACTGAAAATAGCCTTACATTTAAGTTTAAAGCAATCTGCCAAAGAATTTTTAACTTGATCACCAAATTGTCAATCATGACATTAATCATTAACAAAGATTAAAATGACTTAAGGTCTAGTCTACAGAAACACAGAAAAAATAACTAAAGATAATCACTTTTGTTTCAGTCTTAATCTCTAAGAAGTACTTTCTTTATATCAGGAAATTTCTGATCCAGGACCATTTTGCTTTAAGCAGAGATTGTATTTAATCCATGGTTTCTGAAGCAAATATGTGAAGACAGAAGTCGCATTCTTCCTATGACTTTGTCAGTTTCTCTCTGCCAGAGGGTTCCAGTCTTGTCAGATCACGTGCTCTGAGCTTCACACTCTTAGTCAGGAAGGTTGTTGTGATATTAAACCAAGTTCATTCCCCAAAAGCCACGACGTTTTTGCTCAAATCAAAAGGACTCTTGGCCAATGGAGACATTACTCACTGAATATTTGTCAGGCCAGATGTATTGATGTTCACCCTCTACCTATGAGGCAATGTCTCTGGATACTGAGTCACAGGGGAGGGGTGAACAACTTAAGCAATTACAAACCTGCAGATGTTAGCAAGGGAGGTCTCATTCACTTAGTCCATTTTGGAGTTGGGGATTTTCTAAATGAGAATTTTTTTCTGAACAAAGATTATACAAATTTAAAGCAAACCACGTAGCTTTGTGTAACACATTCAGAATCATCAGAGTATTTTTCATGACAGTTAATACCAACTTATTATCCCTAGATAAAGATATGGGTGAGTTGGGTTGTGTCAGTGTACTGAAAAAAAGGTGTATATAAATACTGCTGTACTCAGTGACCTCAATACTGAGCTGGAGTGTTAATGTGAAATGGTTTTATCACCTCGCGCCAGTGTTAGCTATCCATAGTGGATGAACCAGGTTTCTCAGCGCACCCTATTTAAGGAACTATGAATGTCCCAACAGATTGTTTGGTTTCTCAGGCCAACAGGGAATAGTCAATGATGGCACAGTCTAGCAAAACCTCAGATCTGACTATGTCACTTGTTTATATGAAAGATATTTAAAGGGTCATTGTATTCATTTGAGTTCTTTCAGTTAAAGGCACTTGGTTGGAATTCAATTATAAAAAACACTAATAGATTGTACAACCTATATCAGTATTTTATAAAGACAATGTCCTCACTTATCTCATGCCAATTTTGTGCTAATTTTGATAGGGCTATAATTGTGATATGTAAATTCCACTGCTATTTTAAACACAACTTCAAAAACAAAAACATTCTGTAAGCTAGATTATATTTTGTACAAATAATACTCCTATAATAGTGAGATCATTATATCTATAACCAGAATTATTTCCTTCCTAAAGGCCAGTCCTTCCTTTTTCTTAGCTCAAAGGAATATTATACAGGTAGCAGTGTCCTGAAAGATAAATGGCCCTTTCATATTCCGAGGATTTGGTGCTGTATGTCTATTATATCATCAGGGGACATGTTCATAATGCATGATACTTAATAAAATGCAGTGACTTTAGTTCAGAATACAGAAAACCTACAAGCTATGATAGAATGATTTTTAAATAATAGACTCACCATAAACCTAAGTTCATAGAGTGACAAAGGTAGATTTTTCTCCAAGGAAACAGTAGAGGCTTCTTTGATGCTACTAATCTATTTCCTAATGAGACAAGTAAATGAATCATTCAAAAAAAAATACTGTCATTACTATTTTTTGAGACATGGTGAAAGACTGAATTTATGTTACTTGATGCCAGAAATAATATTTGTTTTCACGTGGCGTCTATAGTTTACGTGACTGAGGTATAATAAATAAAAAAAAAATCCATGTGCAATATTGCTTTTTTCCCCCCTTGGGTAATACGGAGAGGATGAGAGACAAACAAATCATATTTGTAGTATGAGAATGAACTATTTTATCTCATTTAAAAAAAAATACAACTTTCAAACAGCTTCCAAATTGGGATGCTGCATCATTAAACATTTGACATTTGTCCAGTTAAAACTATTGACTCATGCTTTCATTGCTTCCCCCTCAAATTACTACAGTGCCACAGCTGATCTGACTATATTTTCCATTTCTTATAAATAGCCACAAGAAAAGTATTAATTATCCTTGTACAATTTAATGCACCAACTGCCTTAACCTTTCAGGTTTTCTTAAACGCCAGCATAACAAGGCATATCCATGGCAGCAAATGTGATTTATGACAGGAATCTTTAATTTCTGTTTTTAAATATGTTACCCACCGATCTGCATACATTTAAATTCGCCTGCAACACTTTTCTCTGTCTTGAGGCTGTTGTTTAATATTCAAGGATGATTTTTGTCCACATACATTTTGGTCTATGTCACCTCAGATTAAATTATTACTGTTTGCAGCCTTTTCGGAGCAGGCCTCAGGCCCTTATTTACAAGAATCAATGAAACAGTAATGAAAATCCATTTTTCATACTATCAGCTCTGGCCTGCTTTTATTTAGTTAGCTGTGTCTAAGCAAGCAATTCATTTTGTGCAAATGTCATGTAGAGAAAAAAGGATGAGCCGTGAAAGGGTTAATCATGAAATAAGACCTAAGCTTTTTCCCCATATAAAAAGCATCCGTAATGTTAAAATTTTTAAAAAAAGCCCTTCTTAATATATGCAAAGTAATGTATATTGACACATAAGCAAGGCTTTTCATGATGAATATTGAAATATATATGCAAAGCACAGGAAATGTGTAACATGTTATAGATCTTTCAGTGTACATTTAGAGGAAATGAACCATTTATATTCTACAATTTAGTGAATACCTACTGTTTATTGGTACAGAGCACATAGGAGTATATTTGTCTTAGTAATTTATTTAGGTAAATATATTTATTCTTCTAGGGGTTCTTGTGCTTTTCTTGGTTCTATAGTACTAGACATAAATATTTAACAATGCATTGTCTCAAATGTTATTCATGTAATTTATCAGAGAAAACAGTGGAGTTGTAATAACTTTTAAGCCTGCACCTTCTCTTAAACCTGAGATTGATTTAGAATGCAGGAAACTGAGCTGGATTTTCTTCATACTGCTGAAGAGAATTATTTACTAGTTTTAACTGAGATAAGCTAAACTAGTCCAGCAAACCAAAGAACAAGGTTCATTTACTTCCTTTTAAAATCAGCTTTTTAAAGCAGACGCTTTGACTATAAAAGAAAAAGACTTAGTGAGAGAAGAAGCATTTAATTATTATGAATTATTTCCCTATATTTGCTGACCTACCCACTTTCCTTTATACATATATGTATACAGAGGAATATACATATATATTACTTCTTATGAGTATTCCTCTTGGAAATGTCTTCTAAATTTTAATGCACTTGGCTATAAGGATGTCAGTTCAAATTATAGCTAAGGTCTTGTAAAAGTGACCGTCCACTTTTAATATCACAAAAGAAATGAATAGAGACTGAAGTATTTGGTGTCTTCGTCATCATTGCCATGGACTTTCTTAAAAATAAATTTCAAAGATTTAAAATTTGCACTTCTCTATATGTCCACTTTTTTCTCTTACATTTGGTTTTCAAAAATCTGTTTCTTATGTTTATGACAGAATTTTTAATACTGATATTATCTGAAAGATAGCTGACTAGTTTTAATTATTTTTTTAAAACCTGAGGACAATTTTCTATAGAACTACAGCAGAAAATTCCAGCATCATTGTTCTGAAACTGCATCTGGACTCTGGGTTCAGGCCTGCTACTGGCCATATAGATTAAGCCAAAGACTGTCCATTGAACAGATCATTATAAACCAATCAGTCATGCAGCTTAAAGAGCTAGTCAACCCCAATTACTAAAGCCATACTTACCTCCTCATGTGCTGTATCTTATCACAGTGTGTCCATAGGGTAGTTCTTATCCCAGTATTAAAGCCTGATATGTTGAGGTTTTTGAAGCATAGAAATAGTACACTGAGTGATCACATTCTGAACTATTCTGGAAAATTGATCATGAAAATCATTTCTTCTTGAAAGAATGTCGTTAATTTAAGTCTGATAAGAAAGAAAATTGACTGATTAGTAAGTGGGAGGAAATAAGTTGCTCTTTATCATACCTTTGTCTTACAGAATCTGCCCATCATTGACTTGAATTCATATATTGGCCTTTATAAAAGGGACTGAAGACTAAAGGATGTCTATCAGACATATAAATAGAAAAAATAAAGGTAATGTACTTTCAAAACTGTTTTGAATTTCTCCAGTTGTTTAAGATAAGGGACAGGGGAAACCATATAACTTTACTTTTAAAGTTTAAAAGCAATCCATTTGAGTTTCTCTTATTCCCACAATCATCCCTGTGTGTCAGTAGCCCCACCAAATTTTGGCCTGTATGACTGAATTCTATTTCACTTAAGACATCAACTTTCTCACTTATGTACTTTGGAATACATGAATCCAACCTTTATAGGACAAAGAGGTAAAGACTATGTTTGAAAACCATCCCTGGGTTGTAAATTCCTGTTTACGAGTGACCAATAGATGGTAAGAGCTGTGTTCCATTCCTTCCACTCAAAGTATATGATGAAATATGACTCATTCATTTAATATTTTGCATTACACCTGACAAGTTTTAGGAACAAATTGAGAAAATGGTCATGTTACATCTTAAGTTTAAGTAGGAAAGAATTATTAGTTATTAGTCTTTCAAGTTAGGAAATATGGGGGATGGGAATTGTGGAAGGAAATACATGAAAATTTCAACATTTGATTTCTCTGTAGGATGGGATTGAAGATGACGTTTTAAAATTCCTTATTTTTATTTTCTAAATTTCATAAAATGACTGAACATTAAATGACATTTTCATAATAGTTGGGATGTTTTTCTAACTCTTAGATAAAGAAGGAAACTCCTGGAAGGAGATAGGTACCCAGAGGGGCTCAGAACCAATTTCACTTCTGTTACACAAATAGGGTGTTATCTTTTCCTCCACTTTTCTTTTCAATGAAAGTTATCCCCATGAGATGTTTATCCAAACTCAGAAACATTATATTTTTAAATTCCTCAGAGAAAATTTAGAAGAGACAGTAATAATTGGATTAAAAAAGTAATGTTTCCTTCCTAAGACCTAGCTTAGAACAGCTGCATGAACAAATGGGGAGTTTGGTTGTGAGGTATAAGAGGGGAGGAGGTGGCATGCACTGTGAAGTTTAGACTTTGATGGGAGCTCACACTGGAATGGGATTTGGGATGGAATAAATGTGTTTTCGACCTGGCACACTCATTTTCTCTTTGTGTCAAAAATCACTGAATCACACTCTTCTATTTTTTCATTTGTAAAATGGTGATAGTTTTAGTGCCCACATCAAAGATTGTGGTAAAAAATGAAATAATCTAATACCCATAAAGCATTTATAATTTTGTTTGACACATAGCGAGAGCTTTAAAGGTGTTAGTAATGAAAAGTATATTTACGTGCCTGTGAAGAATTATTAGAAAGTGTTAGTTTAATTGGAGAGAGATATGAGGGGAAGGTATAAAGTTATACTTTTAAAATTAAATATTCCAACAAAAATTAAGACAGTTGGGGCCTCCCTGGTGGCACAAGAGGTTAAGTAATGCACTATGAAGGAAACTGCAGCCACAGTAGCACTAGTTTGATCCCTGCTGCGGCCAGAGAGGGGACCCACATGGCACAGCAGACCTCTCCTGCCTTGCCTGCTGCTCCCCTCATCAGTGTGTTCCCCAGTCTCTCTATGGTGAATCCTCTCACCACCCCCACGCCTCTGACCTGTACCCCAGTTTTTGTATGCATCCATGGATGGATCTTTAAAAAAAAATTAAGAGAGTTTTGAATTCAAGAAAGGGACTATAGGGAGTAATTATCTTCCTTATCCTCCTCATTTATACCTATCCTGAAGTAGCAGAGACCCTTTTATTAAGAATTAAGAATAGCATGACAAACATTGATTAAAAAGTGTGATTTATAGGTTGGCTGGCCTAGAAACATTTTCATTAGAAATTTTCATTCATTTCTAATGAAAATGTTTCTAGTGACAAACAACTGATCTACACATGACCATTTGGAATATAGTCATTTATAAATTGAACTTCAAATTTTATTATACTTTCTCTGTCATTTCCTTAACCAAATCTATTTTGAAATGGCATTGATATATATTCAACTATAGGCTAAAGGGTCAATAGGAATAAGAAAACAAGAACCAGAGAATCTACTGTAAAAATAATATCTTACATAAATTAAATCAGTGAAATTTCCTCAATGAACAAAGGCCAGAAAACATTTAGTTATATTGGTTTTTTGGTCAGACCTCAGAACTTAGAAAATTAACCAAATTTATGACTATGTTCTTTTGCTTTGTGCATAACTCATGTGAGCTGGGAATTGGTTAAAAATAAAAATTGTTATCTGCTAGATACCTAATAATGAATAAGTGTCAGAATGATGTACTTAGACACAAACTACACACAAAAAAAAATACCTGGACGTATCTAGTAACTATGCAGAGGAGGAAACATTATAAAACTGATACTCACATCTTTATTATTTATGAATAACTGGTCATAGCCCAAAATGTTACAAATCTGGACAATAAAAGTACACTTCTATGAGAACCAGAGGAAGAATCAATTATCTCGAGCATATTCAGATTCAGTCAATGATTTATGACCATTTATGAAGTAAAGGGAAATATCAATTTCTAAATTTATATTTAATATTTACAAATATGTAAATTAGACTGTCTCAGAAAAGTGTAGCAGATGTCTCTATCTTCTTGATGCTGATGGACTGCCTAGGTATTATTTTAAAATGATAGATTGGCAATGAGAATATTATTTCCTACTCTATTTCATCATATTCATTTGGAAGCATTAATTCTTTGAAAAAAGATTATACATGCAATCCAATCTTGACAGCCTGGCTCTATGTAATGGGATGTTCTATTTAAATGTGAGGACATATTGATCTCAGTCTGAAGTATCTATCTAGTATCTATCAAAAGGATAAAGTTTGAACATTTTCCATGGTGGGTCTTGTTCCAAATTTTTTGAAATGGAATATGCTATAAAAAAATAGTAACTTTTCACTTCTTAATTTGGAGACATTTTAAGCAAAGAAAAGAACATTGAATAAAGTTGTAATATTTCTTTACACAGGATCTTTTAGCAAGAGGATAGAACACTTACCTCAAGGGAAAAGTAAGCCAAAGGGTCTGATTCTACTATATTTGGAGATGTAGAACGTTTTCCTTGGGAGCACTGGGCAATAAACCTTCAGTATCTTCACAACCTCCCAATTTAAAGCAGTGTTCCTGCTCATATACCATTTCTGGGCTCTAATGAAAATAATTTCAGCTAAGTAAATCAGTTTATTTTAAGATATTGGATTTGTCTTGACTTTCAAGTTTGGATTGTGGGAATATTTTTATTTTTCAAACCCATGTGTAAAAAACTGGAAAAATATGTCTTTAGTGTCCATTCGATAGATAGTACACTTAAAATGGAAAGAGAGTGAATTTTTTAAGAAAATAAAAAGTGATCATAACTAAAAACTGAAATCAAGAAGAAATGTATCACTTTGTGTGTGTATGTATAATATATATTTCAAAAGCTAAGAAAAATTTAGAGTGCTGCATAAAGCATAAATACTACTAAATAACAAATGTTTATTTAAATGTTGTACACTAGAAACTGTTTTAGGCTAATGCAATGCTCCCACTAAAGTTTGGATTACATTTTGCATATAAATATAAAGTGCTATAATTGGTAACCATAAAATATTATATTTGACTAAATGAAAATATTTTCAACTTAATACACTAACAATAATGACTAATATATACAGTTGTCTCTATATTTTTAGTAGAAATGCATTCAAATAAAATTTTGAGATTTGGTGATATATCATAGTTACCAAAACACATTTTAAGAATATTAGCAATTTTCTGTTTGGATCATATTAATGGCTATATCAAAGAGTCACACAATTTTAATGGTGTTATTGCATTAATTAGTATTCAGATACTACTAATAAGGATTCTAATGATTTCTGAGACAAGATTTCATACTTTCAAGGGTATAGAATGTGAACATGGGGTATCTAATTGTGAGTTACCAATAAAATAAACATAAAAGTATAGGTGTGGAATGGGTGTGTGTCTCTTTGCATGAGGTATTTTCTTAGTAGTTGTAATAAAATCCCTAATATAAACAGAGTTATAATTAAAACATAACTATGTCAATGTTATGGAGAGCTATCTAGAGAGAGATTCCATAGCCAATACTATTAGTTAAAATTTTAAATTAGAATGCAATTTTACTTTAATTGCTGCACAAATTTAGTGTCATCATACAAAAAGGTTAACAGAAAACAGTGTTGGAAATATATACATTTCATATAGCTGGGAAGTCAAAAGATTTTTCTTAAAAGATGTTTCCAGGGCCTCCCTGGTGGCACAAGGAGTTAAGCACCACATTATAAAGCATCCCCAGTCACTGCAGCATGATTTTGATCCCAGGCCAGGGAGGTGACACACATGGCACACATGGCACAGATCTCTTCCTTCTTGCCCACTGCTCCACTAAGCAGTGCATTTCAGTCAATCTTCCTGTTCTGTTCCCCACTCTGTCTCTGGTGGATTTGCTAGCCCCCCACAATCTGGCCTGTACCCCAGTTCTTATGTGCATAAATAAATCTTTAAAAAAAGGGAAAATGTGTTTCCCCTCATTCTTAGATATTCCATTAATTATGAAATAAATTACTCATTCCTAGCAAATTAATTACTTCTTCACATATAGTTCACATGATATATTTTTCTTAAGTGTTATTCACTATACTTTTCTCCACAAAAAGTCTTTTTATTAAGTACTATTTAACTGGAACCAAAAAGTCAAAAGGATCTAATTACTAAATAACAAATTGGAAATAAGCTGTCACTTATCTGACTTAATAATGAAGAAGAGATAGTTCAACATATACCAACACAATCATAATTTCTATTTGTATGTCAAATGTATTATTAAAATCAATTTGTATCACATAGTTAATGGCTGAAGGAGCTGGCCCAAATCCATTCTGAATGGTAGTGGGAAATCAGTCTGCGAGTTAATTTGCTGAATATACTCTCTCATTCAAGTGAATATTCCTGTGAAATGCCTAAAGCTATAAAATATTCTTGGTGTATGACTTTCAGTAATCAAAAGGTCAAAAGAAATTTGAAAACTTTCCTCAAGGACCTATATAAGTTAATTTTGAGTTAAGAAAAAGAAATATTTTTACTAGTTGGTGATTACAGATATTTTCAAATTATGTGTTAAAATATTCATAAGTTGTATCCATTTTTACAAATATTTTGAAAAAAAAAAAAACTTAAAAGAGGTTGATCTCACATCTACACCAGAGTCTGTATCTAAAGCACAGCCTTCAAACCTTGGCTATTCCTTCCTATTATTTGAGCCTTAAATCATTGTTGAATTCAGAGTTGGTCCCCCTCTGGAATCCTAGGGTTCATAGTATTCTATAGTTCATGGTGCTTGATGCTATTTTGATCACAGTAGGATGCTGTCAGCAAGATCATCCTTTTCATGCCCAATCCTTTATTTTAGCCAATAATACAAAACTGGAAAATAGTTTTTTTGAACAATTAGGAGAAAATAGCTGATATAACAGTGTTGAAACTTCCTGTTAGTGGCTCAAAACTAAAGAAAAGCGGGTCTTCTGGTAGTGCAAGAGGTTGACACCACACTGTGGGGCTTCCACAGCCACTGCAGCACAATTTCAATTCCCAGATAAGGAGTGGACCCACATGGCACAACAGATACCTCCTGCCTCCCAGGCTCTTCCCCTCAGCAGTGTATTTCAGTGGATCTGTCTGTCCTGCTCCCCACTCTGTCTCTGGTGAATCCTCTAACCACCCTACCACCCCATGCCTCTGGACTGTACCCTAGCTTGTATGCATAAATAATAAAATCTTCAAAAAAAAAAAACCCCAAAAAAACCAACTTCGCCCGCTGCTGCTGCTGCTGCTGCTGCTTCCCCTCCTCCTCCTCCTCCTCCTCCTCCTCCTCCTCCTCCTCC
>JAGFMF010010186.1:63946-77400 GCA_019455555.1 Galemys pyrenaicus
CTCTCTCTCTCTCTCTCTCACTCTCTCTCTCTCTCACACACACACACACAGAGAGAGAGAGAGAGAGAGAGAGAGAGAGAAGCAGTCTTTGCATAGCCTAGATTCTATCCTTCCACGTGGATTAAATTTTCTACATTCTGTTATGCTTTGTACTTGGGGAGTCGGACTGTGATAACTGACTATAAAATATCCCCTTCTAATTCAATTTAACTAATGTGAGTTAAAATGGTATGGAGTATATTTGTAAAGTGAGGTGAAGGCAAGGGTATATAGAGTCTCACACTCTAGATCATACCCATTAATGGTCCTCTCCCTAAAGTGACTTTATCAGGGAATGCCACTTCAACCTGGTAAAAATTTCTTTTTCTTGATAGTCTTGTGTAAATGCATCAACTGCTTTGTTTCCCTTAGAATGGAACTACCCCATTCACTACATTAAAAATAATCCTTCATTAGACTTTCCTCAATTAAAAACTGAGAATCTGGCAGTCCCTGTACCTTATCTTGTTTCCATCTGCAGTCCTCACCTATTTTCAGGTTTTCCTAAGAGAACATCCTTCTCAGTTTTTTGTTTGTTTGTTTACAAGGTTGGTGTACCAAGACTCTGACCCCTCCCCTGCCAAGGTGCTATGTACTCATAGTAATTCTCAGCAGTATATTACTGAATGGTTCATTTATCTAGTCTAGGTAATGGTCATTTTTATATTTGCTAAATTCTAGACTCTCACAAGTAACTTTCCAAAATGTCCTCCAAAGGTCAAACTATGATTCTCTATGATAATAAAATCAAAATCTCTATAACAAATCACCAATTTCCTAAAAGCAAGGTGTTGACAGGATTATTTGACTTTTACAGATATTACTCCTTATTTTCTTTTCCAGAAGAGTATCACTTTTCCTTTTTTTCATCTTCTAGTTTCCAGACATGACCAAAAGGCCTACCATATATAAGAGAATTGTTGTTTATTATACTGCTTTCCTAAGAAACATAATACTTATACTGATTAAGTTATATTTTTATTCTTGAGTGAAAGCAAATTTGTACAAGTGATATTTATGTGTAGAAAAATCAATCTAGATAGCTAGACTACATTTGTCACAAAAATAAACTGATTATAGGTCATGTATAAATATAAGATATAAAAATACAAAATTTCAAGAAAACAAAGATGATCTTATGTATGAGAAGGAATTTTTAGATACCTCAAAAAACACTATAAATGAAAGAAGTAATAGATAAGCTATTCTTCATTAATAATCAAAACCTTCTGCCTTGCAAAAAAAAAAAAAAAAAACCCACAAATGAGATTGGAAAGACAGGCTACAAGCTAGAGAAAATATTCACAAAAATATTTTGACAAAAGACTGTTATATAAAATATACCACAAAAATGTTTAAATTTCGATGATAAGAAAACATACAACCTGATTAAAAAAAAGGCAAAAAACCTGGCCATACACCTCACTGAAGAAGATAAATAGGGGTCTAGGAAAAGATGCTCAATATCATATGTCTTTAAGGAATGGTTAATTTAATCAACAATTCGATATCACTGTAATCCTTATTAGACTTGTCAAAATCCAAAAACTGATAACACCAAATGGTGACATGAACACAGAATAACAGGAAATCACAATAATTACAGGTAGGAACAGAAAGTGATACAGCCACTTTAGAAGAGTGTTTTGTCATTTCTTATAAAAAAAAATATACTCTTACCATGTGATTCAGCAAACCTGTTCCTTTGTATTTATAAAATGAATTGAAAACACATCATCACACACTAGCCTGGACACTGATGTTTACAGCAACTGTATAATTGTCAAAACTTGGAAGCTACCAATGTGTTCTTCAGTCAGTGGGTGGATGAACTCTGGTATATCCTGAAAAAGGAATATTATTTAACACAAAAAACAAATTGAGCCATAAAAAGATGAGGAAGAAAATAAATGCATATTTAATTGCATTAACCCAAACTTAAAAGGTTATATACTGTGTAATTACAACTATATTATAATCTTGTAAAGTCAGATCTATAGAAAAAGTACTATTGATTGACAAGAATTAGGAAGGAGGGAGAAATGAAAAGGGGAAGCACAGAGGAAGTTTAAAGCATTGAAACTATTTTGAATAATCTTTTGATGTTAATTATACATCACTTTTCAAAAGAGACTGAACCCCAGTGTGAACTATGGATGTATAGTGATAATGATGTGTTCATGTAGGGTCATTATTATAACAAATGTCTCACTGGGGTATGGAATGTTCATAACAGGGAAAGAAATGCTTGTATAGGGCAAGAGTTATGTGGGAAATGTCTGTAGTTTCTGCTCAATTTTTAGATTTATTTATGATATAAGTTCTGGGGGTCTAGGCCAGATGTGCAGCAGGTGAGAGGATTCATCAGAGACAAAGTAGGCTGCAGGGCAGGCAGACCAACTGAAATACACTGTTAAGGAGACCAGCTGGCGAGACAGGAGAGGTCTGCTGTGCCACATGGGTCAGCTCCTTGGCAGGGGATTGAGCTCATGCTGCAGTGGCTGGAGATAGCTTGATTGCTGAGACTTAAACCCTGTGTCACCAGGGATGCCCCTCTGCTTATTTTTGTTGTGAGCCTAAATCTGTTCTAACAAATAAATTCTATGTTAACAGTATAAAAAGTAAATTTGTTGTAGTTTTCAATTTTATTCCCACCAATATCCTCATCAAAATCTAGTAAGCAAATAGAGGCACTAGAGAGACATTATTTTCTTTTGCACAGTGATTGCACCTCCCCCCACCCACCAACACATCACTTCCTAATTCAAAAGTTGAGCACCATGGATTTACTATGTCCATTCACTAAACTTGTATGCATGTTAAATGATGTCAAATAATTCATATTTGATCAGTAACTTACTGGGCCATCATCTCTATGAATTTGATAAAATATCTTACCATGGTTTACTACAGAAGGACTACTAGCAGCAACATTTTGTTACAGACTGAATAAACTATAATGGAGCTTGTGAAAAGATAGTGTTTAAGATTCCAGATTTCTCAAAATATGTGAAAATTATTTCTCAAAAAAGTCATACTACTTCACAGAATTAGGTGATCTTTATTCTAATTTTATAAATAACATATGGAGTCTATCTTCTAATGATATCATCTTTCAAGCTAATAACTTGAAGTTAATATTTGAGTTAGTATTTGTCCCTTTAGAGATTTCTACCATTACTTTCCCCACTGCAAGTCTTTTACAATTCACAAAATATTTTTATATATGTAATTTCATTCTATTTTCAAAGGACGAAGTAGAAATGACTGTAGATATTTTAAATAAGGTCTGTTGATTGTACCTAAGAAATGACTCACATCTTTCCCTTCTTAGTTCCCTTTCTTAACCAGTTTTTCTGTCTCAGTCATTTCCTTCAACCTGATTAAATGTAACTTTGGAATTATAAATGTGGCTGAACACACACATACAACCCCTGTAACATAAAAAGATAAAGCGAAAACTAGTCACCCAAGTCCACAGGAAAAACAAAATTCAATATATATTTTCAGAAGTTTCAAAATCTAGTCTTAACTTTGTCATCATACTTCCCAATACTGCCCCATTCATTGACCATAAGCTTTATTATGTTCCAGAGCACAGTATTTAGCATCCTTAAGACACATGTTGATTCTCAGTGATACATACCTGAAACTTGTATAATGCTATAATGCAATCTACCTCAATAAAAAGTAGATAAAAACACTTTTAAAACAGAAAATTATTGCCTTACTGAGCTAAGGAAAAAGACACTGTCTTTCAGGGTGGCCAAAAACAAAACAAAAATACCAAGTGTTTCAAATTTCCACTTTTTAGATATACTCCCCTTCTTGCTGAAACATACTTCCTCTTCCTCCTGGTTAAAGTGCATTCATCATCTAAAATCCAGCTAATATCATTTGATCTGTGAAGTCTTACCAACTTTGACAACCCTGGAGAGAACTGGTATCTCTTACTCTCCTAAGTCTTTATATATACGTATCAAAATCAAATCAGTCTACTCCACTAGAGTAAAATTTCCTGGAGAAATTATTCATTTATGCTAAGCACATAGGAGACACATGATAAATACTTTCTGGAAGAATGAAGGGATAAATGAGTGGATCTCCATCTTTCAAACTCAGGCTTAGAGAGGATAAGTGACTGGATAACACAGCTAGAAAATGAATTAGTGCGGAAGATGGCATGGGTGTTTCAGGAGTCCACTGTTCATTCTACAGAAATCACCTGGGAAATATTCAAAAAATAGATGCCATGCCTCAGGCCAGATCCCGCTCTTCAGAGACTCTCAGCTCAGCATGAGAATATCCTTGTTTCCACAACTACACAGGTGAACAGTGTCAGCAGCAGGAGTTGAGAGCAACAGTGAAATGGACTACATCAAGCTGAGTGCAGAGGCAGTCACTGGAAACACAGGCATGGAGATATGCCAATGTGTCTGCAATCACATACTTTGGTTCAGAAAAGAAGGGTTAGGAACTGGAGTGGGAAGAAGAGGACCACAGAATGGTGTCTAAGAGAAGGGAGACTCTGGAACTCACAAGTGAGAGTGTATGTGGCCTCTTTCTTTGGTAGGGAAGTGAGGGATAACATGAGACAGAGGAAAGAAGCCAATTTACTGTTTTTAAGCTATAGATATATCAAGACAAATAAAAATTTGCCTCAAAATTATAGAAAAGCATAGCTACTGTTTATCCAAGTAAGGTAACTTCCCATATTCCCTACTTATCACTTTTTTTTTTTGAAAGTACAACATTTGAATCAACCAGGAGATATATATTCATCCAAATGCTTCAATGTTTTTTTTTTTTAACTCTTGCCACACATCCCTTGAAAGTTTTGTTATGTGCCTTCAATGGAGTGAAATCACCTTATTTACAAAAAATGAGAAAATCTATCCATAAGTAGATATCATATACCTGAATAAACATTTGTTTTTCCATGCTTTCTATAGTTTTTGTTTGTTAGTTTCTTTGTTTGTGAGGTTTTTGTTTGTATGTTTTACTACCAAAGATGTAATTATAAAATTGCCAATAGTATCTTTCTGAATTAACCCAATTCGCAAATCACTGTTTACTGATCTTTGTTCTGCTATTATTTATTGTATATGAAAACATTGGCATACTCAGTTATAAAATGTTTTATTTACTTTCTCCTATTTTCTGCCTACCTAATGTCTTCCTTGCTCTGGCCTAGTAAGTGGCACAGTCTGTGTTAGCATAGAGGACAGTGATTTATGAGTATGCGAACGTGTGTGGGTGGAGGGTAGGAAGTGCTCTATGCCCTACTTGTCCATTAACACCACCTCTATGATTCTCTTGTTTTGTCCTGGTCCCAGTATTCTTCACCCTAGAGGCAATTGCTGGTAGTGAGCTAAGACTCCTATCAGATTCTATGGCAGCATTACATGATCTTTTCCTTATCTGAAGGTTGTCTTTGCAGATGCCGGTTCATTTCTATGTTGCTGAAAAGTTTGAAAGCTCCTAAGTCTAATGAGCATTAAAATCCTCAGGAGTAACTCTTCTCTTCCCATCAGCAATTTCTGTGTTCTAGCAGAGTTCACTTCCCCTTTAATCTTGGAGCCTCATTAGTTACTTTTATACTGGGATAAAGGATTGAATTTTATGGAATAGAAGCGTGCACTCTGCAAACACTGACATTTCCTCTGTCATTGTGACTGCATATGGTAGTTGCTGTTACTGACATTTGTCCAAAGATTTAGTATCAAAGATAACTTATTTTTCTTAGGTGCATCAAGCTGATCTCTTTTTTTCCATAAATATTCATGGAAAATAGTCTAGAGTTAGGAAGAATATCAGATAATCGTAAGAGTGCTTGTGGGAATAATTAGTGGAAGCTTAAAGATATAAGTATAACATGGTATTTGGCATATGACAGGTAGGCAAATATATTTGTTTGCATGGATGGCATGCATATAGTAAAAAAGAAAAAAAGAGCTATATACATGAGAGACAGAGAGAGATAGATAGTTGCCCTATGTTAGGGCAACTCTAAATGTCTATTTCATTTATCTACTGGAGAAACAGTGCATTAGAATTTCAGCAATATATACAGAGCCTAATGTGAGACCTTTGGGAAGGATGCTTTAGAGGCACTAAAAGATTATCTCTGACATTGAAAATGCCTGGTCTCTTGTCCTTGCCTTTTAGACCCTCTGTCTTCAAAGGCGTCGCCTCTAGAAGGACTGACTGCAGTGATATGCTTATAGCTCCATTTGCAGACTTTCTTATAGGTTCATAAATGGAGACTAGAAGGAGGAGGGAAAGGAATAAAATTTAATAACTGAATAAAAATGTAAATAAAGATTTGCCTAAAATTACTTGTCCAAGAAATAATTCTCCCTCCCCCTTAAGCTAATACTTTGATAAGCTCAGTACAGTGATCCTGATTTGGAGCGTGACCTTTGAAAATGCTCTCCAGCTTGATTAAAGATGTATTAAATTTGTTTAAATAAACCTCGTTGTAATGGCACATCATTTGTAAGAAGCTATTAGGGGGCTGGAAACTGTGCTGCTGTATTTGCATGAAAATGTGCCCTGCTCGAATTGAGGATATCTCCTGAATTAGCTGCAAAGGGAAAGTGACACTTTCATAATTTTTTCTGACCAAGAAAAAAAAAAAAAGAAAGAAAGAAAGAGAAAAACTTTATGCAAAGTGCTGCAAGAGAGGGAAAACAGCAGGGCAATTACAGAGCCACACATGTAGTCACTGCTCTTAGTTCAAGCGGCATTCTTGATGTTCTCTAGGTATTTTGGTTAAATGCAATCAATAATATTTATTTGTCAACTACTTTGCTTCCAGAATGGCTTCATCTTTGATTGTATGAGGGTGAGCATCTGAATCACTTGACAGTAACCAGATCCACAAGGATGCTCAAAAGAAAGTTGTGTTCTCATGTCTTCAAGTTCCCTCCCTGACCTCAATTTTGTTGCAGTCTCTGCAAAGGTGATGATCCCGGGTTTGTGGAGAGTGTAAGCACCCAAATACCTCTACCCACCACTCCCAAATGAAGTCTATTGTTGCCAGATGTTCCATAATTCCTGCCAATGACCCCCAAATGATTTATCAAACTGATGAAAAAGGGCCTTACCTTTGAATCAAATAGGAAATGAAAACCTTTCCTATCTTATAGGAGTCAGGGTTCCAGGCCACCTTCAGGAACTCTGACATTTTTTTAGTCACCATTTTTCCATATTGCCAAGTACAGAGATGCTTTCACCTTTCCCCTAGCTTCTTGATCAAACTATAACCACCAGCTCTCTATGAGGCATCAAACTATAAGGAAACACTCACTACAAGATGCCACTCTGTCCAGGCATTATTCTAAGAGTTTTCACTTTAAAAAAATATATTCTTAAAATAGTCACATAATTGAATAATATTTCCATAATTATAACTTGACTAACCAAGGCTCAGTAACCAGCCTGAGACCACATGATTAGCAAGTGTTTTTTTTTTTGTTTGTTTTTTGTTTTAGTTTAAATGTGTCTAACTCTACTGCCCAGGCCATTTTATTATACTAACTTTGACTTCAATTTACTATCTGAAAGTAAATTAAAAAACTCAGGTATGAGGCATGACTGCTATTATCGATTAACAGTTCCAAATTCAGAGACACAGATGAGCATGACCCCAACAAGATAAACCATTCAGCCAGATAATTCTATCCTAACTGATCATGCTTAGGAAATAATTATTTATTGCCAATTATTTAGAACTTCTTTCTTTCTTCTTTTTAAACTTTCTTTAAGGGTATGGCACTTTCTGTTAAATAATGTTAGCACATTTGCAACATGGAAATTTTTTTCATTTTTCTCAAAAAGGCTTATGTAATTTAAGACTAAATATGGTGATCAGATTGCTATATTTTTTAACATGTTTTGTGACTTCTAAGTAATAATGTTTTCCTATAGCTTAAATTTGCTTGAAGGCTGTTCCAAAAAGTTTAAAGTAATGGGAAAATATTTAGAGTCAGTATTTAGTTTTCTTAAGTGTAGTCACTTATTCTTTGAAAGAAATAAGACAAAATGAAAGGAAGCAAGGTAACTAAGAGAGTGTTAACCTGAAGCACAGAAAATGCATGAACAAACATTCTTTGATTGTATGTGAAAGGTCAAAGCTTGTTTGAGCCAATTTCCCTTTTTTTATTACTACTTTCCTGCCACTGTTCATAAGAAATTTTAAAATGAATATATCTTTAATTCAAAATTCTTTAGAACATTGTGATTCCAACACCATCACTTAATTTAAGAAAAATAAAGACAAAATCAATGAACACAAAAAAAGTGACTCTAAGTTATATAAAGGAAATTGATAATGCCAACATGGTTAGTTAATGACATAGTTATGAGTTTTCTTATCTACAGCTTCTCCTGATTTCTTTCTACTACATGATTCAGTCTCACTCAAGAACAGGCCTTCAAACCTAAGAAGGCCTTCTAAGAAAGGGTCATGTCAACCTTATAAATTTCTTGTATTATTTCTGTTTTTCATCTGAAATTTACTTTGAAATTTCCTTCTAAATTTGATATAGAAAAGGCATCAAGTAGTGAATACACTACTGGAGTTGTGGTAGTAGTAAATGTTATCATTGATAGACAGTCTAGTTAAATTTCTGTTATTTTTGGTTCAGATGAGCTACTTCTGTTCACAGTCTTCATCACATTTTAATTTTTTTTTTCATAAGCATCATTTAAGGTAGTGAACAAAGTTGATTCTTCTCTATTATGCATCTTAATGGAGTACAAATAGCACCGATGGTGCCCTTGATGTAAGTGAGGGTCCACATGTGTTACCTGCTCTTTGCCAGAGTTCTGTGTAAATATTTATTTGTTTTACAAGCAAAAACAAAACAACAAAGAAACAAACACACTTGTCTCTGAAACTTTAGCAAAGGGGTACAGAATTTTAAAATAATGTTCCTACCTACTAGTGTTTTTTTACCTTCTCATTTCCTTTTAGTTTTTAATTTACCATTCCCAGCTGAGATACTTGAGCAGATAGAAGCAACCCAGCTCCAGGCTAATTGGTTCATCATGCACTTTATGATAATTTTCATTCTGGATTTTGATTAGGTCAGTATGGGGACTGCTTTGGTCAAAGCTTGTAATGATCTGCCTATTAACTCTAAAATAGGGTCTTTGACTGTACTCATCTTATTAGATATCTCAGCTGCCTTCAGCTCTGCTAACCATGAAATATTACTGAAATATCTTAATGTCCTATGCTGGACTCTAATATTTTCCATATTCATTTCCACAACTCAATTTGTTACTTTCTGTGGAAGTTCTAATGTCAAATGATACACAGTTTCTCCTTAAAACTCATTTGTACCCTTGGATCTTTACCTTTATCTAGTGAAGTTACGTAAAATGTTTCACTATTTCTCTGAGTCAGCCAGACAGGCTTGCATTTCCAGTCTACCACTTACTAAAATTCTCAAGTTGTGACTTAAGATCACTTAGCCTTTTTTTATCTTTTGTCTCCAGTGTGGTCATGAAAAATATAAATGTGATGCATCTATAATATGTAACACAGTGTTTCACATATAGAAACAGTTCAATTAATGCATCTACTATTACAAATATTTTAGGGTTATCAAAATTGATTTAAAGCATCATCATCCATTAAGATACAGCTTTCAAACAGCATACCACATGCAGTACAAAGAAGTTATATTGGATTCAAACTAAAACAATTTTGTTTCAATTTTCTTGATGTTTAGACAGTTGTATTTAGAGAAGTGAAAGTATTAGGACAGTTGATTCAATTCTCACTTTCACTTTGTATGTCTAATATTCTTCCAGGTTTTGCTTAATTCTATGCTGGCCTTGACTGGTGTTGATTTCTATGAAGCATTACAGAGAGGGAATGTGACTTTCTGTAGTCACATTTTGTTGACTCATATTACTTTATAATTTATTTGTGAGAAATCCTGAGTTCCTTTTGAACTATACATTTTGCCATCCATGTCCAACAAAGGATTTGATTCTAAATTCTTATTTTCCTTGTTCTTAATTTTAAACATTTGTTGACTTGCACTCAAAGCTCTCATGCAATCCAATGTGTTATATATCTATGCTTTTGTTCTTCATTTACTATCTATGATTTTAAATATTGACATTAGTTAATTTTATTTTTTTAAAGGCAAAAACTGCTAAGAGAAATGTTTTTACACAATCGAAGCAAAAAATTTGAGATTGGTTTCACAAAAAGAAAAAAATTGCTACTTCAAGGAAAAACTCCTCTTTCCTAAATTATAAAGATAACCAATATATTTACAACAAAGTTAGCATTTTTACATTAAACTTCCTATGGTACTCTACCTTGACCTACCCTTAATTTAGATAAATGTGAGTGTGGGTATAAAATATATTTCTGTTGTTTCTGCATTGCTTCTTTACCTAAAAAGAATACAGATTTTCAACTGCATGTAAATGTCACAAGCAAAGATTTAATTGTACTTAACGTGTATTTATTGCTTTTCAATTAAACACAAATTAAATTTCAATCACATTTATTTAGATTTATTAGCTATGTAATAAGCCATAATTATATGGTCATTAGATCATTTTTATACAAAGGTTAAGTAGAAAACAATCTGAAAGCTACTCTTAATCTACAACACAAACTGAGTCATAACTTTTCAAATTGGATAGTCTCCTTTTCTTTCCAAACTCATTAGTTTAAGATAATTTCACCCTAATTTTGGTAACTCAGAAGAATCACAGACTACAAATTAGTATATTTTCTTCCCCACACACATAATTCTTCCATTTTATATTGTGGAGTGTTGTCATTTAAAGTCTATTTAAGAGGACTCATTCAAATCTACATTTTGACATTTTATTTAGAAATCACTGTTTCCAAAGACTTTTTAATGTTTTAATTGAAGACCTCATAAGCATATGTTGCACAGGTAAGATTGATAGGTTGCATTTGGTAATCTCGGTATAATTTACACAGTTTGTCATATTTATTTTTTAATTGAAAAAAACCAGTAAAGCTCAACTGCTCAGCCCTCTACTGTAGTTTGAGGAAGACAACTTTGAGGGCAGTTAGACAGGGAGCTGCCTCAGATTGGGCCTGGCTCCTAATGGTGGCATCAATAGAGTGTGCTGCACTTGGTGTGGTAGGCTTAGGAAATTATGGTAACTTAGCTCATTGGGGTGGCTAATTAATTTTAAAGATAGTACAAAATACTATATAACCTAACAACTAGTACATATATCAAGCTTTAATTTATTCATTTACAACATGGGCTACTTCCCATCCTGGGGCAAAACCACTCATGTTTCTGCTCAGAAATGGCCCTTTTAGCAAAGCAATCAAGAAATCAAGCTAGTAACAATTACTCTTGAGCAGGAGATGACACTCATCTTAGAAGATGTGTCTTAGGTTCAATAATATTCCCTTTTGTGTGGGATTGAATTATGCTTACCCAATCTAAACTTTTAAATTTTAATATTTTTGCCACATGCATTTTTTTTTTTTTAGATTTATTCATGCATACAAGAACTAGGGTACAGGCCAGAGACATGGGGGATGAAAGCATTCATCAGGGGCAGAATAGGGAGCAGAACAGGCAGATTTACAGAAATACACTGCTGAGGGGAGCAGCAGGCCAGAAAGAAGAGGTCTGCTGGCCATTGTGGGTCAGCTCCCTGGCAGGGGATTTAACTCTTGCTGCAGGAGCTGGCAAAATCTTGATAGCACTGAGACTTTAACCCTTGCACCACCAGGGAGGCCCCTGCTACATGTATTTTTTTCAATTAAAAAATAAATCTGACAAACTGTATAAATTTTACCAAGATTACCAAATGTAACCTATCAATTTAATTATACCATCACTGTAACCTGGCACTGAATGTAAACATCTCAGTTTCAAAGGATTTTAAAATTTTAAATTCATGATAGAAATAATAAAATGTAGATCATAGTGTGGTTAGTGTTTAGTTCATTTGTGTTCCCATGGCAAAGTATTATAGAGTCCATGGCTTGTAAGCACAGTTCTGGAGGCTGAATAGCCCAAAATAAAGGCTCAAACAGATTTGCTGTCTGGTGAAAACTCACTTCCTGGTTCTTAGATGTCCTCCAGCTGTGCCCTCACATGGTGGAAGTGAAGAGTGATATCTTTAGAGTCCTCCTCATAAAGGTATTAATCCCATTTGTGAGTTCTCCATTCTCATGACCTAATCACAACCCAAAGGGTCCACCTCCCAATATAATTATATTAAGGATTCAAGTACAATATATGAATTTGGGGAGTATCCAGGTTTTCAAACTATAACAGTTAGGTAACAATATTTAGTTTCATTCTCAATTGTTGAATAGACATGGAGACTTTACAGGCTTTCTTTTTAGATTTTATTTATTTATGCATACAAGACTGGGGTATAGCTAGAGGTTGGGAGGTGGCTGTGAGAGGATTCACTGGAAACAGAGTGGGGAGCAGAACAAGCAGACTGACTGAAGTACACTGCTGAGGGGAGCAGCGGCATCATGTATGTCACTCCTGCATCGGTGATCCAACTCCCGCATCAGTGGCTGTGGACAGCCTCACAGTGCTGGGTCTTAACACATTGTGTCACCAGGGAGGCCTGACTTTCTGGTTTTTAACTGGGAAATACAAGTCTTTGAGAAGTATCCTAACTTAATCAATATATATATACTGACTTAAATAAACTAGTTTTCTCACCTGCCTAGCATCTTCAATTATTTTCTTTAATGTTTATCTTCATAGATGCAATAAAAAATTAAGCCATTTCTCCTACTAAACATTATTAAAGCAATTTAATTCCCTGATAAACCCTACAGGAGAATCGGAGAAATAGTTATAGAGGGTCTAACATTTGAATTTTGATTTTCCATAAACTACGCTGGATTTCTTAATTTCTTCAATATAAATCATAATAGCACTAATATTATGTAGATATAAAAAATTAGTGCATATATAGTGACTCACAAAATGACTGATGATTGGCAGGTGATCTATAACTGTTATATACCTGTTGCAGTTCTATTTAAATCTCATTTCACATTCTCTTCTAACTTCTTTACATATATGATTTTAAGACACTGTGTAACATGGTAAATAGATTAGCATTGAGAACTGTCACTGAGGGCCTCCCTGGTGGCACAACGGGTTGAGGACTGCCTTGTAAGTCTTTCACAGCCATGGCAGTGTGGAGTTTGATCCCCAGTCAGGGAGGGGACCCACATGTTGTAGCAGACCTCTTCTGCCTTTCCCGCTGTTTCCCTCAGCAGTGCTCTTCAGTGAATCTTCCTGTTCCCACTCTGTCTCTGGTGAATCCTCTCACTGCCCCCCCACCCCCCCACCATACATCTCCAGCCTTTACCCCAGCTCTTGTATGCATAAATAAATAAAATCTTGAAA
>JAGFMF010010187.1:0-115958 GCA_019455555.1 Galemys pyrenaicus
CCCTGGCCGGCAGCAGGGATCGAACTTGTGCTGCAGTGGCTGCGGTCTGCTTCATAGTGCGTTGCTTAACCCACTGCGCCACCAGGGAGGCCCTATTGTACATAATTTTGTCCAATAAATGTACACCTTTTTCATTACAGGAGTGTAGACTTCATCGCTCTCAGCAAATTCTGTGTTTGCTACTCTGAATCCAGAGCTGAAAACCCTTCTGGGTCTTAGCACTTGTGGCTACCTGGATGGGTGGGTGGGGCTCCTGCTTCACAGGTGCTAAGAAATTTCTTCTCTGTGTAGCTGATGGAATCTCTCATATTTTCTCTCTGGCACTGACCATCACATAGGCTGTTTGAAGTATTCCAGTCATTTGGCTAAATCTGAAGAAAGAAACTTGTCACTATGTGGGTCAGAAGAGCTGAGAGGGAGAGAGACACCCTGAAAACAACATGGGGTATTGCAGAGATGGTTCTGCCCAGGGGCCACCGTGGAGGAATTGTGGGTGGGGCTTGGGCAGACAGCGACCCCTTGCTGTGGGGACTGCGCTCACAGGGGATGCGTTACGCTGTGGGTTATTCAGGGTTTGTTCGTCAGTGCTTACACCTGGATGGTGATGTCACATAGAGGAGCCATGTGATGATGTCACATACAGGAGCCGCAACGGGATCAGAAGGTGGAGAGTGTGGCTGGCTTCCTGGCTCCTTGCTCAGCCACCTGTCAGCACCTGGGGCCATACTACCGCTCAGACCCTCAGTTTCCTCACTGAAACCTCGTTGAAAGATCTCGTGAAGCTTGAGGGAGCCAATTTAGTAAGCGCTTCACTGCTTTGGATACGATATTGGTACTCTCCTTCCTTTTTTCTCTTATTCCATTCCAGACCATGAAGGGAGGGGACACTGCATGCTATTATCCAAGTCAGCTGGAATTTCTCAAGGACACAATTCCTTTTTGGCCGGATAGGTGTATGTCCAGGAACTTGGACTTTTTAAGCTGCGCATTTTAGATGAGAACCCATGAACTTACTGCACTGGGAGGCAGTAAGCTGCCTATCGCCGAACTGAAGTATTTTTTGGACTTTAGTTCTGAAATATTCTCACTGAAATCTGCCCTTCTGGAGCGAGCTGGGAAGGCAGGGGTTTATTATGTAACAAGGATTTGATGTTAGGATTTGCACATTGAGTTTTTATTACCAGATCTCATTAAAAGCCACAGAGCACAGTGTAAAAGATTAAAATAATTTTTTTTTAACAAAGATAGACAAGTCAGGGGGCCTGAAACATTCTCCACTCTGTGATTCTTAAAGAAACACATAAATGGAAAGGAAAGAGTCTATTTTTATGCTTTGAAAGCACTTACTTTAGGCTAAGAAAATAGTCAGTCTGGATGTTGAGTCCTGTCAACATATAAATTGGATCAGATTTTTCTTTTTCTTTTTTTGGTTTATTAATTGGGGAGCTGAAAGGGTAGGAAGATGGGGAGGTTGCATGAGATCTACAATCTTGCTGGTCACAAAAGGATTAAGGACATTGGGTCTCCTTTAGCAGAGGGATAAGTACATAGGCTCTGTATTGGAAAAGGCTCAACTCAAACCCTCTCTATCTGTGTGACTCTGGGGAAGTCTTGTGAGTCTCTGAGCCTGTTTTTCCATCTGTATCATGGAGATAATAGTAGCTACCCTACACATCAGAGTGGTAGTAACTGTGTTTGATACCTGGGGATTACCACATGCATGATAAACAAATGCACGGAGTACACACCAGGGATGTGCAGAGGATCGCATTGCTGCCTAGGAGCACGTGGCAAATGGAACTCAGGCGGTGAGGGACCACAGAACCAATGTAACAATTACGAGATTTGTACAGCGTAGAAACCGAAAAAAAAAAAAAAAAAAAAAAAAAAAAGAACCAAGCAAATANAAAAAAACAAAAAAAAAAAAAAAAAAAAAAAAAAAAAGAACCAAGCAAATAGAAAGCACATTATTCTTTTATAGTCTCTATTTGTATGCTATTATCAAGCTTTGAGCTATCTTAAAGTGTATTAGATGGATACAATAAAATAGGAAGTTCAAAAATAAAGGTGGTGGAAAACATATATTCATATATTGTAATTTATTTAAAAATTTTTAAGGTTTATTTTATTTATTTACGCATCTAAGAGCTGGGGTGTAGGCCAGAGGTGTGGGGGTGTGAGAGAATTCATCAGAGACAGAGTGGGGAGCAGAACAGGCAGACTGACTGAAATACACTGCTGAGGGGAGCAGCGGGCAAGACAGGAGAGGTCTGCTGTGCCATGTGGGTCAGCAACCTGGTTGCGGATTGAGATCAGGCCACAGTGGCTGCAGATAGCTTCACAGTGCTGAGACTTACCCCTTACGCCACCAGGGAGGTCCTATTGTAATTACTTTAGTGAACATAGTTACTGAATTTAAGGACCGAGCTTAAAGACTGAATTAGAGCTTCCTGGTAACAGATCAAGAGGAGCAAGGTAGAAATGAAATGATTTTCATCATCTGAGAAAAACTGTTGTCCTCCTGTTTCTGGGCATTACACTACAAAGGAATTCATCCCAAATCCCTAGGGCATTTAAGACATTGCACCTACAACTTGACGCACATGACAACATAAAGCATGCCGTCCCCATGATGACGCTCCTGCGTGTCCGTTCGGCCTTATCATACTGACCTCTGATGAAGGAAGCCAAGGGGTCTTGGTGAAGCAATGGCTTTCACATCCAATAGACTTGGGTTCAAAACCTGGTTTGAACATTTCCTAGTCGGTGACCTTGCAAATAGACTTGTCTTTCCTAATCCTCATTTTCCTTTGCAAAATGAAGTAGACGGGTACACAACACCCACCCAGGACTCTGGCACAGAGTAGGTGCTTCATAAATGGTGTCAGTTTCTTCCTCTTCCCTTTGCTAGAATGTAACCTGACGTGGGTCTTTCTGGGTGGTGTCTAAGTTGAAGATCTAATTCACTTTCAGATCTTACTGTATCATACTTTTTAATCCTCCACTGGCACCAGAGATGTGGCATTAAAATACAGACCTGCACATATCTCTTGCCTGCTTCATGCTCTTCTCTCTGGAGTGCATTGGCTGTCTACAAAGTCAAGTGCAGATTCTTAGGCTGGAAATTCTGGTCAACGAGCACTCTAAGTTCTAGGAATCTGAAACCATTGACCTGCACCAGAATGCATAATTCCTTTGCACAAGCTTCTCCTTCTGGGAGCAGCATGCTTTCCATCACCCCCTCCCCCCACCCGCTCAGACTGGCTCACAAACCCATTTATCCTTCACAATTGTTCAAATAGTGCATTTTCTGTGAAATCATCTATCGCTACCCAGAGAGCAAGTCTTTCTGTCTCTGATGCCTCTGGCAATCTTAGACATCCTCTGGCAACACTCTGTCTTTTGCTTGCTTGATGATGGGCTCTTTGAGACTGGTGCCCGGTCATGTCAGCATTTCCTTCTGTGCCTACCTTGGTGCTAGTTCGTGTCTAGTGCTGCTTGGTGCCTCCGCTGCACCTCCTACACACGTCTGACTTCAACTCTCAACTCCAACTCCAACCCCACGTACGACTACTTCATCTTGGTATCCTTAGTGCCCACCCTCTGCCCAAAGTGGGGAAATAAGTGCTTTTTAAAGAATGAGTTAATATGTTCTGGATGGATGAATAAGAAAACCTCTGGATCCAGTATCACTTACTCTTCAAATAAGGGGTGAGGATTAGGATGGGTTCACATTTTGAGGTATTCGAGGCTCATCTCATTTAGTCCGTTTTCTGGAATTATATCTTAGGGGCATTGGGTTCAAATGTGGAGTGCCAGATGAAATCAAGCACATAGCAACTTCCTTGAGAAACTCTCAGTAAATCGCTCCATTTGCAGAGTTACTTCTCAACAAGTCTGACCTCCATTTCTATTCTGCACTGGAAAGTTTAAGTTCTTTAGCGGAACCCTGGAAATAGGTGCTTAGGGATCGTGTTGCATCAAAAGAAGTATCACTAAGGACTCGACTGGGAGGGCCCTTGGGAAGACAGATGAGGACGTGGCCTGGCAAGTGATGATCAGTGGATCTGGAGTGTTCTGGGCTCACGTGGTTAGAAGAGGCTCAGCTGGAAGAGTCAAGGTAGACACCCCGATGGAGCCCAAGGGTGGAGCCAGGAACAGGCTGGGCATCAGGGCACCCATGCAGGGAGACAGCACGTGTCCCCCAAAGGGAGTGGAGGAACTCAGAAGAGCTTGCAGAATGTCAGAGCAGACTGCACGAGATGCCACCATGACAGCAAGAGGGTATTCTGGACCCCGGGGTTGTGAAGCTGCCTGCCCTGCATCCAGGGTCCCCCTGCCAGGCTTTGTGTGCTTCGCTAATTCCAAGAGTGGTGATTTTCAAATTTTAAAACATGCTTTAATTGTACAAGTAATACTTCTGTCATAAAACTCAAACCTCAATATTGAAGCATATAAAAAAAAAATGAAGTCCTCCCTAGTGCCTCCAGTCCAAATTTCCAAGGTGGCTAGCCAGTGGCACGGGTCTGGTATATATCCTTTCCTGCATATTTCGAGCACGCATACTCACGCATATCCGAGCATCCACATACGGGGTTTTTATTATTGAAAAAATGCTGTTGTTACCTACATCCTGCTAAGTGTCATCTTTTTCTCACTCAGTAATCTATCACGGCAGCTGCTTACATTCTTAGCTTTTGTACCTGATGTCTCCCAAAGTGAAGCCGGTTCACCAAAGGTTCCGATGACAGGAAACTATCTAGACAAAATCTTGATTTTCTAAGACCGCTTTTCCTCCATGCTACCCAGTCTGTTAGCCCCAGTGAACTAGAAATTAAAGATTTATGTTACTAATTATTATTTTTTAAATAAAATTTTAAGGGCAAATCTTTGCTGGAAGTATACGTGGTAATTGTGTTTACTAATCTCTCCACTCCCGAATAGCAATTCACAGTGTAAAACTCCAGTAATTAGAACAATAAGCCCAGGTTAATTAAAATACTGGGTAACATTTGGGCAAGAATAAAATCCACTTTGGAGATTTTCCAGACGCACATTCATTTTATAGGCACTTAATTCACCCTGGGAGCTGGAGCTGACAAGGTAAGACGCCTGGTGTTAATCAGGGCTGGGCGGCCTTCGATCACGCCCCATGCATTTCTCTTCTTTGGTTCCAGGACCAACTACAAAGGGTTTTGTCCAGCCACTGGGAGTGCGATGCTGCAGTTGCTTAGGCCTAATCTTGGGTCCCATTCTTGTATTATTACCATCCCTGCCACTCGCTTTAATGGTTACAGGCTGGCTAATTAAAGCAATTAATCAAGCCCCCAAAAGTTTGGATGCTGTCTGGAGTTTCTTCTGCCTTTGTCTCCATCCAGTGCCGGAGGGCTGGTTCTCTTGGAATGCTGCAGCCCCCAGGCTTGGTCACAGGACCGGGTGGGATTAATCATTTCTCTTGCTGCAAACCAAGAATTCATGTGAGCCCTGATGGAATGTAAAGATCACCCCTCGAAAACACTCTCCAGGACATCCTCTGCTCCGGTCGGGCTGACCACTGCATTGTCAGTACTCCTATACGTGCCTCTGAGCTCCACAGGGCCCACTTTTATTTCTCATTTTGTATTTCTCTGGAGTTTTGTTCAAGGTCTGCTTAGAGGGAGCACCCAATATGCCTTCACCTCCTCTAAAGTTCTTTTCTACTCTGTGACTTTGGCCTAGGAGAATAATTAATTCAGCAGCTGTTTATAGAGTGCCCCTTTGGGCCAGGTACTATTCTGGAAACTATGAGGAATTAGAGACAAATAAGATATTGCTCTTGCTGGCAAGGAATTTGTAAGCTAGAGGGGAGATAAAACACATTCACAAATAGTTGCAATACTTGAGTCCCATAAAAGAAGATCAACGCAAGTACCATGAACTTTCTTGGAACAAGAGAAGAACACTATTTGTTGGGGAAATCTGAAAGGACTTCTTGGAAGAGGTGTCATTTTGACTGAGCTTTGATTTTTATGAAACATTTGGATGCACAGATGCCTAGACATGAACTAGTAGATGGGGAAAGAAGAGATCAAGATGTTTCCTGGAGAATAACAACTCTAAATTAAGCAAAAGCACTGGTTACATTTGTGCATTGTCTCCTAAATTTAACCTGCAATTTGTTGGTGATAAAGTCTTTGTTGGGGAAGCAACTGGCAGCCCCAGGAAGTGTCCTGAGTCAGTTTGGACTCCTGCAACATGTAGGGTAGATGAATTAGGAATTCAGTCTGCCTCCGCTTACATCTTCCTCTTTCCCTTTGTGGGCTTCGTCAATTCTTATGCATATCCACATGCATGTGCTCTCTTGATTCTGACCCTGCTTTTTCTCAATGCCCCTTTCTCAGAAAGAGATCAAAGAGTTTGTCTGTAAATGCGTTTGGTCCCAGTCTGTCTATTATCACGTAGTCTTCCTTAGTAGCCCAGGAGTGATTTCACATTTGTAGAGTTGTGAGGAGGATTTGGTACCAAAGTAAGGTCCTAATGTGCACCTAGCTTTCCTCCACTCCCAGAAATTGCGAGGAGGTGAACCCTCTCCCTCCTGCCCTGTCTCATTCAGCCCATATATCACAATTGTAAAGTCAAACAGTTTTCTAGTGGAGAAGTTCCCTCAGCTCCTGCCCATTGAACAATTGGTTTATTTCTCATTACTCTAATTAATGCACTAAATAGATATAGCAGGATGCCTTGCTAAGATCGAACTTTTATTCCCCTCTCCACCCTAGGGAGGATTCTTCTAATCATTGTTAGTAAGGTATATCACCTGAGACTTCTGGGAGGCAGAGTTTTTAAGGGGGGGGGGTCCCTTGGGAGGTACTTGACACTAGGTCTGCAAAGAATACTTCCCAGGAACAAATCTGGGGCAACCAGAAGTTTGGGGAAAGTCTGTGGGAGAGCAAAATAGCTGTTAAGACTACAAGTCTGTGCACATGGTAGGGATAGTTTTGAACATGCTCAGCAGCGAGGGAGTGACTTTTCCTTCTTTAAGGGACCACCATGCCTCATGCTGGTATGAAAGAGTAGGAAGCTACCCAGAATGATGTCGTGTTTGAAGGATCAGCTGATCACAGCCACAGGACTGGGCGTCCAGAGGACACGGGAGCGGTCCCTGTGTTGATATGGGATTCAGAACAGCTCCTCCCTCCCTCCCTCTTCCCCCCTCGCCCCTCCCCTCGCCCCTCCCTCCCTTCCTTCCTGACTTTATTAATTTTTTCATAGAAGAACTGAGGTGTAGGCCAGAGGCACAGGGGTGAGAGGATTCACCAGAGACAGAGTGGGGCACAGAGCAGGTGGATTTAGTGAAATGTACTGCTGAGGGAAGCAGTGGGTGAGGCAGGAGAGGTCTGCTGTACCATGTGGATCAGAAACCTTGTTGGGGATTGAACTTGGGCTGCAGTGGTGATAATGCTGAGACTTAACCCTTTGGCTACCAGGAAGGTCCCCTTGTTCCTTCCTTAGTCTATGCAAACTCTAGGAAAAATTCTAAGGGAAGGAGTTGAATAAAACTTAGCAAATTAAGAATCTCCAGGCAAAGTAATTTATTTGTGACCTAGGGTATGATCCTGGGGATTTCCTAGGCAGTTCATAGAGCAATAAAAAGTGGGAATTAATAGAACCGAGGTGTCCTCTGCAGCATCAAGACACCGATGCCAGTTCTGTCTCTGAGAAAGCATTATGATAAAATCTCGAGTCAAATATTTCTAAGCAAGTACTTCCTGCCTTCTAAGACAGGTTCTCTATACAATTCTCATAAATTTTGAGCCTTTTTTTTCCCCTAAAGGAGTTGCTCTGTGGCTATATTTTTTGTAAATGTGAGTAGAGAAGTGAGGAACTTTCCAGATCATCTCATCCCACCTGCTCATTCAAACATGGAGATTCTGGGATCTCAAGAAGGTGAAGGAATTGTCCAAAGGCAAGGAACTTATTGGAGACGGAACTGGAGCCAGTGCTGGAGCAGGTAGTGAGGACTTGAAAGAAGCAGCAACTGTGTAGACTCATTCTTGGCTAGATGCAAGATGGCTAAATTCCCTAAATAATTTGCTTTTGCATGTGAAACCCTTAAGTCTGATGTGTCTGCTTGGTTTGAGCTACAAACATCCATCTTCTTTCTCCTTTCTCTTCTTGGCAATGAAGTTCACGGCTCTAAATGTGCCTGATGCACTATTGCAGCTTTTTTGTTACTGGAAATCATAAAGTGCCCGTTGTCCTTATTCTAACTTGAAGTCCTTATCAGCAGGGTCGTGCTTGTATTTCTGCATCTCAGCACATAGTGGGCATAAGTAAATATTGGCTGAATGAATACATGTTCTATTTTTTCTTTTTGTCTAAGTGTGGTGCTTTGCATTTAATAGATACATACTTAGTGTCTGTTACAGAGCTACAAAACCTTAGTTTTGCTAATTCTCACATATCCATGATGGAGGGTGACCTCTATATAAATGCAGAAGCTGAGACCCAGAAAGAGAGTTGGTTTACCCAAGGATGCACAGCATTTCTGAGCCAGCATGAAAACTGAGACCAGGTCTCTGTGAAAACACAAAGCCCTGCTTATTGTCCCTATGCCACCATTTAAAATATTTATTATTTAGTTGCATTAAAATACATTTTCCTATAGAATTCCTTTGGGCACACAGAAATATTAAGGATTATGTTTCCAGCATTTTTAATTTTTCTTATTGTTTCTTCCTAACAGGAATCATTTTGCTTCTTGCTAGAGGTAAGGATCAAAAACAGCCATTTCTCAGTCCTGGGGGAAGCAGGTCGTAATTATTTTCTATCAAATTTTTGGTAAGAAGAATTCCTTCTTACACAGAGAAAAGATATCTACTAAACTTTCATTACACATTTTCTTTTCACTGGGTTTACGGCCTCCTTGATGAGAAGTGTGATGCCAGCTTAACTAGAGCATTGAAAATGTGCTGCTGTCCTCCAAGCCACTGGCAGACACTGGCTGGACCAGAAAGCTCAGAACACCCCACCTTACGGCAGAACGGGAATCGAGACAGTGGTAAGTAGGGTTGCAGTCTGCCCAGAGGTGCCAGGCCTCCCCTGCCGACTGTCTGGAGCCCAGGCAGGGCCACCAGGAATCCTTGCTCTGTGTTCCACCTCTAGAGTGCACTGCCAAACAGCACAGACAGAGGTAGCCAGCAGTGGGGTCCCTCTCCTGGAAGTCTGCTCCTGAGGGCTTGTGGGAGGAGGAGTGGATTGGTCTTTACTTTGCCACTGCACCCTGGCTCCTAAACTTCAGCTCTTGGGAGATCAGGGCCTGAGCCAGGCTGAAAGTGGGGCAAAGTCAGCTTGTGCGTGGGTGAGAAATGAGCCTGAATCACCCCACTCTGCCTCCAGAGTAACCTTTGAAAAGCCAGTGGGAAGGAGAGCCGAATGTTGCCAAAACCCAGCCAGAGTGAGGGCTTTGTCTGCCCAGCCCTGCTCTTGTGGTTTTCCAGAAGAGGCTTCCCTTAAGCAACCAGAGGTGTTGGCCTGTAATCCATGCCAATTCTTTGCAGCAAGTCTCTGCTCTCGTACCTCAATAATCCAGTGGGGTGATTCAGGAGAAGTAGAAGTCTTGATTTCTTGAACTTACCAGCGATGAAGAAAATTCAATCATTCATTTATTCATTCAGATGCTGTTTTCTGAAAGCCCTCCCGGTGCTCTATCACTTTTAAGTACTGAAGGCAAAGAAGTTAAGACACATCCTTTCCCTTGAAGAATGCCTTTGTCTGATAGGCTGATGGGAGAGATAGGAGCCCGCAAAATGAGTGAGAGGCACTGGGAGAGCAGGAGAAATGGAGTGTGCCGGAAGCAATTAAAGGGGGGAGTGCTTTGCCCAGGCTAGGCTCATGCTAGTGAAGAAGGTGACACTTGAATAGCAGCATCATGAGGTCTGAGCAAATGTTAGTGAGGAAATAAGATGTGTGTACAGTGTACTTGTAGGAGTCACAGTCACCCCCATTGGAATTTAGGGGTGCTTTAATGATTCATGAGAATAAAGGACCGAAGTATCTGAAATCATGACTATCTCTTTCTGGATATACCCATAAATAACCAGAGAATAATTAAAAAACAACAAGAAATAGCCGAACTGTCGATGTGTGGTCGGTAGGAGTATTAATTGGCATAACTGTTTTTAGAAAACTGGCAGTGTTTGCTCACGCTAAACAGATGGCTACCCCATCACAGTATTCTACGCCCAGGTATATACCCAACAGAAATGCATACTGAGGTTACCAAATTCATGGCCAAGAGCACTCACAACAGTATCAGCCCTAATAACCACAGCCTGGAAACTTCCATGAGGACTATTGACACAGGCTGGAGGGAGAGACAGTGGTATATTCACACAGTGGAGCATGATACCACAGAGAGGACGAACCATCCACAGCTGTAGCGACGATGTGGGTAAGTCTTGAATGACTAATGTGGAACGGAAGGAGCCAGAATCAAGGATATGTACCCTAGTATCCTGTTCTTCCAGAAAGTACAAAACAGGCCGGCTAAGCTGTGCTATCAGAAGTCAGGATGGTGGTTATGCATGGTGGGGTAGTTGCTGCAAACAGCCCTGGGGGGCAGCAGGGCTTTGCTTGTGCCTGAAATATTCTGATTTTCACTCTGGCTCTGTGACACGGAGGGATTCACTTTGTGTGAACTCAGCAAGTCGTACACTCTTTCGTGCGCTGTCTTGCATGAATATTATCCTTGGATAAAAAGTCAAATGCCCTCTGTAGCCCAAGGGAAGAATGCAGTTAGAGGCAGATTGTGGGGATTTGAAGGAGAGAAGAGGTCTTTGTGGGGTACTGGATCCTCTTGGGTTACTCTTCTCTCAGAAGAGTGGGCGCTCCTGGGAGGGTGTCTTTGTGTTATTCGGCCAAACTCTTCGTTTTCCCTTATGAAAACCTCAACCATTCGTTTAGCTTTTGTAACAGATGCCACCATTTCAGGAGGTGGAACGGGACTGTGAACGGAGCCAGGTTAAGTCTCTGCCCATTACCAGTTGGCAGGTCAACTCTGCCCCTCGATTTTCACATCTGGCAAATGGAGCAGCGTGAGGCTGTTGCTCTGATAAAGCTGCTGCTATGATTTGTTCCTAATTCCATTAATTACCTGCTCTTTGGGCTCCCGAAGGATAAAGAATGTAGCAAGACAGGTGCAAATTTGCAGGGTTCCTGCCTTCTGGCCCAGGAGACTGGGAGGTTAGGCATTGCTGAGCCAGCTGGAGATGAGACCAAGCTCATGTGCCCGCTGCATCCCCAGGAAGCCTTCCATTGAGATGTTATTGCTTTCATGTCGGCATTTCATGTCTTCCCCTGATACTTGGCCAAGCCACTGAGCTCACCTTTGTGTTCTCTTCCTCCCATTAAGACAGGAGCCCGGGGAGCAGGGCATCTCGCAGCATCCTCAGCAGCACAAAGGCTGCTTCTCTCTCTATTGTAGGGAAGAAAGCCAGGGGAGAGGGACGTGAAGTTGACGCTAATCATTCCCCAGGCTCCTGGCCTGGCTGCTGGCCTCCTTACTCCAGTTGCCAGGAATGTCATGAGAAAACCACCCTGGAAAGAGATGTGACATAATCCACAATGGCCCCTGACAGCCTGGGATCCCAGTCTGGCACAGAGCGATGGCAGAGGGAGAGGAGGAGAGAGAGTGAGAACTGAATGCTGACTCCAACGCCAGCCTCTGTGCTTGGGGCTTTTTATTTGACATCTTTGCCATCATTTATGGCTAACTACTGGGTACCCACTGGGGCCTGCACACTGAAGATACCATGGCAAACAAACAAACAAGCAAGCCAAAACAAAACTAGATCATGACTCTATGATGTTCTCAGGTTGGTGGCAAAACAGTCTTTAAACTGGTGTTCACACATATTAAATAAATGGACCTGTGGTCAATGGGGAAGAAAGAGCAGACAGTATTTGAGAGCGGGTCACCAGGTGACTTCTACTAGTCTGAGACAGGGAGGGGAAGCTCCATAGAGATGACTTTGACACTGATATCTGAAGGCAGAACAGAAGTTATTTTGTGTGAAAAAATAGGGAGACAATGCTCTAGTCAAAGAGAGAACACAGAGATCAATGCATGCAGGAGAATGGTGTTTGGAGAGGGGTGCTGCATGGGAATGGGGACCTCTCTAGGATTAGCTAGAGATTCAGCCCATAGCCCTATCACAGAAGGCCTTGTGGCTTGTGGGGGGAACTTAGAAATTGACTTAAAGAACAATAGGTGCCCACTGAAGTGTTTTAAGCAGGATGATGTATTTACCTTTTTTAAAAGGTTACTCTGAAAACTTCTGGGTGGAGAATGCAAAGGTGGAGGTGAAAATGAGAAAAGGAGGTGAAAATGAGAATGAGAAGGGCCAGTAGGTGGTCATGGCCATAGTCTAGGGAAAGAATATGGAGGATTGGACTGGGTGAGCGGTAGCAGTGATGATGGAGAGTGGGGAGATTTGAGCTATGTTTGGGTGGGACAGTGGGTAAGATCTGATGGTGGAAAGGATGGGTGAGAGGAAAGGAAGAGTCCGTTATGACTGCCAGGCTGTTGTCCTATGCAGCCGGCAAGACGGTCATCTAGTGTAAGCTAAGGAAAATTGGAAAAGCAGATGTGAAGAAAATATTGATTCTGTTCTTTCAGTCCTCAGAAGGGCCTTATCTCTATAGATTGAAAAGTTGACATCCAGAGTGGTCAAAAAACATGGCCAAGGTCACAGAGCAAGCTCTCCAAAGCTTTTTTTTTTTTTTTTTTTTTTCTTAAAGATTTATTTGTGCATACAAGAGCTGGGGTACGGGCCAGAGGTGAGTGGTGAGCAGATTCACCAGAGACAGAGTGGGGAGCAGAACAGGCAGATCGACTGAAATACACTGCTGAAGGGAGCAGCAGGCAAGACAGGGAGGTCTGCTGCACCATGTGGGTCACCTCCCTGGCCGGGAATCGAACTTGTGCTGCAGTGGCTGCGGTTTGCTTCATAGTGTGGCGCTTAGCCTCTTTCACCACCAGGGAGGCCCGAAGTTCTCTAAATCTTGACAGCAAGGGAGTTTGTGGCCAACCCAGAGACCCATGCGTGTTACACATCCACATTCCTATAGCGTGTCACAGCTGACAAAGCTATTTCAAGTATGTCATCCCATTTTTTAATTTTTACCACTCACTACAGCTCGATATGGCAGACAGAGCACGTACCATTATGCCCACTTTATGGGCAAGGAAGTTGGGGTCATGAACTAACCAGTGTCACAAAGCTGTAGCCACTGTGAATAGGACTGGAGCGATGGCCTCCGTGACGCCCAGTTTACTCCCTTTCTGACTTTCCTTCATAAATGGGTTTACATACACTGGAGTCCAATAAACTACTTGGTGGATTAATTTGGGACAAGCTATTTTGCTTCTCTGAACCTCTCGACACCTTCATCTGTAAAATGGAGAAAATAGTGTCTGGTCCAAATACTTGTCACGAGCATCCAATGACCAGATGTATGGAAAACATTTAGCACAGCCCTCGCATAAAGCAAGCACTCCATCCTCATTAGCTAAGAAGCTGCTGCTGAGTATGCACTTTCCAACCCCAACACCCCCCTACTCTTGAGAAAACACAGCAGTCTCTAAAGCTGGGTACCTTGGAGAACTGCTGACCAACTTTTCCCCAAAAGGCCTCTTATTCTCTCTGTCAAGCCCCATAGGCAATTTGAGTAGTTTCCCACAGTGCCCTGTCCCCACTTCCCTGTCCATCAATTGCTGATTCTTGACAATTCTTCCTCCACAGTCTTTTCCATCCTGCTCTTCTCCCCCCTGTTCATGTCCCATGTCCTTTTGCTGGACCCATCACAAGTGCCTGATTTCCCAAGTGCAGGCCAGTCTAGTAGAAAACAGTTGCCTGTGTTTTCTCATCTCCTACACAATGGAGTCTACACAAAGACCACTTTTTCAATAAGCCGGGCATATTTACCGTCTTCTGCCAATATCTTCCAAAACACGTCTTCCAGAGCTATTCAATAGGGACCCTTCTCTTCAAACAAAGGGGAAAAAACCAAAATCCCAACCAATTATCCCCTGGTGTGTCACTGACAAGCCCACCACCATAAGTTTGACCATATTGTTCTTCATGCTGGAACATTCCTCTCTCTTTGCTATCTGTATTCCCATTTCTTTAAGGCCCCACTGAAGTCTCACATCCTTTGTGAAACCTCTGATGATTCTCGAGACTAGAAATTCCCTCTATTTATCTTCAAACAATTTAGTGCATTTTCTAAGCCTTGAAGACTGGGGTGCTCCTGACTCACTGTTGCAGCTGTAATACCCACACAGCACCTTACACACAAGATGATTAGGACCTCTGAACCATGACAGACATATAGTGATGATTTGGAATACATACTAAGTCAATGAAAACCTAAGAACAGCATGCATTTATCATTCATTTGTTTAGTTAGCCACAGCAAGTGGATTTCTAACTACCATGTTATCTTGTTGAGCTGTGTGTGCCAAAATGAATGAGACCAATTCTTTTTTCTTTTAAATAACTCAATGTATGCAAGATACAGCAAGTCAATGGACACTTACTTTTCGTGCAATCCATGCTATACAGGATACTACTCCAGACTGAGACAACAGTGAGGGTGTTGGGAGTTAAATTGTGTCCCCTGAAAAGTCCTAACTCCTTGTGAATGTGGCCATATTGGGAAATAGTCTTTCCAAATTCAATCAAGTTCAGGTGAAATTGCACTGGATTAGGGTAATCCCTAAATCCAGAGACTGGCGTCTTCACAAGGAAAGAAATCTGGAGACATACAGACAGACAGTGAAGGGCCACGTAAAAATGGGAGCTGAGTGGTCGCGGTAGCAGCAAGCAAGGGACTCCCAAGGATGTCTGGAAGCCATCAGAAGCAAGGAAAGAGGCAATTCTTTATTTCCTAGGGCCTTCAAAAAAGGCCTTGATTTTGGATTTCAGACTCCAGAATTGGGAGAGAATAGATATCTGTGGTTTGATGGGACCCAGTTTGTGATAGTTCCTTAGGGCAGACTGAGGAAAGGGTAACTGGAGAAGGTGAGCCCAGAGTAGAGGGAAAGCTGAGATGACATTCGTCATGTTACACCAAGTATCGGGTGCTTCTGGACTCACAGAATGGAGACTATGGGAAGTCTGGGATCAGGTAATAGCTGAGAAATGGAGGTTGGTGGTATTGACTGGGTTGGTGAAGGTAGCGAGCTTGAGTTGAGGATCAAGAGCTGGATTGAAACCACCCCGGATTCTGAGGGAATTGGATGGGCTTTATAGCCCCTCTCTCCGCTCCACCCCATTCTTATTCCCTATTCTGAGATAACCAGGATGCAGTAGGTCTCTGTACCCACCCACCACTCCCTGTAATAGCTCTGCTTCTGGGCACCAAGTCTCTGTGACTGTGCCACAGGCTCCAGCGGGCACACGTGATGCCTGCTCGCTCCCTCTCCCACTCTTCAAGAACACCTACATTGCTCTCCATCAGGATTTCCTCCCCTCCACCCCTTTGTGTTCCCTGCTGTCCCCTTTGCATACAGCAGGAAGAAGCAGGCCAAAGAGCTTAAAAAAGAAAACCCTTGCCTTCACTTTAGCCTAGCTTCAGCACAGTTGTTTTCTTGAGTTTTTTAAATAGAGATTCAGCAAACCCTGTGATACTTAGCGACTGCTATATCCATATATTTATAAATTAAATTAGGCTCCAGGGGATACCCTGCTAAATATAGTAATTATGCTGAATGCTTTGAGTGTTTTCAAACACCTTTCTCTCCATGCTATTTTTGCCCCTTTCCTAGAACTGTGAATGATGCTTTGGGTTTCTACCATGGCTGATTGGCCAAATGCTTTCTTCATTTAAGAATTATCTCTAAGAAGCTCAGAGCCCAAGGAAAAAGAATGGCAGGGAGGTTTAGAGGATGAGCTTAGAGATGGTACAGAGCATGACAGAGCAGCAGAGATTGCACCCCCACCCCCAACCCCAACTTGTGGTGGGCTGTGGGCAAACCCTTTACTCACTCAGCTTCCTTATCTGTGAAATGGAGGTATTTGGGGATCATAGATACACATGTGCATGGTAGATAGCACGTGCTTGTAAACTGGGGGATGTCAATGTGAACAGACTTAATCCCTCCTTGACTGAGATGTTTATGCACTGTAAGGTCGCTGGGTTCATGGGAATATCAGCCTGCAGAGACAGAGGGGACCGTGTTAAAGGTCTAGGACCCTGTCTCAGAGTCAGACCGGTCAGATCCAGAAAGGATAGTAGGGGTCACCTGGGGAAACAGTCCATTCTACAGATGAGAAAGCTAAAACCCAAAAATCAGAATTTGGCTTGGCCAAGGTCAAGAAGTTTGGCTATAGCTCTGTTATCTTGATGAGTCAGACTGAGTCCCAAACATAGTAACCGGTTGCATGTTAGCTGAATTAGATGTGGCTATTATTTTCACTGTTCTGATAAGAATGTAATGATCAGAGAAGTCAAGGGCTTCACGGAAGCTGCACAGCAGGAAAGTAGTGATGTCAGGATTTGAGTCCTTTTGTCTTAAGAACCTGTATGAATGGGCACTGTGTTGGGTGCTGCTTCAGTTTCTTCTGAATAATTAGTTTCTGAGATACCAACAGCACTGAACTGAAAGATACCATCTTATTTTGCCAACATTTTTGGTCTGCACTTTTGCAAGTCTGTACTGCTTCATGAGTCAAAGACAGCCTTTTGTTGTGCTAAGTAGCAGTAATTCATAACCCCTATGTTCAAAAGAGCTGCTAATACTTATTATGCATGTTCTGCCGACCAGATCATAGACTAAGTATTTCTACATGGATAGTATAATTTACTTTTTACGTCAACCTTCCTGTTATCCTATTTTACAGTGAAAAAATGGAGGTTTAGAAGGATTAGGTTAACTGCCCCAAGGCATCCTCGTTAGCAGTGACAGAGCCAGGATCCAGCCAGACAATGGCCACGGCCCAGCACAGCTCTCATCTTTGGCAGTGTGTGAAGATTAGGTGGCGAGTTTTTGAGAAACAGGATGTTGTGCCCTTTGATAGACTGAGTGAGTCAGGGTCTCTGGGGAAAAGAACATAGAGCCTTGTGCTTTTTAAAGCTCATCAGATGATTCTCACGCTCAGGGTAGGTTGAAAATTTCCAGCAGAGGCTCATGTACCACTAAGGGATGGTCCTGAGTGACTAAGCAACGTCTACCTTTCCTACCCCCTTGGTGTTGAGACAGAGGCTGATAGTACTTAGTGCCCATGCTGGTCAATAGAAATCTAGTGTGACACCCATGCAGCTTGACAACCAATAACCCTTTTCAAAAAGTAAAAAGAGGAGCCTCCCTGGTAGCACAAGGGGTTAAGCACTGCACCTTGAAGCATCTGCATCCACTGCAGCACAAGTTCGATCCCCAGCCAGGGAGGGGACCCACATGGTGCAGCAGACCTCTCCTGCCTCGCCCGCTGCTCCCCTCAGCAGTGTGTTGATTCAGTCCATCTGCCTGTTCTGCTCCCCACTCTGTCTCTGGTGAATCTTCTTACCCCCCGCACCTCTGATCTGCACACCCACCTCAATATAAATAAATAAATCTTTTTTAAAAAGTAAAAGGAAACAAGCAATATTTACTTTCAAAATATATTTTATCTGCCTCTGCATATATAACACAGCATCATTTCAACATGCAATCAAGGTAAAAGTAATTAATGAGATGCTTGACAGTTCCTTCTTTTTGGTATCAAGTCTCAGAAACCTGATGTGTACTTTATCTTTACAAAACATCTCAATTTGGACGAACCACATTGAGTGCTCATATCACATGTGACTCATGTATTAGATGGTACCGCTGTCTAACGAGAGCAATTTAAAATTCCCAAAAGCAATTAAAAAGTTTTCTCTGGCACTTGTTTCCTCTCCCACAGTCTTAGATTCATACAGTAATTAGTCACATGTCCAGGAGACATCTTCCTGCATTGAATTTTCCTGGCCTTCTAGGTACCAATCTACTTCATTGCCGATACAGAATCTGTTCAATCTACAATTATTAGTCTCTGATCTCCTCAATGCCTAGCGATTAACAACATGGCATTAGTTAACACGAAATGTCACATCATTACCGTTTCTTTTTTGTGGTATGAACATTGAAGGTCTTCTCTCTTTAAAGCCTCACCCATTGACTCCTCAGAAGGGTCTAGCTGGTGTCAAGAGCCTCACTGTGGCAGGATGATAGAAGACCAGTCATGTTTCCTTCACGCTCCCTCCCTTGTTTGTTTTAAAAAGTGAAATGTAATTTGATGATATGGATCAGGAGACATACAAAAAAATCCATTCCCTTTGACCAAGTAATTTCCTAAGGAAACAATCTGAAATGTGGAGAAAGTTTCATGCCTAGAGATACTTATCGGAACCTTATTTAATCTATGAAATAATTGGACAGGACCCAAATATTCAACGGTAGCAGAGATTACGACCGAAGAGAGTCTAAAGAGTGAGACATCATGCTATCATTTAAACTAATATCCCAGAATTATCACAAAGGGGACTTATGTTAAAATAGGAAGGAGAAGGAACAAGAATCAAAATCGTTTATACAGAATTATCAGCATGTAAAAATATCTCCACACAACAAAATGACAGAAAGACAACACACAAAATACATTATTTAAATAATGGAATTTAAAGCAGTTGTCTTTGGCTGGTACGGTGATGGCCAATTTCTCTTATTTTTTTTTTTCACATGTCTGTATTTTTGGAAACACAGTGAGTACCTAGGCCTGGTATAATAAAATAGGCTTTATTATCTTAAGTAAGCAAAGTTGCAGAGGCTGGCTGGAAGGGAGGGGACTTTAAAGAGCAATCAAAAAGTTTCTGGGGTTGCATGTTAGAAAATAATTTGGCTATGCCTTTGGGGCCCTGGGGGAGGGGAGGGGAAAAGAGGGGAATTGTGGGTGTTGAGGCTCTTCTCTAGCTAGGCAGATTTGCATTTTGCACAGTGATGCATCGTTTCTGACTGTTTGCAAAGATCCTTCTTAGCGCCTTGGACTGGGGCTGCCCAGCAAACAAAAAGCCGGTTTGTAAGGAATCCCCCTCTTCAGTGGTGTTGACACAACAAACTCTTTCTTCAGCCTGGCGTTGCAAAATGGACGTATTCAGCACCCTCAGGAAGGGACTGGACAAGGAAGCTGCTCAGTTGTTCTAAGTCAAAAATTAAGTGTCTGCAAAGCTCAGCTATTTTCTAATTCCCTGAGCAGCAGAATCCTCATCTGAGGCACTGAGCTTGAAACCTTGGCGCTTTCCAGCATCTACACCTTCCATAAGGGTGCCTCAACACTTTAGTTTATCACAAAATGAGCTCAGTTGGTGGAGGGCACTTTAGCTGAGCCATCTTGCGAGAAAGGTGTTAATGTGCCCATTTTACGGATGATAAAACTGAGGTCCAGAGAGGTGAAAAAAATGTCTGGTGAAAAAAGAATGAGGGCCCTCCTTGGGTTCAGATTCAGGTCTGCCTGGCTCCAAAACTCATGTACCTCCCTGTGAATGATGCTTCCCGTTGTTTGAGCTCTCTCTTTTCTGCCCCCCTCTGCAGGGGCTACAGAGGCAGATCTACCCTGGAAAAAGGAGAATTGGCTGTTCAGCTGCTTTCTAGTTCTGACCAATTATATCTCCTCACTACTGTGTTTTCATAGTTTAATATAAAAGGGTTCCTAACCCAGTCCTCCGATGACGCCAGCCACTGAGCATGTACCAAACAGACTCCAGTGGTGACATACTAGGGGGGTGTGTAATCCACAAAGTCAAAGGGGAGTTTGCCCATGGGGGCATCTTACACACTGGGAGCACCGTTAACCCGCACAAAACGAGGGGGTTGGGCTAGTGCTCTGCAGAAGTTGTTTAGAATGCAAGCAACTGTCTCCTCTCCCCAATGAGCAACCCAACCCAAGACCACGATGGCGCATGTGTCAGCCTCTCCTGACAAGGGTTGACAAAGGGTCCTCTGTATTCGGCAGGTGATGGGGGTCGTCTTCCTCCAAGGAAGTCGGAGACTAATGATGCTTTCAGCGGAAGATGGAGGAATAACTCAGGCGCGCTGCAAACATGCACGCTGTCAGTGTGATTCACGGAGTAATTATGGAATAATACAGTGTAAACTATTAGGAGATAATAACAATAAGTCAGGATTGACTCATCGCTGTGAAAACTTGGGGCTGACAAACCTGCCAGTTATCTGCTAGTTCTCAAAGTCTGTAAAACAGTGTAATGTGAGCCAAACCTGGCAGCTGGATTCAAAGGAGACAGATCTATTATATCCTTTTTACATTAAACTGTGAGAACCCAGAAATGGGAAAATATAAATGCAAGCAGTTAGGCTAATATCAGCACTAGCGTCCCAGTAAAATGATAATTGTCAGGCACCTAAAACCCCTAGAAATGAGATGTGCTCAGCTCGCTGAAAGCTGAAAATAAATCCAGGATGTAAGGATGGACATGCCTTGTTCTTACTAAAAGGAAAACAAAATCAATAGTAAGAAAGGTTAAAATGGCTGGAGGGCCTACTACGTGCCGGGTAATTTATACACATCCCATTTGTGTGAATTCTCACAAATTTCACAGTGGGGAAGCTTAGTCTCGTTGCAGCTTAACTAATCTAAAGTGGCACAGTCAATGTGACAGAGATCACAGGTGGGGGAGTGAGCTTCAAACCCCCAAATATGATGAGTGTTGGAGTCCAGGCATTTCCCACCATGCCAGGATGAGTCCCAGGAGCTGGAGGAGGGGTCTGTGAACCCTTCATGCAGACTGACACTCAGCAGGGTCTGCACCGCTGAGGGGCTGCAGGGAGAGGGCCTAGCCTGGGGCTGCCAGCACCACCCAGGGCTTGGCAGAGCAGAGGGCGGTCCAAGCACAGGAGGGACCAGGCGAGGCCGTGGGGTCACACACGCATGAATGTGAGGGCATCCGAGGTCAGAGTTATTGGTTGACATTTAAGAAGCAGCACCTATGTCACGTGTGGACTTGGGGTGACATACGAGTAGACTCAGTCTGTGTAGTCAAGGAGCCCACAGTTCAGCCTTCAAGCCCATCCCAGACACACAAGCTCACAGAAGAGGGAGGAACTAAGTCAGAGACGAATAGAGGTGACTTGGAGGGGGATGATTAGGAATTTGCCAGAGAGGGAAAGAGTAGAGAGAGCAGCAGCCCCAGGCCATGAAAATGCTTGTTGTTCTGGGACCTGCACAGACCAGCTTCGCACTCTGGCCTCCTCCTAGTGGCAGTGCAGACGTGGTCATGGTGAACTGGTTGTGATTTTGGGGGAAGAGAGGGGACATTGGGACTCAGAAAGAGGGGTGTGTGAGGAGCAGGATCTGCTGAGTTGGCTTGGGAATCAGGAGGCTCGAAGACCTGACTAGCTAGCTCCCAGGGAGAGAGCAGGGAATCAGGAGGCCTGCAGACTTGGGAGGGAGCAGGACAGGTGAGGCTGGTGGGAAACCAATTAGAGCAGTGGTTGGGCCAGGTTTAAAGGGGCTTCAGCTGAGTCTGCACTGGGTAAGCCTAGGATTTCCTTGGGGTGCTCTGGGGATGTAGCCAAGGCCCAAGCCAGGGTTTCTTTTCCTGTCGCAGCCTGGGAGCACTAGTGTTCTTGGTGTTCCAACATGTACCCCAAACCTTGGGGCTGCTCTCCAGGCTTAACTCGTTCCCAGTGCCCCCTAGGCCTCTGTCCTGCCATTCGGCATCCACAGTGCCACTCTCTCTAGAAGAGTGGGTGCAGAGGCACCCAGGGACAGCCATAGACACGCTTCTGTTCCCCAACCTGCTGCTGTTTCAGGGGCCTTGCACGTCTTCCTTGCCCCAGACTCTCTGCCCTTTAGGGCAATTTCTGATTTATTTCAAAGCTTTAGAAAAATGGGGTTTACAACCCCCATAGATTTAGGTCAGTTATTTCTTCCATCGGGTCCATCGAGAAGGACAGGGGTAAACTCCTACCCAGCCACAGCAGAGCCTGAAGCCAAAGGAAAAATAACTAAAGTGATCTGGTTCTTCGGTTCATTATGATTTTGTTGTCATAAATTTTGGCCATTAAAAAGTACTGTATTAAAATATTTCTTATTTTGGTTATTGAAATTTTGCATGTTTAGCAAGGGCCCCACTTTTTCATTCTTTTCCCAGCCGGAGGATGGGGCCAGGAACAGGGGAGTGTGCATCACAGAGGTCCCATTGTCCCCATGGAGTCATGGGTATCGGGGGTACCAGTCATTAAACCCTCCACAGCTGAGGAGAAGGACGCCTACAGAGGCTGGCTGAGGTGCCCGAGACTGTCTGGGTGGGAGTGATCCGTCCTTCCCAAGGTCCTGTCAGAGAGCTGTCCTGGCCCCTCTCTGGAGAGCAAGCTGGAGTCTGACTGATTCTTCAAAGCCAGGTCACTTGATTGTGGTGTAACCTGTCAGCCAGGAGGTAATGGGGCTTCTGTTGACTGATACAAAAAGGAACCGGACGTTAGATTTGTCAGTGTGCTCTGGGCACAGAGGATCCAGAAGACTGAATCTAGACAAATGGTCTTGGTGCTTGAGACAGAAATATTCTTAGAGTGAAGAAGGGTGATTCATCAGGCTGCCTGGGCTGGAAGGCGTATCTCCTGAGAATACCCAGCCTCCTTCTGGTTAATTCGTGGCACTCCCAGCAGCCTCCAGAGCTGGTGCCGAGCTCCTGAGGTGTCCTGTCTCCTTACAGAAGCCATGGGAGGGCCTCCATGGTGGTGCAAGGGGTTAAGCTGCACTATGAACCATCCTCAGCACAGCAGCGCGAGTTCAATCCCGGGCCGGGGAGGGGCCCATCTGGTGCAGCAGACCTCTCCTGCCTCTCCCGCTGCTCCCCTCGGCAGTGTATTTCAGTCGATTTGCCTGTTCTGCTCCCCACTCTGTCTCTGGTGAATCCTCTCATTCCCTGCCACTCTGGCCTGTACCACAGCTCTAACATGCATTAAAAAAAAAAAAAAAACTTTTTTAAAAAAAAAAAAAGAAGAGACAAGTGGCCCCAGACCACCTGCCTGGCCCTGACTCAGTTTCCTCTGTGCAAGAGCACACTGGCGCTCCAGTGAGGCAGCTTCAATAGAAGCAAACATTTCTTTGGCTCTGCAGTCCAACAGCCCAGATTTCAAGACCTGGCACTGCCACTTAGAGTTATTAGGGCGGCTTTGTAGTGAGTGCCTCTGGCCACTTTGTCATAGATTAGCTCACTGAGTCTCCCCAGGAATCTACCTTTTATAGATGTGGATATTGAGGCTCCTAAGGTGCTGTTGCCCGAGGGCTGAATTGTCAGCAGTGGAATCTGGATTTTGGTTTACTCCAAAGTCTACGCCACTCTTCCTCCAACTCATGTGAACTGAGGCGGTTCCTTGACCCCACAGAACTCAGCTTCCTCAATCGATCAAGGGGCCAGCGGTGCTTTCATCATTCTTGTGAGGATTTGGTGAAGCTCTGACTCACGAGGTGAAGCTCTGCTAGGTGCCAAGTACGTCGGCTCGGCTCTGTTCCTTCTCTGTGCTAGCTCTAGAAGTGTGACGGGAGCTCGGAGTCTGGCCCTCACGAAGGGGGAGCCTGCACCATCTTCTGAGTGGGGCTGCCTCCTTTTTCAGATCTTGCCTGAACCCAGGACTGTGATGGGCCCCAGCAATTGACAGCCCATGAAGGTGGAGATGTTTCTCTTTTACACCTGTTCAGCGGTGGCAAGAAGAGATAGAGCCAACTTCGGCAGCGGTGACATTCGGATGGATATCTGCTATTTCACTGTAGGTCATTTGTTAGTAAAACCACTCCCCTGCGCACACCCCTGCACTTCAGAGCTTTGACTCATTAACTCCAACCACTGGAACGGCAGGTAACTCTCAGAGTTGCATTTTAAACAGGCAAGGATGACTGCTTTAAAAGTGGCCCCTCTAAAAAGGTTAATATTATAAATGCATCTTAAATGCCTAATACATAATCAAATGCCACAAATATGGAAATGTCAGCACCGCTAAAACTCAGAGCGAGAGAAAAAAAAACAGCTCACTTTCACTCTCTGCTGTGTTATATACAAAGGTCTGTCCTCCTAAAATCAGACGCCAACAGGGCTGGAGAAATGCCTTCCGCTCCCTTATGACCACTGGGCCATGCCTAGGAGATGGAGTGGGCCAGAAAGGGAAAGATCCACCCCCCGCACCCCCCCAACTGCCCCCCACCCCCACCACTATCAGGGACCAGGCTTATTCTGCCAGAGTACTGGCTTCCTCAGATGCACACAGGATGATGATAGTTATGCCTGCCCTACTCAACTTACCTAAAAAGTTTGCAAAGTTTTTCATTAACTAGGGATCCTACCCTAAATGTTGGATGCTGTTATTCTTTCTAGCACCAAGGTCAGTGTTTGGCATACAACAAGTTCTCAGTAAATTCTAACTGAGTGAAAAATTCTCCTCCGCTTCCACCCTGTTAAGGGCCTTCAGGTTGGCTGATGTTAGTTTAGACAGATCTAAAATGTCAGGCATGGCCTCCCCCAGGTACACCTGTGTTTTCTTGCAGACAATGTCAGAGAGAAACTTTTCTAGGATTTGAAGAAATCTTAGTAAACGTCCAGTAGTGGAATTTCAAGTGTATTGATAGTCTGGGGAGGGGCATTCATGATCCCCACTTTAGACTGCCAAGTGGGTTCCTGTGTTACCAAACTAGCTCTGTAGAGTGTGTGTATGTGTACTGTGTGTGTGTGTATGTGTGCATGTGTGTGATTGCACGGGCATGCACATGTTTAGGGAGAGTGGGGCTGTGTGAGCAAGTACCTCTGTGTGAGTGAACATGTACACACGTGTAGTGTGTGTACAAATAAGTCAGGACTAGGCAGAGGTGATGCAGGAAGGCATCCAGGGAACATCATTTAAGGTGGCACTCACCCTCAAGTGCCAACTCTGCACCACATGACACTGGGGAATGAATGCCTCCTTAAATACTGTGTCAGGAAGCGTCATAGTCCTCACCCTAGCTCCAGCCCTGGGTTATTCATGAGTGTAGAGAAGGGATGTTGTTTAAAATGTATTTCATGAGGAAACGCCAATTTCCTCGTCCTAAAGAGGCTTCCAAAGCCAGGACAGATTTCTTTAATTTTTGGATTTTGGAGGGAATCTTTAAGATCATCCATTGGGATGGGAATCAAATAATTATGTGAATCAGAATCACCAGGGAGAGCTGGTTAAACCTCTAGATTTCCAGTCCCTACCCCCAGGATTCAGGGCCGGGGACCTGAAAGCTACACACCCCACAATAGGTAATTCTGATGTGGGTTTCTCAGGACCCACCATCGAGGAACTCATAATGAGGGGGCCGTGTTACTCATCAGCCAAACTAGATCACTGTGGAGAGTGAAAAGAATCTGTGACAATTAAATGCAAGGATAGCAAACGATGCCTGTTTTGTAAATAAAGTTTTATTGGAACACAGTCATGTCCATTTGTTTCCATATTTTCTATGGTTGCATTTAAATTCTAAGGGAAGAGCCAAGTAGTTGCACAGAGACCCCACAGACTGCAAAGCATGGACTACTTACTGTTTGCTTCTTTATAGAAACAGTTTGCCAATTTCTGGTTTGGATTATTATTTGGCAAACATTTATCCCTCACCTGTTACCCTGTGGGCAGAGACTGATTCTCCAAGTTGCTGATATTGGGAGTCGTCATGCCTTTTACCTTGGGCAAGGGGGAGTCTGGGGATATGGCCATGGACTCGCATGTGGGGCTTGCGCTCTTGATATCTCATTTCAAAGAGTATGTCCTGGCTAGCCTTCTGGGCCCAGGCAAATGAAAGACATGTGGAGCAGGCCCAGACTCATCTCATCACATGGAGTCATGCCCAGTGTTAAGGGCAGGGTGAGGGACCACCTGGGACCCCCTTTACATGCATGCTCTAAATGGGTTTTGCCATCTGCTGCATTGAGCCAAAACATGCTCTCATGCAGTAGACTTTCAATGGAAAGGAATTTTAGTACAGTGAATGTGTGATAAGAGAAGAAAGGGAGAAAGAGTGTAATTTCTAAACCAAGCACTCAGTTACCCATCCCCTTGTGGGTAAATGCCCAGCCAGATAGGATTGGCCCCAAGCAGGAGCGATGATGCCCAAAAACGTGCCACAAATTTAAGGAAACCTGGTGGGGACCCATAGGAAAGGGGTATAAGGTGCCAGACATGTCTGGGGTGAAAAGAGTAAAATCAAAACCCAAGTCAAGATAAAAGCTGCCATGGTTACCTCCCCATAGGTCTCTTTCACCCATGTCTCTATCTCTTTCAAGTGTTTCCTTCCTTGTCCCCAAATCCCTGGTTCAAGACCAAGGCCAAGAAGCAAGTGCGGCTTCTTCACATGTCTCTCTGCTCCACGTGCCTCCTCCAGGTCCCCTTTGGCTCCCCATCCTGCTTCCTTCCCACCTCCAGTCTTTTCTCCAGCTTCTCTTCCTCCTTGCTCAGCTCCACCCTTTCCTGGGTGGGGCAGGGAACCTGGAACCTCCCCTTTCTCTGGGGACTAGCCACGTACACAGACCTTCCCATTCCCCTCAATAACTCAGCCAATCTCAGCCAATTCACAGGCTCATGGGCAAGCAGAACTGATCGTTGTTATAAATCACCAGAGTTTGGCTTGGTTAGTCAAGTGGCATTGTACCTAATAGCTACAGAGACACTTACAAAAATAACTCTAGGTTTATAGGCATAATCTGGTTATGGTCACCTTAAGAACAATTTAATGATCCTCTTTTATATGGAAACAAGCTGAGACTCAGAAGAATTGAGATTTGACTAAGTAAATTTTGGGCAAGCTCAGGTATCGGATTCACTGCATCATCCAAAATCAGGTTGCAGATCCACAGAGGAACAGCCTCTAAAGAAAATGCTTAGTGTCCTTGGGATAAACTGGAGTGGGCTTAGGGAGGGCATTCATTTGGGATTTTCCTTGGAAGCTGATGTCCCTTTGCCAGGGAAGTGGTGATCAAAATAATTATAGTGTCGTTTATATTTTGATTCAAATCAATGTTACTGTACAGAAGAAAATGTGAGATCAATTCATACCCCCATCATGTGAAATGATTTTTAGCAGAAGATGACCTTAAGTTCATCTGAGATTCCCAATAATTCCATTCCCACATGCAGGAAGAGGGTGGTCCTGGGGGTTCCCTGCCAGATAGTCAGCAAAGTGGAACAGCTGCCTGGGAAATTCCTACTCTAGTGTTAGGGATTTAAACTGCAAACTGGCTTTTTGTGCGTGTGCATAGGCGTGTGTGTGTGTGTGCGTGCACGCACACACACATGTGGTTATGGGCATCTTTGTACAAGTCTATCCATGAGATTGCATTTTTGTAAGTGTGTAGGTCTTGTGTGTTTGCATATGTGTCCATATGCTTGTATATGTATTTATGTGTATTTGTGTGTGTGTGTTCCCTGTTGTTTGACATTGTTACAGGCTCTCTGCTTGCCTGCTGCCTCACCCACAGTTTATCCTACCGGTCAGTGACTGGCAGATTAAACCCACATCAGGACAGTAAGTGACCATTAACTCGAAACTCAGCCCTCCTGGCCAGGAAGGCCCAGCTCTGGCTTGGGGACTTGCAGACAGGGTGATAGTTCTCTTTGAACACCACCATTTCTCCTTATCTGACAGTGGCAGTGCTTCTGAGAAAAATCTGGATGCTCTCCACAGCTCCCCCTTCTGCACCTCCTCGTTAATTCCAGACCGAGTGTTCCTTGATGGCTTATAAGTGGAACAGATGATGAATCTGTTTCATCATTCCCATCATCCCCTGGGATGGGTAGGCAGGACAGAGTCCTGGAGGGTACCTGGGGGAGGGCACTGAAATGCTGCTCAGAGACACTAGAGTTCATATATCCAAGAGGCATAAGCAAATTGCAGTCAAACAGTGAACCAAGATCAGTCTCCAGAAATAGCTTCATGTGGCAGGTCGGGGGATTGAGGGGGAGATTGAACCTGACCAGGGCCCAGGAGTGAGCAATCTGAATCACGGAAAAGGCTCAGGTATCTGAGTCATTCATCGCAGAAAAGAGGGCAAGAGGGGTAAGGCAAACTGTGAACCAAAGGGGTGAGAATCTCAGGTGGGTCTTTTTTTTTTTTAAAGGTTTATTTATTTATGCACACAAGAGCTGGGGCACAGGCCAGAGTTGGGGGAGGTGAGAAGATTCACCAGAGACAGAGTGGGGAGCAGAACAGGTAAATTGACTGAAGCACTCTGCTGAGGGGAGCAGCGGGTGAGGCAGGAGAGGTCTGCTGCACCATGTGGGTCCCCTCCCTGGCCGGGGATCGAACTCAAGCTGCAGTGCCTTGGATGCTTCACAGTGTGGTGCTCAACCTGCTGTGCCACCAGGGAGGCCTCAGGATCTTGTCCAGATGACCCTGCCTCATCTTCCTCTGTGATCCTCTGCTATGTAGTTCTGTGATTCTACACAGGTTTCTCTGGCTACTTCAAGAATTAGTTCAATTCCCTGGACATTTCATCTCCTGCAGGCATTAGCTGCCTATGGTCCAAGGGACTACTCCCTGACAGTCGTCACTGACTACCTGACCATATCACTGAATTTTGCATGTGTTCAAATCTTATCTCTCCAGCCAGACTGAAAGCTCCCCTGGCACAGGATCCTGTCTGCTGCTCTCCTCCCTCCCTTCTGTGCTGGGCACATGTCTGCACTGAAGCTATCTCTTCTGCCTGCTGGGCTGACGTGGCTGTTGGTGTCAGAAAGTCTTTTGTACATGAGAGGTCTCAGACTTATTTTTTTCCTATATTTTTCCATATGAAAATTCTGCATCTGCCTCCACCGTCCACCGATAGGCTCAGGCTTCCCTGGTTGTCACTAACTTCACTGTGCCCTGATGTGCTCATCTAGATGTGACTGGATCTCATTTCCATGGAATAATCATGGGTGGATCCCTATAGAGTACCCCAACTAACTAGCTAACTAACTAACTCCCCTCTAACTAGCCTGCCCTCGACACTTCATTTATTCTTCAACACGGGATAAGCTATCACCTCTGTGAAGCCTTCCCTGATTCCTTCAGGTTGAGTCTTGGGTCCCAGGCTCTGTGCTCCTGTGGGAACTTATTTATGCCTCAAGATAGAACTTAGCACATCATGGGAGCAAAATCAACTTAGAGGTCCAACTTCCCCTCCAAAACAGCTTGTCCTTCCAGGGGCAGGGGCCATGTCTCAATCATCTTTGTAGTTTCCCATCCCTCAACCCCCAAAGCAACTATGTAATGGATTCCCAGAAAACAAATTTAATGATTTCCCGGACCAGCTGCTAGAGGAAGACCTCTGAGGCAGGTGGAGCAGAGTGGAGAGAGGAGCAGATGCTGGTATTAGGAGGTCAGTTGCAGGAGTGGCAAATTAGACAGTGGGCTCTTTCATTCCTCTGGTAGCCCCAGGTACGTGGGGCCAGCAGTTGCCATCCCTGTTATCTGGCAGGCAGGTGGCACCAGGAAGATGGGGTGCAAATGGAGGTTCTTGGGACACACTGTTTAGAGGCAGCTGCTAGTGGGGAAGAAGTCTGATCAGAACTGAATCAGAGTCCTGATGGGCCACTACATGGCCTTGAGCCAAGGAGTCTATCTCCCTAGGCCTCACCTTTCTTTTTCTGAAAATTGGAGATGGAAATCCCTCCCTGTGGCTTTGGGTTGGGGTGAGGGTTAAATGAGATACTATGTGGAAGCCATGGCCTAAGGGTTTCCTTGGCTGTAATAGATCTCCCTGTGATTTCTTCCTTCCCTCTGACTGTCCTCACATTTAAGTCAGTAACCTACCCCTTCATGAATGGTTCTATTTTTGTCTGTTTGGTGAGTAGACCAGACATTCTTTGACCATACAGACCATGTCTTAGCTCTGCATTCTTGGTACCTGAACATATAAATACCATGCATATAATGCGCTTGATGAATGAATGAACAAAGAAATGAATGAATATAAATTGTTGTTGGGGCAATCATGTCACCTGTGTGGCAAAACCTGTTTCTTTGAACCCAGTACAGCCACTGGAATTAACAAACCAAAAGATTTAAAAGCAAACCAAAAAAAGTTTAAAAAAAGAATTTTCCAATTTATGAACCAGCTGAACTCCTGCCTACCAAAGTGTTTTCAAATAGAGGTCTGTCAGGGAGGCTGTCCTATTCAGATAAGGCTCATTTGTAATTAGTAAGTGTCCATTTGCATTCAAATGCTGTAAGGTGCTCAAGTTCTTAAAAAGAATCTGTTCTCTAGAGAAGACACACATTACCCTTGTAATCTTGGAGATTAGCATATTTTTTTCTTGGTAACCTTTTTTTTTATGCATTCCTTCAATAAATATTTGTTGTATCCATGCCAGGTCCTAGTTCAGACACTGAGAAATGGTGCCCTGTTCGCACATAGATTGTGATCTAGTGAGGAGTCTATGATCCAAATGAATGTATTACAAATAGGAATGGTAAATAGGGAGCAGAGACTTCAAACAGGGCAATATACGACTGAGGGTATATGTTGATTGGGTGGTCAGACTTGGGGAGAGGGAATTTCAAACTGAAAGAAGAGTTGGTGCAAAGGTCCTGGGGTGGGGAAAAAAACACTGGCATATTTAAGTAGTGGACATGGGAGAAGAGTGACATAAAAGACACAGAGAGGAAAGCGAATTGTGACTCATGTATGACATTATAGCCTTTGGGGAAATCATTTAGGCTTTGTTCTAAATGCAGTAAGTGGGTTTAAGCCTGGAAATGACATGACCTGAAATAGCTGCATGGAGAATGGATTTTAGGAACTAAGAATGGAAGTTAGAAATCAGTTAGGACTTTATTTCCAGAAGTGTGTGAGGAAAAATGACTTGGAGGAAGGGGTTAATAGAAGTTGTGGAAACATGGAGATAGATGTACATTTCCCAAAGTGTTTTTGAAGTTGAATCAACATCCTTTGTTGATTGATTGTCAGGGAAAGGGAGCAGTATGCTTGAGAAGAATAAAGGGCAGCACTAAGACCTCTGGGTTTGATAAAGTAACCAGTAGTTATATGATCTGAGATGGGGCAGAATGAGGGGAAATAGGATTTGGATTATTTCTCTCTGAGTGTACATGTGTGTACTTGAGCATGTGTACATGTTCTGGCCATGCTAGGTTTGAGGTGCCTGTTCTATATTCATGTGAAGAAGTGAAGCTGGCCATCGATACTGCAGATACTGCAACTTGAGCTCTGAGAAGTGATTAAAGCTGGAAATATAGATCTGTGAGTCATTTGCATATAGATTACCAAATGAAAGGGATGTAGATAAAGAAGAGAAAGAGGGCCCCCAACAGTGCCCTGAGGCACTCCAATATTTAGAGTTTCAACAAAGAAGGAGGAACCAAAAAAAAAAAAAAAAGCAAGATGGAAGGCCAGGGAAATGGGATAGAATCTTGAAGTAAGCTACCATCAAAGCCAGGAGAGGAGCAGAGAGGGGTTTGACCTCAATGTCAGTTGGGAGAGAAGAGGCATTTGTGTGGGGTGAGGTGGCCGGTGACTTTCACTGGCAGTCTGGGCAGTGTCCCCACAGTGATGGGTTTGCACAGGTGACTCTGTTACAGGGCAGGGAGAGGGGCACGCCAGAACCCCAAACCTACCCTCTCTGAATGGGTTCTGCCATCTGCTGGAAATAAAGCTGGAAATATAGATCTGTGGATAACACAGTGGACAACATGGGGCACATCAAAACAAACATATAAGGCCTTTAATGGAAGGAACTTGAATAAAATTAGGGAACAATACAGAAAGCACAAAGGATATAGTTACTAAGTCAAGCATCAAAAGTTACCCATCTCCTTGAGGGTAAAAGGCCAGCTAAATAGGATTGGCTCAAAGCAAGGCCCAAAAGCCTGCCACACGTCTAAAGGACCTTTCAGTGGAGACCCATAGAAAAGGGTCAGAAAGGGTCAGACTAATCTGGGAAGAAAAGAGCAAAATCAAAACCAAGATGAAAGCTGCCATGGTTAACCTCCCCACGGGTCTCTCACCTGCAACTGTTCCAACAAGTACAATACCAAAAAGCAAGCGCAGTTTCTTCTGCTCCATGTGCCTCCTCCAGGTCTTCTTGCTACTCTCCATCCTGCTTCCTTCTTCCTTCCTTCCTTCCTTCCTTCTGTCCTCCTATTTCCTCTCTCCAGCATCTTCTTATCCCTGCTTAGCTCCACCCTACTTAGGGCGGGACTGAGATCCTGGAACTTCCCCTTTTCCTGGGGACCACCCTGTTACAATTAGAGTGAGTTGAGTGGATAACATGGGGCAGAAACATGGACAGTTACAGACACCCTTTTTTTTTTTTTTTTTTAAAAAAAAGGGGAAGTTTTACTATCAGGAGGAACAGAGAAGCAGACAGTGGCTGAAGGGTTAAATGGGGCACGTGTGTGTGTGTGTGTGTGTGTGTGCTGCAGATAGATTTAGAAACAAATTTATATATTGAGGGAAATGATGCTGGAGGAAGGGAGAATCGGATGGTGTAAGGGAGGTGGAATTGAATTGCTGAAGCAAGCTCTTTGGAAAGGAAGATGAATGGGATCCAGAGAACAAGAGAAGGGTGGCCCTCAAAGGGAACACTTTATCCATCGAAACAGGAGGAAGGACAGAAAATGGATTCAGAAGAACATCTTTTCAGGCTGAAATCTGGGTGTCTAGGTGCATGTTTTTGTGTTCAAGCCTGAGATAAGGAGCATGGCTGCTGTGCATGAGTGTGAGGATTTGGAGGGAGAAGGAAGATGTAGGAGTTTTGAGTAGAGAGTAGAAGGTGTGAAACAGTCATTTTGAAGAACAGGCAAGTGAATTTATATGGAGAGCGTGGTTGGAATGCCAGGCAACCCTGAATGGCAATTTGAGATTTCTGGCTGTGAATTTGGGCCAGTTACCATATGAACCTGTGTTTCGCTCTGGCAACTTGGAACAGTGACTAGTCAGCTCTCATCACATTCAGAGCTGGCCCTGGGAGGCAACGCGAGGCAGAGGTGGCAAAGAGAGTGATTATACTGGTAAAGCATGTGGTCAGAGAAAGAGAAGGAGGGTGCCCAGGATGCGAGGGGGTGACTGGGGGATCCAAAGCGGTAACAGTCATCTATTTCAAAGCTTCCATGAGGTCACAAAATTGCTGGACCCTGATCCCCGGTGTGGGTGGGCAGGTAGGATAAGAAGTTATCATGAGAGGGACACTTAAAGCTAAGATTTCTCAGGGATGTGTCACTGGTGATGATAAGGTCAAGATTGTGACCGTGGAACTGGGCAGCTGAGGCAGCCTGGCTGAAAACGGATAATTAGAGGAGATGAGGTCGAGAGGCTGAGAGACCAAGGGTTGGATGACCCCAGGTGGATTGTGAAGTCAGTGCGTGTGAAGATGGAATAGTGGAGGGGGCGCAGAGGGAGGGGATTGCAGGGTAGGGCAGAGGAGGAGCAATAAACAAAGAGGGCTAAGTGGTGGTGAAGGCTGGTATGTGAGAGGTGGACAATGTAACTAACTGTGAGGATGCGCACTGGGAGTCAGGATGAACAGCTACCCCCTGGTCAGCCTGAGAGTGGGTAGAGGAGCAGGTTGAAGTATTGCAGTGGACTTTGCAGGAGAGAAGGGGAAGGGCGTCTCATCTAAGGGCTGCGGTTGCCCGCTGTCTCTGCCCATAGATGGTGAGTTCTTGAGGGTACCCACCAGGGTCGGCGGTGGGGGGGGGGTACGGTTAGGAGGTTGGGCAAGATGAGGGGATGAGTTTCTGGATGAGGGACACTGAGGGGCTGGCTTATTCAGGGGGACTGAGCTTCATAGGGCCTGATAAGTTGGGCTGATGGTCTCTGGGAGAGGGTGGGTTCAAGCTGGACTCCTCTCTTCCCAGGTTACATGCAGTGGCCAAGGGGCGAAGTTGGAATACTCTGTGCACGAAGGAGCTAGATTTAAGTGCAGATCCAGAGTAAGCAGGATGTCACATGTCCTGGGGCCAAGCCATGGAGGTGAGGGAGAAGCCCACTGGGCTACAACTGCGGGGAAGCAGAGGGGTGATTTTCAGCCCCGATTCCCAAACAGAGCACCTGGGAATTCATTAAAATGAGTTTCTGATTGGCAGCTCTGGCGGTGAGGCTGAGGCTCTGTTTCTCAAAAGCCCCCAGGTGATGTTCACACTGCAGGTCCAGGGACCACACTTTGAGTAGCGCAGCCAAGAGCACCCGGAGTTGATCACAGGCAGCAGCAGCAGCTTTGCACCTGCACCTATTGTCATATGGGAGTGAGGGCTCCCTGTGGTCTTCTCTTCTGGTGTCCAAAGAGAAACTGGAAAGCTCAATTTTCATCTAATATCATCCCATTTAAGAATATTGATTAATAACCAGAAATTTTGTATGCCACACAAAACAATATGGGTGTCTGATGGAGAGGAATTGGCACAGGATGAAAGGGGGGTTGTGGGGTGGGGACCACTGGCCTGGGGGTTAGTTATCCCGGGTCAGAGAATCGACACTGCCTCTGGTTCACCACTGATGAAGCATCTGGAAGTTCAGAAGCAGTTTCCCAGGCATTGAGCAACATCTGCCCCCTGCCAGTCTGCATTCCATTCATTCCCACCTTTACAAAATAAAAACTGTCCTTTCTGCTTCTAGAATGCCCTCTCACTGAGGCCAACTCTCTTCTCCCCATCTATCCCACCTCTTTCAAAGTGCTTTAGGTAGTGGAGTGGCTGGAAATCTCAGTTTCCTTTGTAAAATACAATGAAATATGGACATATTTAATCCCATCATTCAGAGCAGGAATTTCTCTAGAAGGAAATATGGCCGTACTATATGTACACAGGTCTCTGCAACTTAAACAAGAATAATCGCACGTAAAATATTTTGGAGAAAGCACATTCCTGGTTTCTCATTAGCATTTATTTCCACTTGTTCATTGCCTGTGTCACCCAGGCCACTCACCAGCAGACAAGTGAGAGCAGGCACCCAAGTCTAAAGAACGCTTTCAAAAAAAAATCTCCTAGATCCGGAGGAAACTCTATGCATTAAGCTAATGTGTTCTGGGAACCGGAACGTCTCCTCCCTCTCTTACCCTCCTGCAAACTTGTGCAATGCCAGTGCTCCAAGGGAGAGGGGGCAGGTCCCAATCATTCTTCGAAGTCCATAGAAGCCCCACCTGCCCTGCTGAGCCCTCTTGGTTTCTGCGTGCTCCCCTTATCACCCACTCTGCTGAGGTGCTGTGCCCAAACATGCATTCAGTCCTAACTACGCGCTGTCTTAGATGAGGGGCCTCCATGCCTGTCCTGCTGCCCCAGCTCACACAGGTGGGGACCACAGCTTGTACCTCTGCTGAGCCAGAGAAGAGCAGCCTCCGGAAACACCTGAATTGCTCACTTCTATCTGTCTCTCAGGAACTTGGCAACTGCTAGGTAGACACCCATGGTCATATAGATGCTAAGAATCTGATGTCAGAGCTTCTCTCTGCCAAAAAAAAAAAAAAAAAAGCTCATCTATACACAATTTCACCATAAGTTCAAGGGATTCCTCCCTTCGATCTCCCTCTACTGGCGTAGAGGGACATTTGTATTGCAGTGCCAAAACCAGAATAGGCTTTGGGGTCAGACAGCCCTGGATTCAAATCTTGGTCTTGCTGCTTATCAGCTGTATGACCTGACAAGGCACTGAAATTCTTTAAGCCTCACTATCTGTGTCAGGAAAATGAGAATAATGCTAAAACCCTCCTCATAGAGCTAGCACGGCGTTCAGTATAGTTAGCCTTCCTCTTCCCTGCCTCTCTGCCTGCTTGACCCGCCCCACTTCCGATGACCCCACTGTCTACTGGATTCTGGTCTGGGTGTCTGAACCCAGCTGCAGGGTTGATGCTGAATGCAGATGGAGGTTGACGCTGACCTTCAGCGCTGCCTTCCAGACCCCTGTCTGTTCTTAGGCTGCCCTACTAAGCACTCAGAAACAGCTGCTCCCAGGTTGAGCTATTTATGCACAGGTCTAAAGGCTTCGCACCCTCTCCTCATCGGTCTTGTGCCTTTTTTTTTTTTTTTTTAAGATTTTTAAAATTTATTTATGTATACAAACCGGAGTCCAGGGAGGTGAGAGGATTCACCAGAGACAGAACCAGGAACAGAACAGGCAGATCAACTGAAACACACTGCTGAGGGGAGCAGCAAGCGAGGCAGGAGAGGTCTGCTGCGCCATGTGGGTCCCCTCCCTGGCCCGAGGCAGGGATCGAACTCCTGCTGCAGAGGCCACAGTTTGCTTCACAGTGCATTGCTTAACCCACTGCTCCACCAGGGAGGTCCCGGTCTTGTGCCTTCTTATCCCTCCTATCTCCTATAATGGGGCAACCAGGTGCAGGCAGGCAGGGGGGCTGGGCGGCTCTAGAGACAACCATGGGCCAGGCAGGGGGCTCTAATCCCCCTTGGAATCTTTATGCTGGGCTCTCTCGTGTGTGTCTCATGTGTGTCTCTCCTGGTCTCGCCTTTTCAGCAGTCACGTGCTTGTCCTCTCATACCCGTCCTCCCTCTGAGTGGCACCACCACCCTTCTACCCCTGGCCTCCAGTTTAAGTGTACATACTTGCACATGGCCACACCCCACTCCAGGTGTCCCCCATCAGCCACAGGCACTCAATACCCATACTCCCAGGCACCCTCTGTGTTAACCCAATTAAGGCTGCTGGGGGTAACCACAGGGGCTAGTGTGTAAAAAGCCTGACCATCACTTACCTACAACCCCTCACCCCTCCAAGTACAGAACTCAGTTTTCTCTTGGTGGGATCCGCTCTCCCAGGAACACCTCCTGCCTCTTAGCAGAGCTCTCACACATGCTGAAGGGTCTTATTTCCCCACCTCCAGGCTGTTCCTATAATTATGACATGTTTGATTGTGGAGTCTGTCGAAAGGCATTCCTAATGCAACTTCTCAGAAAAAAACTTCCTTGGGAAATCAAAGTCTCAGGAGGGCTGGCACCCTATATTTATGATCCTTGGGCATTTTCGAGCATCTCTGGAGAATTTCTTTTTTTGGACTCAGAGCATGTGGGAGGGGACTCGTGGGGGGTGACATGGAGTGCCAGGGAGGACAAAGAGTGAGGAGACAGGACATCTGGGATCTGGACCTGCCATCCACCAGCCATGTGACTCTCGCCAGGAGCAAGTGTGTTGACAGTTCTTCCTTCTAGAGCTTTCTGGTGCCTCCTCCTCACTCTTCCACGCGGTCCCCCTTTCTAGGTCGTGTCCTGTATCCTCATCTCACTCTACCTACTTCCTGCTTTAGCACGGCCCCGCCCCCTCATGCCTTTCCTCTGAGCATGGTGCCACAGTCTCTGTCTCTAGCTAACTTCTGCTATTATCCCTAAAATCCCAACTTTACCTCCAGGTGGAGGTAAATCAGCCTCTAAATCAGCACGCCTAGGGCCTCCCTGGTGGCGCAGTGGGTTATATAACACACTATGAAGCAAACAGCAGCCACTGCAGCACGAGTTCGATTCCTACTGCTGGCCAGGGAGGGGGACCCACATGGTGCAACAGACCTCTCCTGTCTTGCCCGCTGCTCCCCTCAGCAGTGTGGTTCAATCGATTTGCCTGTTCTATTCCCCGTTCTGTTTGTGGTGAATCCTCTCACCCCCCCCCCCACACACCTCTGGCCTGTACCCCAGTTCTTGTATGCATAAATAAATATATCTTTAAAAAAATCAGCACTCCCAGAAAAAACCCACAATCTCCCCAGCGACCCGTTCCTTTCTTTTGGGTTGCCATTCCTTATCCAGGCTCCCACTTCTCTCCCTATTTCCATAAAATGCGAAGATTTAGAGAAGCTCTCATTAGAGGGCCCTGCCCAGACTCTACTCTGTAGGAAACATTCTCCCCTTTGGCTTTCCCTGGGGGGCCCAGAGAACCCCTACCCATCCTCAGCTCTTCCTCCTGACTGCCACCGCTGTGTCAGCACCCTCAGTCCTACACTCAGCATTAACCAACCTTCTGAAATGATCATCTGGGGCAGAGCCCACATCTGTTTACTCATCCTTGTTTCCTCCTCACATCTGTGAACCTAGTCAGTGTCCAGCAAGTATATGTCAGTGTCCAGCAAGTATATGTCAGTGTCCAGCAAGTATATGTCAGTGTCCAGCAAGTATATGTCAGTGTCCAGCAAGTATATGCTTGGGACACATCTGTCGAATGGAAGCCAATGTGCATGCGTTTCTCATAATAAACTGCCCAAACAGCTTTGGGTAGAAGCTGCAGCTCATTCCTCTTGGTTGGGAGCAGGAAAGATTTACGTGGACACCCACGCATGCATGTGTGAGTGTGCATACAGTTAGGATTTTAATTGGTGGCAGATGAAATAAAAAATACCAAAACCCATGTAGATAAATGTGAGAACGGGAGGCGCAGCCTAGGGTCAAAGACCATCTGAACAGAAAACAGTGATTTGCTACCTGGGGCTCCACTGTGGGTTGTCTGCAGGCATTTCCGGGGCAGACTTTGTTACTAGGTACTGCGGACCCATTCAAGGCCTGGGTTCCTACCTCCCAGGATGCACCTTGTTTTCTCACATGCACCGCTTTTAAGATTATAAATTATTTGAATGTAGGGGCCATATTTTATCTGTCTTGGTTTTCTCTGCTCCCATAACAACTCTTGACAAATAGTAGAAGTTTTGTAAATGTTTACTGAACTGGATTGAATTTATCCTTATTACAGCCTGAGCCTGGTAAGACTCATTTATTCATTCAATATTTACTGCACACCTACTGCTCATTTATTCATTCAGCATTTACTGTACACTTCCTGACGGCTAGGCGTGGACTACTTGTGACCAAGGCAAATAAGTTTCCTGGGCACTCAGAGTGTACAGTGGAGGAGGAGTTAGGGGACTGTGATCAGAGCAGGACTAGGAAACATCAGGGGCAACAAATCCTTGGGAAGAGGAAACTAACCTAGATCTGGGGCAAGGGTAGTAGTGGTCAGGGAAGGCTTCCTGGAAGAAGTGCCTTGTAAGATGAAACCTAATAGATGAGTCAAAGTCAGTCAGGAGTGGGAAATAAGCACAAAGAGTATTTGAGACACAGAAACAGCCTCAGAGAATTCCATATCATCCATGGCATCACCATGACAGGAGAGATGGACTGGGGATGTGGATGTGTGATCAGGCTGAAACCTGTGTGAGCACTGGTCTGATGGCAAGAGGTGCTGAGCAGGCATGTCAATAAATTAGTTTCTAGTGAGTCTTGAGGGCAGCAATTGGAGGCAAGGGTCATCATTCCATTGCTTTTTCCAACAAGGAGAAGGGAAATTCAGCAGCCTGAGAAAGCTTGCCCAGCTCTATAACAGCAAGGTCAGGTTTCAGAGCTGTGGCTAGGGTCTTTCCCATCCCTGCATCACCACTGGCTTTGGAGGTTGTGGAGGAAGAAAGGCATCCACGCTGGGCAGAAAGGACAGCACATCCCTGATGATGAGGCTGCACTCTGCATTCTGAGGCTGGTCTCCACCATATTGAGAATCTGCTGTGTGCTGCTCAGTTGGGGGCAGGAGCTGCAAGGTCCACCTCTGCAGACAACGCTTTTGGCCACAGAGAGGGTTAACCTCGCGTCTTCACAGTATTCAAATGAGACCCCCCCCCACAGCCGTTTGTGCTCAGAGCCAGCACCTGGCCGCACAATTTGGAAGAAGCTCCACAGGCATGAAGGCCTCATTATGTAATTAGGTCTTTGGAAAATGAGCTATTCTTCAGCCACTGCAATCAGAAGGCTTGAAGCAGCTTAGGGCTCCGAGGGATGGATGCTGGGTGATGTCTCTGGGCTCATCGCTGTAGGGAGATTGTTACCCAGCAAGGAGTCCCCAAGGTGTCTGAGCCTATGCAAGGAGGGAAGAGGGCCTTCTTTGCATTGTCTGCCAGCAGCAGACAGTTTGGGGGTGACTGTTGGGACAGTGTAGGGTCGTGACTTTCAACAAGTGTGCATCGAGGCCCCAGGGAGGGCTAGTTGAAATAGATTTCTGGGTCCCAGCCCTGGACTTTCTATTGAGGTGGTTTTGGATGGGATCTGAGAATTTCATTCCTAATAGGTTTCCTAGCGATGCTGTAGCTGCTAATCTGGGGATTGTACTTTGAGAACTCCCTGTACTCTCATCCCTTGAGTAAACTGGGGTGCTTAACCCCCAATTTCCTCAGGAAGACCCCATCATCAGAACTGAACTCCTTATTTCTCATGTGTGCACAGGGTTTACATAGCGTTTCACAATTTAGTGAGGGAGGCAGAGAGGGAGGACAGGGGTGCTTATTCTTATTTTTCAGAGTAGGAAGCTGAGACCCAAGTTCCCATGACTTGGAAATTGTAGAAACAGGTCTAAAGCCCAGTATCTGTCGCCCATTGCAATAGCTTGCCAAGCTTGAATTTGCATCCAGGAACCTTTAGCAGTTAGTTGCTTCCTTTAGCTCGGGGGAAGAGGAGGGACCACTTGCAATGCGTCAAAATCTGTGTTCTCCCCTCCTTGTGGGCTTCCAGCTAGACTTCCAACTAGACTGCCTCCAGTTACCTGCTTCCTCGTGAGTAAAACCATTCACCAGTTTCTGTCCAGTGAAATGGAGGGCAGTGATGCCTACCAGTATCATTTGCTTTCTAAAAATGCTACTCATCCTCTCACTAATGAAAGGGATTCCCAGATTCCCAGCCCTGCAGTCTGTACTTAAAAAAGTAAGTCCCACCTCCCTGGTGGTGCAAGGGGTTAAGCACTGCACTATGAAGCATCTGCAGCCACTGCAGCACGAGTTCGATCCCCGGCCAGGGAGGTGACAAAGATGGCGCGGTAGACCTCTTCTGCCTGGCCCGCTGCTCCCCTCAGCAGTGTATTTTGGTCAGTCTGCCTTTCTGCTCCCCACTCTGTCTCTGGTGAATCTTCTCACCCCCTACACCTCTGGCCTGCGCCCCACCTCTTGTATGCATAAATAAATAAATCTGTAAAAAAAAAAAGTATCCCAGGTAGTTCTTATTATGTACATGAAAGATTGACAACCATACTCCAGATCTGTGGCTGGCAAGCTGTGGCCCATGGCCAAATGTGGTCTGCCACTTCCTTTTATACAGCTGGTGAGCTAAAAATGGATTTTACATTTTTTTAAAATCGTTAAACAAATCAAAAGGAGAATAATAACATAATATTTTGTGACATGTGGAAAGTTCTACTCAAACACGGTTATATTCATTTGTTTATATACTGTCTTTGGTTGCTTTGTGCTCCTATGGCAACTTGAGTAGCTGCAACAGAGACCATATGGCCTACAGAGTTTAAAATATTTACTATCTGGTCTGCTAAAGTTTACTGAACCATGTTCTGGATCCTAAAACTCTTCTTTCATGGGTGCCTCCTGATGAGTGGTAATGTAGAGCTACGTCGTCATGACCAGTGAACATAGACAAATGAGATATTTTCATTCACTCACTCATTTGCTTGTCTTTGAGTACACTCAAAGTACTTTGAGTACTTCAAGAGTACTGGGTGCTCTTGAAGTCCTGGGCATTGAGGTGAATAATACATGAGCTTGGCAATTACACTTTTTTTCATTACAGTGAAACTCATTATTAAACAAAAGCCTAAATATTAACTAATCTCTAATTACTGTTTAACAATGTTACTTATTACTGCACAGGGCTTGTTGAAGACAACATCGAGAGGACAAACACACCTATCGAAGACCTTTCACTTTATAGGAGTGGAAATGACGAAGACTGGGCCAGACGAAACTGCAGGCACAGAGAGAACTCAGTGTATTTTCTTTTCAACATGGAATAGCATGAGCCAGTAGGAGAGGCAAAACTGTCTCACAAGATGACCCCTAGCGGCAACACTGGAAGAGAAAAGACCCAGGATGCCCAGAGGTCACAGTAAGGAAAGAGATGTGATCAGATATATTTGAATAACACTGCCCTGGCCACCAGGCATGTTCAACAGCAGAAGTAAAGGTAGTTCAGCCAGAGCAGGTTGAAAAGAACTCACTCGATGCTAAAGGTAGGGAAGAGGCCACATCCAGCAGCTATATCATCTGAATAGTAATGATAGTTTGAGGGGTCTAGTCAGTGGTTGGAGTGTAGATAGCAGTTCTCTAGGGTCCAGATTTCAGGTCAGGGATGTACTTCCAGGTCGATGAAATGAGTTCCTAAAGCAAGATCCCATCCCAGGAGAAAGATGAAAATCATGGAGTAGCATCATGTCACTATCACTGACCTGGCCTAGACTTCAGGACCAGGCCTGGTGGAGGAGGCTAAAGGTCAAGACCAGAACCAGGGCAGAAGTTCAGATGAGCAGAGGAGGCCAAGTGGGGTTCAAGGCTCAAGAGGGACCTAGGATTTGATTCTTGCCCATGTACCAAAACTGCTACCTTTAAGTCTAAGGTATGGTCAGCCTCCTCCTTATGTTCTAACCAAGTTCTCTCTTAGGAGAGACTCTTTGAAAGTTACTCTAGAAAAGAGTCTCCAAGAGAGCTGATGTAAGGGGCCAGGACATCTCTTTGACCACTCTGCCCTTCCCGGGGCTTCCTGGAATACAGATGTGATGGGTGATGCTCCAGCAGCCATCTTAGAGCATAGAGTGACCTTCACAATAGAAACACATGCCAGGATAGCAGAAGTGAACATCAGGGGCTGGGTATCTCAACACCTTAAAGCAGCCTCATCAGTCTTTGGATTGTCTCTCTCCAGACTTCTTGCTGATAAAAATAACTGTCTTGTTTAGCTCAGTTCATTGGGATTTTCCACCATGCAAAGCTAAACTTAATTCTAATTGGTAATCCCCCAATTCAGGAGCATTTCCCAACCTGGCATATGCGCCACTGTTAGTATACAAGACAACCTTAAAGACTATGAACTCAGACGGACATGGGTTGATGGTTATATATTTATTTTAAAGATAGACTAGAGAAAATATAGCACCTCAAATTTGTGATTTCATAAGACTTGGGGTGGTATTCACAATAAAAAAAATAAGTCAACCAGACCTCCCTGTGGGTGCAATGGGTTGAGCAATGCACTGTGAAGCAAACCACAGCCACTGCACCGCCAGTTCGATCCCCGGCCCAGGAGGGGACCCACATGACGCAGCAGGCTTCTCCCGCCTTGTCCGCTGCTCCCCTCAGCAGTGTATTTCAGGCGATCTGCCTGTTCTGCTCCCCACTCTGTCTCTGGTGGAGCCTCTCACCTCCCACGATGTTGGCCTGTACGCCAGCTCTTGTGTGCATAAACAAATCTTTAAAAAAAATAAGTCAAATGAAATGTTTGAATAAATAATAGAGATACAGGCTTGTGGGACTCGCAGACGTCATAAAGAGTCTGAATGACTGAATATTTTCATCAGAGCCAGAGGGAAAGACGCTGAACCTGGACCTGCCACATTTAGCCAAGCCAGTGCTCACCTTAATCCCAGCAGATGCTCAGGGATGGTCTGGAATGAATGATGCCATACGACTGTCACTGTCTTCCTAAGTGAATGGGCTCCAGCATTTTCCAGCACAGCTGTTGCTCAAAGCACAAGGAGGTATCCCGCTCTTAAGGCTTTTATTTTTCAGGTTTTATTAAATGGAGCTTTTAGCCTTGGCCATTTTACAATTCCATGTTGATCTCTTTCTTGCGCCGGCTCATTGGTTGGGTCCTATTTTGTGTGGCTGAAATAAAAGGAAACTGCTTCCCATATAGAAGATCTATAGCCACTTGTTTCTCTTGAGCATAAATATATTTATCACTTGTGGCCAGACAGAGCTCTAAGCAAAACCCGTCTCGTGGGTATGGGAGGAAAGAAGAATTCCCTCACTTTCATCCTCATACCGGAAGGCTTTCTCTGTAGATGGCCTCCCCCTTGATCACAGCATGGCCCCACGTCCAGAGTTCAGGACTGCTCTGGGTGCGTGGACCTCCTTACCATTCCAGAGCACTTCCAGATCTCTCACCTGAGGCTTTACCTACATAAAGACATCTGGGAATTTTGTTTGTTCTCAGTCCTGCAGGGTTAGGAGGGATGCCTGCGGTTTCTTGCTCACTAGCTATCTCATTTTTTAAAAAAAGATTTTATTATTTATGCATACAAGAGCTGGGGTACAGGACAGAGGCACAGGGGGTGAGAGGATTCACCAGAGACAGAGTGGGGAGCAGAACAGGCAGATCAACTGAAATACACTGCTGAGGGGAGCAGCAGGCGAGGCAGGAGAGGTCTGCTGCGTCATGTGGGTCCCCTCCTTGGCTGGAGATCAAACTCACACTGCAGTGGCTGTGGAAGCCCCACAGTGTGGCGTTCAACCCCTTGTGCCACTTATGAGACCCTCACTAGCTATTTCAAAAATCTGGAAGGAACGTGCAGATAAAGAGGCTCTAGCCTGGAATGGAGAATGAATGGAATATTCTAGTGACATACTCGACTCACATCAAGAAGAGCCATAACATTATGGGAAATGGGCCAGAAGAGTAAATGGGAACCCCCTATGGGAGGTGGTGGGTGGCAGAAAGGTTTGGGGGAGGAAGACTGAGAGCCAGTGAACAGGGGCGAGAAATGGCTAGACAAAGTGAAGGGTGAGAGTAAGGTCATGGGCAGGAGAGTCATAAGCAAATAGCTTTCTGCATCAGTAACCTCAGGTATGCGCTGCTGGAACAACGGGAGATCCTAACAACTGACTTCTAGAAGTCTGCTTTTAAAATGTTTGTGTCGATGTGATCTTTGTTGGTAGTAACTGTCATACTTATAATAATGGCATCATTTCTGTGTTGCCTGGCAACAACTATGCAAGTGGGGTTGGGGTGGTGTCCCCATTTCACAGGGGAAGTAGGAGGTTCAAAGACTCTGATCCAGTGAGTAGGAGAATCTAGTACAGAAGTCCAGTCTGCAGTCTCTAAGTCCAGGGCCCTCCCCATCATCCCTAAATACCTCTGCAATTTGTGTCTCACAAGGTATGACATTTACAAAGGTTTCTGGCCCTTAGAAAGTGCTTAAAAGTATCTGCTGATGAATGGATTGAGTTGTGACCTTGCTGCGGAACTCCTTCCCTTCCAACTCCTGCCCCATCAGCTCTTCTCTGTGTGCCTGGCGTCTAATCTCTTTGAATCTTCTCTTCTTCTTGACCTTCACTTGGCTTTATGGTCTCCAATTACTTGTTAGTTTCTCTCTTCCTATTCCACACCAACTCCGTTATTTGGGAACTGGTTATAGATCTACTATGTGTCATGTACCCCTGTAGCAGAACTAGTTAAGAAAGGTGGCTACTCATCTTTTCTTCCTACTGGCTGATTGCCAGCTCCATGAAGGAAGCAAGAGGAAAAAGGAATAGCTACTCACAGGGACAAATCTAGTAATTTTCAACCTTGTATGAGTTCTGGACTCCTTGGAGAAACTGAAGAATGATCTAGACTCTTTGCCCTCAGAATATATATATTCCCAGTCAATCAGAATTTTGCTTGAGCTATAGGCATCCTTGAACTCCCCGAAGTCTAGTGGTTCAGAAATCTGTGGTTAAAAAGTAGTGGGGGGAGAGCCTCCACCAGGCCTTTGGAAACTCCCCGGAGCCCCAGTTGTCATATTGCCCCCAACCCTGAGCACTTCCCCTTACCACCAATCAAGACTGTTGGTACCACACACAAAAAAGTAGCTGGGATGGGAGCTATGCATGAGAAAACAGCCTGTGAGGTGTAATGTGGTCTGTTGCCTAGAGAAACACAAGGAAGGAACTAGAAGGGCACCTAGTCGCTGCCAGTCAGAAACCAGAGCTGACAGGGATGCTGTGCAAGCTTGGGAGTATGGCCTGGAGGGGGAACTCTAAGAGTCCAAACTGGGTCAAGCATAGGAATGGCAGGTAAGACAACGCTTTATCTTGGGAGTGTCAGTACTTGGCTCTGAAATGGCAAAGACCACATCTTCTCCACATGGTCATGGAAGGTGGGAGAGATAATGAGTCTGTCTCCACTGGGTCTTGCAGGTTGGGGACTTGGTAGTTATCTCAGCGCCCAACACAGACCAGTGCTCCTCGAATGCATCCGAGTAGTGCTCACCAGAGATGGCATCTACTGGATACAGAGAGGGAGGTGGAAGTGACCTGATACAATCCTAAATGAGTGACATACCATTTCTGGAACTGCCCGCCATGCATAAATAGATGTCCTCTTAAACTGTATCTCTGTGTAAATTGAAGTCTGATAAGAAAAATCCTATTCACCAAATGACTGATAATTTCAAGGAGGATTTGCTTCTATTTCCTCTTGATTGAAAATGGGCAGTTGCTCCTATTTCTCCCTGGAGCATTTTTTTCTCCCAAGTGCTCAGAAAATCAGCTCTTACATGCAACAAAAATGATAGGAGAGGAGGAGATTCCTGGAAGATCTTTCCATTTCCCTAGCAGAGACCCTTCAAGTAGCTCACCTGCTCGCCCATAGATAGGCATGGGAGGGGGTAGCAGGAGAGAGCTTGCAATCAGGTTTCTGAATTGAATTATTCGCTCATTTTACAGTTTAGAAAAGCACAACCTAGAAAGATTAAGTGACCCATGTGAGATCGCTCGGCAAGTTCATCACGGAGTGGAGGCAGTGACCTTTCCATTGGCTGTTACAAATGAGTGTTAGAGAAAAAAACATGGTTTTGTAAAACCAGGGTGACTGATAATGGAAAACATCCTCCTCTTTGCTCCCCACCGCTTTCCAAGGTTTGCTGTGAGGCAGTGTTTGTAGAAGAAGGAGCAGGATGTACTCAGGTCAAAATCCTGGCCCCTCGTTCCGTGAAGCTAACCACCAGGGCCTGTTCCCCTCCCCTCCCTGCCCCAGGTCTGTTTGGTCTCCACTTGTAGGTCAGTTGGGCCCAACTCCTGGGGTTGAGTATTGGGAAATGAGAAGGATCCAGAGAAGTTGCCACGGCAACAGGGGAGCAGTGGCTGCCACTAAGGAAGGCGATCTATGGCTCACACATGTCAGAGGGTTTGCTTGTTTGCTTCCCATCTGGGTCTTCTGAGTTTCCAGGCATGCATTAGGGGAATGTTAATGCCACCCTCTCCCTCCTCTCACCCTTTTCTGGGGCGGCCACCTGGGCTTTGGACACCATCCACCCCCAGACTTTCTCAGCAAGTGGCTGGAGACAGTGTGGGAAGCTGTTTTGGTTTTTAGACTCTTTCCTCACTGGATAATCATCACATCACATCTCAGAACTGGGAGTAATTGCAGAGATCTCTTTGGCCCCCCAAATCTCCTTTGACATGTAGGGAAACTGAGGCCTGGAGAAGGACAGTGACTTGTTGAAAAATACATTCTGAACATGGGTATCTTAGTTTGGACTAGCTGCCATAATAAAATACATAGACTTGGTGATTTAAACAACTGAGATGTGTTTTCTATAGCTCTGGAGTCTGGGAAGCCCAAGATCAAGTGCTACACAGTCCTACTGCTGCTCAGGACTCTCCGCTTGGGAATGGCAACTTTTCTCTGTGTCCTCAAATACCCTCTCCTTGCTATGTGCACATAGAAAGAGAGAGAGATCTCTGGCATCCTTCTTAAATGGACACTAACCCTTCATGAGAACACCACCCACATGACCCCGTCTCGTCCTAATTACCTCCCAAAGGCCCCATCTCCAAATTTTATCCACTGGGGACTAAGGCTTCACTGCATGTATTTGGGGGAGGGAGGGACACAAACATTCAATCTATAAGAATGGGAAGGGGCAGAACTCAAAGTCCAGCTCTTTGCATAGCATCAGACGCATGTGCTGCTCAGGTGCAAGTCAGAAGGGTGGTTTACAGGCCAGCTGCCATAAATGGATGATCTTGGCCAAGTCACTACTCTCTGTATTTTCGTTTTTCATTTTGATGAATGAGGAGTTGAGCTTGATGATTTATAATTCTCTGCTTTATTTACAGGAATGACATAACATTGTTTCATGACTCAAAAATGGATGAAAAATGAGACGCTAAACCAAATCCTGTGATCTTACTAATTCTGTCTATACAGAAGTAATGGCAGTTTTCAGGAGACAAACAAGAACTTGGCCTTGAGGACTCCTGCATCATGGTGTCTGAGCACTGCAGCAGTCCAGCTAACAACTTTTCCTATTTCCAGCCTGACTCCTCAAACATCTAGTTTTGTCTTCCTGAAATTCATATCTCACCTGGTCCTCCTTTGCTTAAAACCGAGCTCCAGGCCTTCAGGGCCAATGTCGAGTTCTTAGTGTGAGGACTGGCCTTGACCCTGCACCAACGCCAGCCTCTTGGATCATCACACCTCTGTTTCCACATCTCTATGATGTTTCTCGAACACGTACAAATTCAGCTTCATATATATTGATCTCTTGACACCTGTTCACCCATCTTTTATATCCTGCTTGTCTAAATTCACACTCTTCTTCAAGATCCAACTAGTGAATTTCTTTGACACTCTTGGTACTTTGTACTTGACCCTTTGGAGCAATTTTTATGCTATATAATTATTGTTGATATCTACTTTACATTAGGATTCAGGCTCCTTGCTAGGAACTGAGTCTTGTTTTTCATGGGCTCCCTAGTGTCTCCTGTTGAATCTGATACAAAGAAGTGTCTCAGGTAGTGGCCATTGAGTGAGTGAATAAATCTTACTTTACAAGATTTACTAACTTTATGCTATGCACTTCTGGGGAGTTGTATAAAAAATTCCAAAGTTTAAGTGGTAAGAGCCTGTCACTCTCTGTATTTACCAGTCTGTCAAGTGCTTTTGCCAAGAGACCATCCATGAGAAGCTCACTGCCTGAGAGTCACAAGACCCTTAAATGAATCTTTATTTCTGGGAAGTCATTTCTCCTTCCTGACATTAGCTAAGTGTAATGAGAGGTTTGGATATGATGGTCCCTAAAGAGACTTTTATCTTTCATTGCCCATGATCCGAGGACATCCATTCAGTGGTCAACAGTTAGGGAGGATAGTAACTAAGGTTAGAAGGGGAAGGGAAAAAATCTTCCTGACTTTAATTATAGCTGAGTCTTAGGGAACAAAGATAGTGACATGCTAGGACTCAACCAGAGGAGGCCCAAACAACTGTCCGGTGGGGCAGAAAGGAGTAGGTAGAGACCATCAGCCAGGTTGGGTTGATTCGCTATGGCAGGTCTGAACAGGCAGGTGGGACCTGGAGGCCAAGGTCCTTTCTGGAGCTTGGAGGTGAGGCTGGTCTAAGAGCAGAGGCTGCCAGCTTCCTGCCCACCGATGCTCCCATGATGGTATGGGGCATGTTAACTATTAGAACTAACTCTACTAGAACAACATCCTCATCTCTTACTCTTTATGGTGATCTGCTCAAGAGACTACCAAGTCACTGACTTTAACTGAATGAGATTCTGAGTTTTAAATAAATTTTATGGTTGTATAAGTTTGGAGAAAGCCAGGCTCTTCAATATAGTATTTTAAGACTCTTTCTCCAGCCTTCCCCACCTCCCTTGCATTCCCTCCCTTGCATTGTCTCCAGATACTCTAAGCTCCTCTCAGTTCCTTGAAGGAACCACACTCGCTCACACCTTGGTACTTGCACTTGCTTCTCTTCTCTCTGTTTTCATATTCTCCTGGTCAACTCTTATTCATGACTCTCAATTCAGTTCAGATGTCACCTGATCCAGGAAGATGTCTTTGATACCTGCCCCTTCAAGTCTAAATGAAGAATACTGTTATATGCTCCCCCAAATCCCAGGATTCTTTCTTATCACACCTATTAAAATATTTCTTCATTTCATTGCTTTCCCACTAGCAACATGAATTATTTGAGGGTGGGGACTCATCTATTTCTTTTCAGGACATTATCCTAGTCAGTAAACATTCATTTAGTGAGTAAATGAATTACAAATAAAAAACCAGAATATAATTTTTAAGGCCCAACTGTAGTATTTCCATCAGCACAGGACACGAGTGGAATTGGACCATGTCCTTGAGACCTTGTACACTCCATTAATGAATAGTAATGAGAAAGGCTTACAATTAGCATAATTTTGTTGGGTGGAAAATGCTGTGGATGGCAAATATGTCCATTTTCAGTATTTTATGGACTGAGCATTCCCTGTGCTTATACAGGTTAGTAAACATCGTGCATGTCTTGTGTGCTGGGTGTGATGAAAAACATTAGAACTCAGATGCCAACGGGGTCTCCACTGGGCCCTTCTGACAGCATTTTTGCATAGTCATGGGAAGTTAAGAAACATCACGCCTTTTGCTGTTTGGGAGACAGAAACATGGGTTCCTTTATGCTGGCATTCCCTTCAGGAAATTCTGAGGAAATACACATCTTAAGATTTGGGCTGGGTAGAGGCTCAAAGGTTGTGCGTTTAGAGGGCAAGGAAGACGCATAGGATGAATGTGTATATAAGATGCAGAGCACTACACTCCCTTGGAGAATATACTTGCATGAGGAAAAGTTGTCATCTCACTTCTCCCTTGCAGTGCTCTCACTGTGCCCTGTCCACGGCTTCTATCTGCAAAAGGATCTCACTGAAACAAAATAGAAAATGCCCCAGGGCCAAGTGCACAGCTCTCCAGAGGACGTTAGGGTGGGTGGGACAATGCCACGCTGCCCTGAGGTTGCCTTCCTGTTCGGGGGTTCACACTGATACCTGTTCTCCTTCATGCCTAGCGTCAGGAGTACCCTCTCCAACTGTTTCTGACTCAGCTGTGAATAGAGTCAGAGCCTTCTTTGATTTTCATCAACATCACTGACACTGGCTCAATTTTAAGAAGGGAAATTGACAAAGATGAGAGTTCTGCCATGGCGGACAGCTATACCAAATTAGAACAGTAACATAGCCACTGCACAGAAGAGCAAAAACTCCTACATTTAACATGTAGGTGCCTATAACTTGCTTCATTCTGCTCTAGAGGAAAATGCCAAGCACCCCCTTTGTCTGAGCCTTGAGCATTCTCCTCTGTAGCTCTCATTTCTAGGGGAGGATCCATGTCATGTTTCCACATAAACTGACCACTGGAACAAGAGAAGGTACCATCGGGAGGGACGCTGGGCAAGATGGCCGATTGGACTTTCCAGTGAAGATCACCATCCTTGGTGGCGAGTGAAACACTGAGGACAAGCTCAAAATGCCCCCCGGGAAACCAAAAGATCAAAAGGTGGTCTGTGTCCTAATCACTACGATGGTCTCTCCAGGAGGGTCAGTAAGAGCCAACCATAGCCCCCACCCCTTTTCCCAGGGATAGTGGTCTTGACACATAGAGGCATGGGATGTTTCTGGAACCTGAATCCACATCGGGAATGAGCTAGATGGTTTGGGAAGATGATTGATGAGCCTGAGTTACCTCATTGGAACTTCACCGGTGGTTGGAATTAGACAATGTCCAATCCTTGCTCTTCCCCTTTTGCTCTGTGTGGCTGCAGAAGAGTTACTTTACCTTCTTGAGGTTTCCTTTACTTTTTCATAAATGGAGTGACTCCAGCCTGCCTTTTCTCTTCCCAGGCAGTGGTGAGGATTAGCTGACATAATGCACAGGAAGAGGCAGGAACTGAACACTGAGCACATGGCATGCTGTGTGCTGGGCATTTCTATTACGTCACTTCTTCCTCCTAACGATCCTGCAACATAGGAAAGAGGGCAGAGGGACCACACAACTTGTCCAAGTTCACACAATCAGTAAGAGGCAGAGCTGACCTTCCAGCTCAGATTTGCCTTGGGCTGAAGCCGAAGTTCTTGTCATTAAACGTGGTTCCTATTATTGTTGCTATTGACTTTAGGCCTCGTCTGTGATCCATGTTGGGAGCATGTTCTTGATGTGGGGCATATGGCAGTGCTTGGGTGTCCTGAAAGGGTACCTGCTTGTCTCCAGACCCCTTACCTTCAACCCTAAGAGTCACATTCTAATAGAATTAGTCCAATTTCTGCAGCCATGGAAACCTCCATCTCCAACACCAGGGTTTTGTGGAAATGTGGAACCAGAAATCATGCTCCAATGATGTTGATGAGAACTGTCTATTTGCAGCCTCTGCAGATGACATGAGTGAGACAACATTGGCCGGGACACAATCATGGGGATGACTTATGACTGGTGGGATACTCGGTCCCTGCAACCTATAGGGGGTAAAAAGGAGAGCCCACACTGCAGGCAAATTGAGCTGGCCAGAGGCCTCCTTGGTGACGCAGAGGGTTGAGTGCCACACTGTGAAGCATCCATGGCACAGTAGCTTGAGTTCGATTCCCGACCAGGGAGGGGACTCACATGGCGCAGCAGACCTCTCCTGCATCGCCTGCTGCTCCCCTCAGCAGTGTATTTTGGTTGATCTGTCTGTTCTGCTCCCCACTCTGTCTCTGGTGAATCCTCTCACTTCCCATGACTCTGGTCTGTGCCACAGCTCTTATATGCATTAATAAACAAATCTTTAAAAAAAAAATTACCCTGGCCAACCTACCTAGACCAAGTAAGCAGAATTATGCATGTTCTCCCACATTCAATGCCCCATAGATGCCTTTTCTGCCCGAATAACAAAACCCCCACATGGGCAGCCTACCAGTACCAGCAAAATGAGCAGGCAGGCAGGCATGCCATGCTCCGCTTTCTGACAAATTAGCCTAGAAGTGTGGCTTCTGACTTCATGGAATCAACAGAAGAGAGAATGTAAATGCAAGCGCAAGGCCTTCATTAAGGAAAGCTCTCCTGCTGGGTGGAGGCTGGAGGGGAGGGGGACTCTGGTTCCTTTGCAATCCAAACCAAGGCAGGAGATGTCTCTCAAAGACCTGGAAGCAGGTTGTCGGGAGGGGTGGGAGGGACCGCATGTCTCCAGACTGGAGCTAAGCTCAGAAAGTACAAAGCAGATCCTTTGATAGTGCTGGGAAATCCATCTCTAGTTGATTCCCAGAAATCCTGTTGGGATCCTTTCTTGAGCACAGCATGGTAAAGTAGAAAACTAGGACTTGGGAAAGTCTCCCAGCTCTGCTATTTAGGAGCCTGGCACTTATTCAAGTGGCAGGCTTGGCGAGTGTGTGTGTATGTGTGTGTGTGTGTGTGTTTGCATGCACAGATGAACAGGAAGCGAGCATTGCTAAATGCAAGAAGCTCACAGAAGCTGCATCTTATGTTGCAAGCAAACAACTAAAAAATACAACAAAAACCTAATCAGTCTTTTGAGGTCTGATGGCAACCTTATTAAAACCTCCCCTTGTTCCCTGAGAGCAGGTTTCTAATTCTTAACGCTGCCATTTACTCATCTGTGTGGCAGTCGTGTTATTTACTTTCCCTGAACTTGGTTTCTTCAGCTGTAAAATGGGCATCCCCTTGTGTTTATCAGGTCTAGTGGAGGGGATCAAATAATGTGAAGTGTGTGAAAAGCACTTGCAAATTCTACCACATTTTAGTGTTTGTTTTCAAGGGGAAAAGAGTGACCATAAATAGTAGAGAAAATCAAATTTCAAAGCAGTATGTGTTTCCTCTTCATGGGAATGGAGTTTGGTGGGTCTCTAATCCTCAGAGATTATCCCTTAGGTCTCTCGGAAGATTGCTTCCAGAGCCTCTGAAATGAATCAGAAATTGAAAAGAGAAAGCTAAAGCGATTGTGTGTGTTTATTAGAGTGGGGTGTGGGGCAGATGTTGGGGAGTATTGGGGGCCTAGGAGGAGGTCTTTGCATTTTGGAGGTGAGTGGGGGAGGCAGACAGGGTGGTTAGCCTAGTGGGAGATGGAGGTCCTAGGTAACAGCTCCAGGAGAAATGGAACTAGGAAGAACACCCTTGAGGATTTCTTCATCGCCCAACACTCACTCTGCTTTTTTGAAACTAGGGCTAAACCAGACGGGATGATGTAGGGCTGAGTCAGCTCAAATACTTCCTGCCCGGAGCGTCCACTTTCTTAATTGATGAGGATGCTGGAAGAGACCATTGCGTCGGGGTGTAGTGGATGAGTGGTGGGGAGCTGGTGTCCTAATAGAGCACACTGGGACTTCTGGTTGCTTTCCCCTGCTCCCCCTTGGCTCTCTCTGCACTTTTCCCTGAACCTCACATCTTATTCAGGTTAAAGCCTGGGATCATTTCCATCAGTGGTACCCCTGGGGTACAGGTGCATATGGGCTGGGTGCCAGGGATTGTGAGACTAAGGATCAGAGGGGAGGAAGTGCCTGTGCAGTTGCAGAGCTAAGTAAGGAGCAAAAATGGTCCAAGGTAAGAAGGGAAACTAGGAAAATGATTGATATGTCCTTAGGTCCTGTGGCACTGATTTCAAAGGGGGCACGTGGTAAAGTTGCCAGAAGTGCAGAGGAATAATATTTTAGGTGCTGGGAAAAAAGGAATATAAGTGGTGAGCAGGTCCACTAGAAATAGATGCAGAAGGTGTGAGTGTGCCCGTACATGAGCCTGTGGGTGGAGTCATAGACCAGAAGGCCATAAAATGGGGTCCTAGACTTACAGTCCCTTTTGGTCCCGGTGGGACTAAGATCAATATTCTACTGATAAAGATGGAGTCTCCCACTGGTTAAGCACCTTCTGTATGCTCAACAGGGCAATGAATACTCTTTAAGATTTGTTTTCATTTATTTATTTATGCATACAAGAACTGGGGTACTGGCCAAAGGTACGGGGGGTGAGAAGATTCACCAGAGACAAAGTGGAGAACAGAACAGGCAGATCGACTGAAATACACTGCTGCGGGGAGCAGCAGATGAGACAGGAGAGGTCTGCTGTGCCTTGCGGGTCAGCTCCCTGGCCAGGTATCAGACTTAGGTCATAGTGGATACTGATAGCTTGATAGTGCTGAGACTTTAACCCCCTGTGCCACCAGATAGGTTCCACTGACCAATCTTATATAGTGATAATTTTACTTACTTTGAGTCATAGACCTGGAAGGGATGAGCAGTTTTCTCTACAACAAACAAGGAAACAAGCTTGGGAGATTGAAACCCTGGAGGATTCTAGCTCAACTAAGTCTCTACTGGGTCTGAGAATTTTGTAGTTTATGAAATCTGTATTTTAAAATGCTTCTTAGACTATCTAGAACCAAACCAAGTCATTAATTATTTATTCATCCATTCACTATTTAACAGATATCATCAAGGGTCTATTATGTTCTAGATACTAGTGAGAATGTAGATACAAAACAGTCCCCATAGAGTTTATGTTCTACTAAGTGAAGATACATAGAGAAGGAATAAATAAGTATATACATAGTAACATCATACATGTTAGATAATGGTAAGTACTATATTGACTGACCTTTGACCTACACAAATGTAGGGAAAGTCCAGTTAACTCAGTTTAAGAAGAAATAACTGAATATAAGCTGCTACCATCACAGGGGAGACATATCTTGAAATGTGAGTTCACCAAGTTGACTGCCTTCTAAAAGAAAAAAGTACTACTTAAAAGAACAAAACAAAAACTAGAATCTCTGCAAAATATCAACCACAATATCCAGAATACAGTTTAAAGTTGCTAAGTACTTGAATAAAAGGAATATGTGAACTAGAGAATGGCAATAAATGGAAACTGAGCTGGAGCTAAACCAGATATTAAAATTAACAGCTCTATTTTTTTAGGGCAGCTATTAAAACGATATTCAATGACATAAAGGAAAATATGCTCATAATGACTGAAAAAGGTAAAAATAAAACCCTCAGATCTAAGCAAACATAAAGGAGAACCAAATGGAAATTCCAGAAATAAAATAATGTAATAGATGAAATTAAACTTTCACTGGGTGATCATAATAGCAAATTGAAAATGGAAGAAGGAAGATGCAGTGAATTTGAAGTAGATTAATAGAAATTATCCCATTTAAAGAACAGAGAAAGATTAGAAAAAATTAAACAGAGCTTCAGTGATCTATGGAATAATGTCAAAAGGTCTAAAATATATAGATTTAAGTCCCAGAAAGAGAAGATAGAAAATGGGGCAAAAAACGTATTTGAAGAGATAATGATCAAACTTTTCCTAAATTTGATAAAGATACATATTTACAGACTCAATAAATTAAATGAATCCCAAGAAGAATAAGCACAATAGAAACCACATCTAAATACATTATAATCAAATTCTATCAACATTTTCTGAAAGCCTAATATGCACTAGTGACAATTGTAAGCAATATGAATGCAGGAATGAGCAAAATCAATAGTTTTTGCCCTTACAGACTTGCATTTCAATGGAAAATTCAGAAAATAAATTAACAAATGATAATAACATCAGTATAATATCAAAGGTATAAGAACAATAAATATAATAATATAGAGAAAACCACTTTGTTGAGAGAATAGCTCATGGCAGAGAGTTCTGTCTCTCTCCTTTAAACTGTTTATTTTATTTTTAATTTATTTTAAAATTTAACATTTTAAGTGTTTTATTTTATTTTTTTAAATTTATTCTTTTAATTGAGGTAACATTAGGATCCCCCCTGTTAGTTTTTGCTACTGTAAAGTACCTGCTACCAAAGAAGGAAGGAAGCATAATGGAACAGGGTGGAGGATATGGGTGATTTGAGAGTTCTCTTTTCAGTCGCAATGTTTTCACTGGATTATATAAGTCATTGCAAAGTTTTCCATTTAAGCTGCTCTTCAATGGTTATGTGAAAATAATTCACATTTACTGAGAACTTACTCTGTGCTGAGAACTCTTGTAGGTGTTAGACACATACTAACTTATCTGATAAGCAGGTATTATTCTTACCCGTATATTAAAAGCAAAGCAATAAAAAAAATAAGAGAGAGAAGTTATTGCTGAAGTTTACTTAGTTCTAGAGTTCGAGTTTATGATTTTGACCATTACAATACACTCCCTCTAGAAACAGAATTCTTTAGTTGACTTATCTGAATGATTCATCATTATCTTCTGTTCATAATCCTAGGGAGAAAATTACTAGGCATGAATAATGGTCCTATGCATCTCCTACAATTTTCACCCAAATTATTTTCAACCATCACCGTCTCCCTGGAGGAGAGATTTGAGGGTCCCCATTTTATAGATGATGGAATTAAGGATTCGAGAGATGAGGTTATTTATTGAGGGTCTTACAGTCAGGAAGAGAAGCTGACATTCAAATCTGGATCTGCTATGATCCAAAAGGTGAAAAGTCCATGTCTTGATCAGTGAATAATTTTACAAAAAACAGATATGTCTCCCCTGTTTTTTAAAAACAGTTAAAACAACTCCTTGTAAATTTCTCTCTTTTATACCTAGCTCACTTTCACAAGCTTCTCATTGCCAATCTTTTTTTTTTTTTAAAGATTTATTTATTTATGCATAGAAGAACTGGGGTGTAGGCCAGAGGTACAGGGGGTGAGAGGATTCACCAGAGGCAGAGTGGGGAGCAGAACAGGTGGATCTACTGAAATACACTGCTATGGGGAGCAGCAGAAGAGACAGGAGAGGTCTGATGCACCATGCCCTCAGCTGTCTGACCATGGAGCAAACTCAGGTCTGCTTGATGGAACCAGGACCTCAGGGTGATAGTGATGAGACTTAACCCCTAGGCCACCAGGGACGCCCTCATTGCCAACCTTTTATGTCTGATTTCACAATGACTTTGACTAATCACTTTCAGCTGCACTCTTCTTCTAATACCTTACCCACCTGACAAACTGAAATGCTTGGAATTTCTCTAATCTAATTCTCATCTGCTGCAATTTATCCATTTTATTTTCTTTTCCTGGCCCCTAGTCCTTCTTTATGTAGTCTGCAATGCGCTGCTATCACATCATCCTTCCAGGTTTAGTGAAAAAGAAATCCTTTCCTTTTATGTCTTTTCAAACTCTTGTCTCCGATAGCTTTCACCTCCTGAAACCTATTTCAGTCTTGGAGCACAGATAACTTAGCCAATCCAGATGCTGTTATTCTGGGAAAGTCATTGGTTTTCCTTGGACATCACTGCAAGAATACAGAAGAACAGGACGGCTCCATTTTATTTTTCAAATAAGATTAGGATACAGTTGCACCCGTCAGGTCCCTGTGCAATACCAGTTCAGCAGCCAAATGGATCAAGCCCAGAATACCTCTCACCTCTCCTCTTCTGGGAATTAATGCCCCCCAGTGGGCACAAATAGGACTGGATAATATTCTTGCATCCTGGGCATGGCATAGAGGCTTTGGGTTTCAAGCCCAGTTATAGCCATGTGACTTTGGGTCAGTCACTTTTCTTAGTATATAAATTTCCTCCTCCTTTCATAAATTTTCAATAATAGTTTCATTAGAGATTATCACAGTCTCCTTATAGGCATGCTATGTATAGAAATTCTGCACATGTCCCTATCTGGTCCCTCTCAGAAAGCTTAAGTGGTGATGTTACAGGCAGCCCAGACTCTTAATCATTTAGTGAGTTCCTAGACAGACATCAGATTGACTCTGAACCCCAAAGACTGCTTCTTCTGGCTTTGAGAATTGGCAGTTGCATGGGCCTCATGAACAATGGGTTTGTCTGCTGATTCAGGGAAGTGACTGGGAGACCACCCCAATCTTGCCCTTCTACCTCCAGGCTCAATTGAGGGGGTGCATACCTGTTCCTTATCACTGGACTTCCCTAAGCATGTGAATAGAACCCTCTTAAGAGGGCTGAACCTTGGTTGAACCTGAATAGCAAATTGGGTTATAGGAAAAATTATGAGAGGTGATTTTTAGATGACTGGTGATTAGAAATGAACTGGCAGGAGGGCAACTAGTCCCAGAAAAATGCTAGGTCCTGTGAATTCTTCCTATCAGGGTATATTTCTACTTCTCTGAGGCTCTGTGGTGACCTGATTTCCTGGGTCTTAATTTTGCCCACCGGAGAAATGTGACTTTCTTGGCTTGATCTGGGCTGGAAGCGCAGCAGAAAGAGGAAGCTGAGGGGGTGGGGGGGTGGGGGACAGGCAGTCTGATGCAAAGCAGGAGTCTGGGGAAGTTACTGCTCTCGACCTTATTTTCCTACTAGTTCCCAAGGTTGGTGTGATGATTCACTGGTAACCAGTCAATGGGAAATTTGACTGGTTAATATTGGCTCAAAATTAGCATTTGAGGACCTTTGGGAGCACTAGATGAGAATGTATCCAAAGCACTTAGTCAGTGACTGGACCAGAGCACTGGGCATATCAGGAACCGTTGTGAGCAGAGGTGGTGGTTTGAGGAGGTGGCGAGGAGATTTTGACTATGCTCTGGGTTAGCAGACTCCAAATCCTGCTTCTATTACCCACTCCCTGGTTCAGAGACTGATCACATACTTATCCTTGGAGTCTTGGTTTTCTCATCTGTGAAACGCAACTGCTAACACTTAACATCCCGCAGGTTGTTTAGATAAATTCAACAAGCAAAGTACTTTACACAGTGCCTGGGGCACACTCAATAAAGGTTTTCCTTCCTTTGTCAGAAATCAGAAAGCTGTTTGGTTCTTGTGCATTATCCATAACCAGTCTCCCCAAACACCCAGAGTTTACAGAACTTCTAGCCTCTGGGACCTGCGGAGGGTTGAGGATTCCCAGGAATCTCAGACCCCTCTAGGGGCTCCTGTTACAGCCCCACACCTTGCACCTCTGCCTCCCCCTTGCTGCATCCTACAAGACACAGGCAATCAGACAGGCTCTATTTTCTTCCTGGAATTAGTGAAGACCATGGGGATGACCTAGGTCAGGTGGTTTCCGATGATCAATTGTGGCACACACAGTTATGGTTGTTAAGAGTTTTTGTTGTGGCTAATCAGGTGGTGACGAAGTGATTAGGGGAAATGATAGAGTAATTCATCAATTCAAGATGGAGCATAAAGAAAACAAACCAAGTTCAACCAACTCCACATACACCTTTCCTTGCCCTCTAAACTTTTCTTTTTAAAGATTTACTTATTTATGCATACAAGAACTGGGGTACAGACCAGAGGAGTGGGTGGTGAGAAGATCCACCTGAGACAGAGTGGGGAATAGAACAGGTAGATAAACTGAAGCACACTGCTGAGGGGAGCAGCGGGCAGGCAAGGCAGGAGAGGTCTGCTGCGCCTTGTGGGCCACCTCCCTGGCTGGAGGTGACAGGAATCAAATTCCTGCCGCAGTGACTGCAGCTTGCTTCATAGTGCATTGCTTAACTCATTGCACCACTAGGGAAGCCCCACTGCCATCTAAACTTGACTTTGGCATCAGGCACATTGTCGTGCCCAGAGCAATCACAGTGGGACTTTGTTAAGAGCTGGTTACATGGACTCTCATCATACATGCAATGATGTGGATAATGATGAAGCTTTTAACTTTGATTAAGTGCCTCCTCTGTGCTAGGCACTCTCTGTGCATGTTATTTAAGTCCCATCTCGAGGTAGAAAGTCTTAGCTTCATCCTACATGGAATTAAGACTAGCAGGCTAAGGGAGGTTAAGTGACAGGTCTACCATCACACAGCTGGCACAACAGAGACTCATTTGTGTCCAGATGCTTTTGCAGCTAGAATTCATATTCTTTTCTCCAAGGTCTAGGTCAAGTTGTCAGTTTTAAATTCCGAGAGGGGCAGTCCTACTACACAGGAAAACTGTCACGGGTCTTTCAAAGGTCAGTCTTTTGTAGGGTAAACGGAAAAGTGATCAGGCTTTTCCTCCATCCCACCATTAATGTGGATGATGGACACCTGCAGGCCTGCACACATGCCTAAGTGGGCATGCGCAAGTGAGTGCACCTGGGTTGAGACACCGGGCATATAAGGGCTGCGTCACGAGTATGCCAGAAGAAGAGTGAAAGCAGAGAAGAGAGGCAGAGAAGAAGAAGCAGAAGCAGCCCAGAGAGTGAAGATGTACCAGGAGCTAGGAGGCCTGCCAACCTCCTGGCCCCTTGGCGCCTCCCCACCCCCCGTCTACTGTGTACCTGGTCACCTCTGATATAATGATGCAATAAAAGCCTAAAAAAGTCACCAAGGCCTCCAGGACTGCTCCTTGACCCATCTGCTGGAAACATCAAGAACTTACCCTGTGCCTACTGGCACCACACTTTCTATAACCATGAACAACACAGTTACAGATTATAAACTATCATGCTGGTCCTTATCCAGGGGGCAAACATTCCCCCAAAGAGCCCTTGCACTGCAGGAGACCTGAATAGAAGTCTGTTTTGTAGAAGGGTTAATGGGGGTGCTTCCCGAGTCCCATAATTGCTATTCTTGCACAGATTGCCTGCCCTGGAAGTCTCTTTGGCCTGTGAAAGGTCCAGACCCCCATGCAAATAGAGGAGTGCCAGTAGGTTGGTTAATAAGCCACAGTCATGCCAGGTGCGGCCCATTCTTGCTGCTGAACACCCACACAAGCACACTCGCCAAGGATCATTCCAGTGAGGAAAAAACAGAGTGAAGATAGGCCTGGGGAGGCAGGTTTGTTTTTTAAAGATGATCTCGAATCACAGCTCACAGTTCAAGGTGGCAGGGTTAGGGGCCTGGGAGAGGGGAAACCCGTGGCTTTTCCCCAGCGACAGACTTGTAACAACACTCAGCGGGTGGTTATACTTTCTCTGTATATAAGGAACAAAGTGAAGAATTGTTATTCCATTTCTGGCAGGCAAGAGTATAGTTCAGAGAGGATTTATTAGCTCTGAAACCAAAGCTTAACATATTTTTAACTGGGTAGGCCATGGCAAGAACCTTCCTTTGTTTTGCATAGAATGTAGGGGATCTGGCTTGCTCATTGCAGGGTAAATGGAAAAATGATCAGGCTTTTCCTCCCACCCACCACTGGTGTGATGATGGACACCTGAGGTCCTGCACCCATGCCTAAGTGGGCATGCGCAAGTGGGTGCACCTGGGCTGAGACACAGGTGTATAAGGACAGTGTCACAAGGCCACCAGAAGAGAGGAAGAGAAGAAGAACAGAGAGAACAAGAGAGAAAGCAGAGGCTAGAGAGCCCAGAGAGTGAGATGCGCTGGGGGCTAGGAGGCCTGCCAGCCTCCTGGCCCCCTGGTTCCCCTGCCTGCCATGTACCTGGTCGCCTCTGATATAATGATGCAATAAAAGCCTGAGAAAACTGCTGAGGGCTCCAGGACTCCCCCTTGACCCGTCTGCTCAGGCTCATCGAGAACTTGCTCTGTGCCTTGCTGGCACCACACTCAGGGTAGCCTGGCCACACTCTCCGCGGGCAGTGGCATGATGGACAGGACCCTGCTGTCCCAGCTGCTGCTACCTCTAAATCTGAAGGTGGATCCCCTCCCCTTTTCAACGCAGACCTAGATCCTGGCCTCCTGCAGAGCAAATGCTCTTTGGGGGATGATTGCATCCTGGATGAAAGATCAAGGAGATGCCTACGGCCCGTGACTAAGCAAGCGGCAGAAGGACCAAGCTTGGGTGCGTCCCCAGCTACAGGTCCAGCCCAGTTATGGGCCTCCTTCATCAACCTCCTTGTGTCCTCTTCTCCAGGAAGATGGGGAGAACTCCAACCCTGAAATTCTTGGCCCCTTCACTTGCCCCCTTGGTGGTAAGGCAAGTCTAGAGGCCACCTGGAAAGTCTAAATAAGATAAAGCAATGAAATAGCTGAGCCTAGGGCCTGACACCCCAGGTGTCACCCAGGATAAGAGAATCCCAGGATCACCCAGGATGCTAAAGAATGGGCTATGGTAAATCAGGCCCAGTCTCGCATCTTAACTCCTCCAAGTACTAGCTGGTTGGCTTTTAATAAGCAAGTGCCATTGGGCCCTTCCTGGTGGTGCAAGGGGTTAAGGAGAAGCACCATGAAGCATCCACAGCCACTGCAGCACGAGTTCGATCCCTGGCCAGGGAGGGGACCCACATGGTGCAGCAGACCTCTCCTGCCTCACCTGCTGCTCCCCTCAGCAGTGTATTCCAGTATATCTGCCCGTTCTGCTCCCCACTCTGTCTCTGGTGACTCCTCTCACTGTCCCCACACCTCAGGCCTGTACCCCAGTTCTTACATGCATAAGTTAATCTTAGAAAAGAAAGCAAGTGCCATAAATTCTCCAAGTCCTAGGTTCCTGGGAGGGAACAATAGCTTTGTCTTGTTCGAGCGTCAGTGTGATGGACTCAGGTCAGGTGTGTGAACTATTTGCTACTGTTTTGGACACAAAGAAGAAATGATTTATAACCAATCTTTTAATTGCCACGCACACTAGGTGCTCAGTGCCCCTTAGTTCTGCTGTGGGGCTCTGCATTAACCCTTTGATGGACTTCCCTGGTTGTGACATTGGGGGCTGAGTGCTGTCAGACACTGGGCCCTGTCTCAGCATTCGACTTGCTCGAGGATGTCCTCAGGGGGTAGGGAGGGGCCTAGTCCCTGCCTAAGCACTTTTCAAAGCCCATCTCACCTGCAGCAGATATCTGGACCATGAGAACTCAGACCCAAAACAGATGTAAGAGACACTAACTGAAAACTGGAACCTTCTTTCCAGGTGAATGAAGCGGCAACAATGGGTGATCTTTCCCACATACACTGGAGTGCAGCTTGGGTGGGAAATCTGTCTCCTAGAAGAATGAGGAAAGATGTATCTCCAGATCCCAAAATGCTCTTCTCTGCAGCAGGAGGCTGTATCAGAGCAGTATCTCTAGGCCTACAAACTCAGTGATGGAGCCATGGAAATTCAGCCCTGCAGTTGTGAAACTCACTTCAGAGGAATAGGACTCTTAGTCTATGCTTGCTTGCAGACCTACTGTGTGCTAGGCACCATGCTGGATTTTTTACAAACATTTTCTCATTCAATCCCCTATAACCTGAGCTTGATTGTAACTTGATCTTGGTCTTACAGAGGAGACATTGAGACTCAGAGAGGACAAGTAACATGTACAAATCTGCCTCAGGAAGCTCGTGAGACAGGACTATGACATTTTCATGTCCACGTGCATTAGAAGCTCAGTAAGTGTGGGAGTAAATGAGGACAAATTATTTCCCATCCTTGTTTTCTCCTTGCCCCATGCACCCATGTCTCTTGCTGTTTCCCTGCCATACCACTCGTCCCAGTACAGCAGTTAGGAGTCCTGTGCCTGTTTATATACCTGTAATTACCTCTGCTTAGAATATCTTCCCTCCCACTAGCTCAAGATGTCACCTTTTCTGTGAAGTTTTGAAAAGTTTCTCCTGAGGTGTTAGTATCTCCCCCACAGGGCATCACAGCGAAAGTGCCACCCTCAGTAACAGCATTCCTCATGCACACGTTAGAAATACTTGACTATTTTTTTTATTTTTTAATTTATGCATACAAGAGTAGGGGTACAGGTCAGAGTCACAGGAGGTGAAAGGACTCACCAGAGACAGAGTGGGGAGCAGAAGCGGCAGATGGACTTAAACATACTGCTGAGGGGAGCAGCGGGCGAGGCAGGCGTGGTCAGAGGCGCCATGTGGGTCCCCTCCCTGGCCGGGGATCGAACTCGCACTGCTGTGCCGGGGATGCTTCACAGTGTGGCGCTCAACCCGCTGCGCCACCAAGGAGGCCCTTGACTATCCTTTTCTTTCACTAAACTGGGAGGTGCTCGGGGTGGGGCCCTATTGCAGTTGCCTGGTTCATTTAGTAGCATTTCATGGTTGGACAGGATGTCTGTATCGGAAAGGGAAAACCACGCATGCTCACCTGTCTTCATGGATATAGTCCGTGAGCACAGTCACTACCTTTCCATTTGAAAACAGCATGTTCAGGCCCTACCGCCTGAAAGTTGGGGTGCTTCCCGGGTTGCTTAGGCCAAGAAATGGAGACACAGGAAATTCCCACCAAGTGGAGTGACTGGGAATCACAGTATCCTGTCAGAAATGCGTCGCGGTATCTACAGTACATTTCCCTTCGCACTCCTACTCTGCCCCTTGGTGAGCTGGCACAGTGAATGGCGTCTTCCATGTTCCTGTGTTGAGACATCTCAAGATAGTGCCAGTTAAGCCAGTATCAGGGCCTCTGTTCTCAGTGTGACAAATCCCGTGTTTCTGTCAATGACTCAGAAAATACAATGAACTTTTGCTCATCAAATTTGCAGATGACAAGACAGCAGCAGGGCTGGTGATTATGTCAGATGACACAATCAGGATCCAAAATCTTCACAATGAGCTGGAACAAAGGGTCGACTCATTTTAGCAGAGATTAATATCGGGTCCAGAAACTAACCACACAGCATGTGGGGCAAAGGCTTATTTAATCCGGAGTGAGATAGACAACAGCCAAGGACCCATGTGGCAAATTTGAATAGAAGTCACATATGCATTCTTAAAAGCAAAGGTTCTACCTCTTACACTGCTGGTGGGAATGCAAACTGGCCCCATCACTCTGGAAAGCTCTGTAGAAGTTCCTAGAAACTCTAAAAATGGACCTACCGTATGGTCCAGCGAGTCTACTCCTAGGAATCTACCCAAAGGTCACAAAAACACCAATTTGAAAGAAACCTGAACTCCTCTGTCTATTGTAGCACTGTTTACAATAGCCAAGATAGGGAAACAACCTAAATGCCCACAAACAGATGAACAGGTGGAGAAGATGTGGTGTATATATATACACAATGGAATGCTCCTAAATGACCAAGAAAGATAAACTCATGCCATTAGTAGCAACATGGATGGAGGTGGAAGGGATTATGCTCAGTGAAATAAGTCAGAAGGGAAAAGAAAAATGTAGGATGGTTTCACTTACAGATGGAATATAGGGAAAATGAACAAAGGGTCAGGGAAAAGACAAAATTTGCAGGCACACCATAGATCTGAGGCACACAGCAGGGGAGGCTGGGAGGGATCAAAACAGGAGAGGGAAGAACCCCAAGGACTATGATGATGGTCATGAGTGCTGCGGTGGTGGGAGAATTATGGGGACTACACATGAGGGAAGACATCAAGTATTGTACAAAAATGAACAATGTAAGAAAATAAATACACTGAATTAGAAAAGAAAAAAATAATTTCTACCCATTAGTTAAAAAAAAAAAAAAAAGTAGGGTTTCTAGGAGGAAGGAGGTGACAGTCCCATTGGATTCAACTCTGATCTGACAGCACCAAGAGTACCTACCTAGAGCATGATGCTCACTTCTGCCCCCTGCCCTGTAAAGGAGGTATTACAAAATGGTCAATATCCTAAGGAAAGTGACTTGATATTGAGGGTACTGAAATCCAGGAAACTGGAGGAACATTACTCTGGAGAGTAGGAGCTAAAGAAAGAATATGGCCACCCTTTGGAAATATCTAATTTTGTCACGTTTAAAGAGTGATTTGTGAGGCTAATGGACAGAATCAATGTTAATTGTTAAAAATGTCAACCAGACATATTTCTGCTTTACATAGAAAGAATGTTCTAGTAAGTCAGTGCTATTCACCAGGGAAATGTGCTACCCTGGGAGGCAGGGTGCTCACCTTTACTCGAGCTGTTTGTCAAAAGTGTTATGGGAGGGATTATGATGTTGGAGAGAGGTATCAACTTCCAGGTACCATCCACAGTTGAGAGGTTAAAATTCCAATTATATGTGTTTTTCTGTTACTTTAATGACTTCAGTTTCCTCAGGCTATACCAGCCCAGGCAGAAGGTTGTGGGCATAATTAGATACGCACACCATGCTGGATCTGTCTTGTCAAGGGCAAATCATTGACCTTGAGAGAAGTACATGTCCCATAGTTCTCTTTGTGCTCAGGGTATGTTCCTTTCTGTAAGGCTCATTTTCTCACATGCAAAGATACTTGGTGCTAAGGCATGCCCAACCACATCTGAATCCCTGCAGTATCTAGGCTTGGACCCATGCTTCTTAATAAATGGTTGTTTGCATTTCAAATCCATAAATCTCTATCATATTCCCAATGCCAAGGTAAAACCCTGGAGGACAGGGCTAGGTACAATGTCATACTTTCTCTGAAGTATGATAGACATGTCTGAAGCAGACAGACATGGGTTCCAAATTCCAAATGCCTCTTTTAGCCTTTACCAGCTGTTGAGCTGGGCAAGACCTGAACGTCACTGAGGCTCTGTTTTCTTGTCTGTGAATTGGACAATAACATTACCTAGTGCATAGGCTGTTGCTAGGAAGATGTGCAAATCAAATTGGTTTTAGTGAAATGGTCAAATGTGATAAGCATTTGACATCTACTAACTTCTTCCTTTACTTTGACTGTAACATAGAATAGTCAGACTTGTGCTGGGGTTCTTCTGGCCTCTCCTCTACTCCTCCCCAGCCTCTCCGTGCCCTTCATCACTGCTTCTGCCGCCATTTTAAGCTGTAACCAATACCCCTGCATCCCATCACTTCCTGTGATACGTCACTCTTACTCGTCTCCCACGCAGAATTATTCCAGTGGTAACTCAGATTTCTTGTATTTGTGGGGGAAAGCTGTTCTCTCCTATGCCTTGCATTTTAACGACTTTCATTGCTATTGCTCATTTTGATCTGTTTAATAACATGTTTTAAACTAATCCCTTGTAATAAAAGGATTTCATTACTAATGGAGACAGCTGCATAACACAGTGAGTTCATTAGTTTCACTTTTCTGATGAGGTCTGCTGGAGTCCAAGTTTTGCAACTCTGCAAAGTTTGCTGAAGAGTGTTGTCCAGGGAACCTGAGAAGGGAATTTCCATGGCAGAGACAAGCCCGCAGAATGCAGAAGAGTGGAGTTTGTATCTGCAAAGATTGTGTCTGTGAAAAGGGCAGAAGAATCTACATCTTGTGGCTGGTTGATGATGTGAGGAGGAATGTCAAAGTTCAATAGAGATGAGCTATCATGTGGTGAATGAGGGACTCCTATGATCCCTTGAAACCTTGAAGGTTTGGTGATGGACCAAGATTTGTAGATCCCACCTGCCTTTATTTACTTGCAGAGATGACCACACCCTCCTCTCTATCTCAGTGGGCATCTGTTACTCTTTGTCACTCTGTACTTACCTGACAGACCCAAGGCACCATTCTTGCTCACTTATTCCCAGTATCTAGCTGGACCTGGCATAAGGAAGGTGTTTGATGAACTGAAATAAATTAGTCCATCCCTTCTTTCCCTAGGTGCTCTCTCCCATATGCACAGACACCTCTCAGATGATACCAGAAATGTCTATCTCCATGTTGATCTCTAGAGAACCACCTGTAACTCCAAATTTCCAAGTATCCACTTGTTTTCTCCATGTGGCTGCCTCATCTTCACCTACTACTTAATCTGTCTGAAACTGAATTTACCACTTCCCCTTCATCACCCACCCCCACCTTCCCACACCCAGGTCTTGTATATATTCTTTATTATAGTGAATGGCACCACTGTGCACTCAGTTGGAAGCTCAGGAGTTATCTTTGACATTTGTCCACTTTGCACTGTGATCTAATCAATAATCCAGTTTTGTTGATGTTACTTATTAAGTAGAATTTGAATTCATCCACTTTTCTCCATCAACTCTACCACTGTCTTCATCTAAGTTATGTTGGTCCTTTAACGGGAATCTAACTTATAACCACTACCACCCACCATGCCATCTCCAGCCAGAAGCAAGAGTGCTCTCTGCTTATGTCTCCTTTGCCCTATGCCTTTTACCTTTAGAATAGGCCCATCAGCATTCCCATGAAATCTTTAAGTCCCTGGCACAGGTAGACCCCTTTTGATCTCTCTAATCACATTTAATATCATTCTCTTGTGAAGCTCTCAGATTTTCTGTCATAGCCCTTACTTTAATTCTTCCAACAGTGGCCATTTTATAAAGCCTCCATCTCCTGGAGATGGGCACTTTTGGAGAGAGCTCATGAAGAATCTATTGCCAGTCCTAACTGCCCTAAAACTGATGGGATGACATATCTCTTCTGTTTACAGCTCATTGACCAGAACTGTTTACCTGGTTCCCATCTTAACTGCAAAGAAGGCTGAATAGCCTTGATATGAACACTGGATAAAGAAGAAAATGGATATGGTGACATTTACTAGTCTATACCAAAGGGAGTGGATTTTAGGCTTAAAGGGAAATTCTATCATCAGTGAAAAATTGCTGGACAAGGCTTTAGCAAATATTACAGCAGAGCAAAGACAACACGAAGAGACTCTGAGGCTAGTTCTTACAAATGAAAGTGGGTAGGAAATTAATGATAGCTCTCTCAGGACTAATATACTTAGCCCATTAGTTAAACCTGTCTTCAGAAGAAAGATCAAGGAGGAGGTTTGGAAGGAACATACCACAATAGCTCCTGACAAAAAGATTGCTGTATAACATGATGCTTGCAAATCAGTAGACCTGGCATATATTCTTCAAAATCTAAAAAGCTTGGAAAACTATGAATAGGAATAATATGATGAATTTTGGAAAATGAAAGTCAAACAAAATAAAATTTTCCCAGGATTGTGGAAAGGTGATGATGATATTTATCCACAACAAATGTCATTAAAAATGTGCAGGGAACCAACTCGGCTGGGCTCTGTGTGGGGAGAATAACGGCACTGAGACCCTGCTTGAGACTGGCATATACCATTCCTTCACCTCAAATGCTCTTTCCCTCTTTTCTTTTCTTCTTCTAGTTAATTCTTCCTTTTCTCTAAAAATGAAGCTTAACTCTAGTTGTAGTCACATAGCTTATAATTATCTATTGTTGTGTACAAACTACACCCAAAATTTAATGGCTTAAAAATGAAGTATTTATTATCTCGCAGTTTCCATAGAATACAGGAATCCAAGAACAGCCTAGTTAGGCACCTCTATCTCAAGATCTCTGACAAGGCTGCAAAGTATCTTCCAGGGTTGTGGTCTCATCTGAAAGCTCAGCTGGGGGACTCCTGTAGTTACTGGCAGGATTTAGTTTCTTGTGTACTCTTCACTCACTATTGGCTGGGGCCTCCCTCAGTCCTCTATCATGTGGTTCTCTCCAGAGGGCAGCTCACAACATGGCAGCTGACTATTGTCAGAGTGAGTGAGGAAGCGGGCAAGAGTGTGCAAGATACAGCCATAGACTCTTTGTAGCTCACAAACTTGTTGAGTCTCTTTGTAATCTCAAAAGTGCAATCTATTGCTTTTGCAATATTTTATTCATTAGAGGTAAGTCACTAGGCCAACCTCAAGGGGAGAGGATTACACCAGGGCATGAGTATGGGAGGCAGAGATCAGTGGGCCCACCTTAGAGACTGCTTACATGCCCCTTCTTTCAGCGACCTTTGAGAGGAGGGGAAATAATAGTCTCCGCAACATCTCTAGCACATCCTCTCTAATCCTGTCCCCACAGTGTCCCATATACTGGCCCATTGCTTGGAATCTGAGGATGGAAAAGCAATTTGAAAAGTTATCATGTCTAAAGCCCTCATTTTTCAGAATAGAGAAAAGACACACATGGATTCTGTGACCTTCCCTAAAGGATGGAGTTATTTTCAGAATGGGGCCTAGCACTCAGATTACCTGCTTTAAGTTAGGTTTCTCCATCAATGTCTCTCACCTACTCTTCTTCTAATCTTCTACACCTTATTATTACTAATCACTTCATAGAAATAATTCTCACAAAAGTCACCCAGAAATTTCTTGGTCAAATGCTTGATCCTGACCTGAGTTCTCATCTCCTTTGGTTTCCATAAGACCACAGAGTCCTGGCCTCACATTTGTCTTGGTGACTTGTGTCAAGTAGAAAACATTTACAAGACAGTCCTTAGCCTGCTCATTTCCTGCCATCTTTGCCCCTTGATAGATTTTGGGATTGGATCCCCTTGCCTTGACCTTGAGTTATGCTCCAGTCTTCCCATATCTAAATACCTGATGGGCATTCTCACTGACATATCATAGGCATCTCAACTCAACCACAATAATAATAACACCCCCAACTATCATTTATTGAGCTTATATATACTGATATATATACATACATATAAATATAACTCCTTTGCTAAGTGTTTTACTTATATCTCTTATTTCATCCTTTTGTAATACAAGTCATATGTTATAAATGAGAAAATTAGGTTCAGAGAGTTAAAGTGACTGGTCTGATAGTCTATAATTAATAATGGGTTCATGTTCTTTTTGATTCTAAAATCTGTATTTTTGATCACTATATTCATGATTTTCCCCCCAAAGCTGCTCCCTTTGAACTGTCCTATTCCTATTCTGCTCTTCACTAATTTTTTTAGCATCAAAATCTTGGAGTTTCACAAGGATAGTTTGTTCACTAAATGGTGCTGAGAAAATTGGATCACCACATGGAAAAGAAATAAACTAGACCACTACCTCACACCATGCACAAAAATCAACTCTAAATGGATAGAAGAACTGAACATAAGATCTGAAACCATAAAATATATAGAAGAAAACAGGTAAAACACTACAAGGCATACAACTCAGTAATATCTTTAAAGACTCATCCCCCAAAGCAAAGAAAATGAAGGAAGAGATAAACAGCTGGGATTACATCAAATTAAAAAGCTTGTGTGCAGCAAAAGATACATTAACCAAAACAAAGAGACACCCTGCTGATTGGGAGAAAATTTTTGCATTCCACAAAACTGATAAGGAATTGATAACAAAGATATACAAAGAACTCACATGACTCAAGAAAAACAGTACACAATCCAGTCAAAAAATTGGCAGAAGAACTTCAAAGACACCTCTCCAAACGTGAAATGCAAATGGTCAACAGATATATGAAAAAATGTTCAACATCTCTCAGAATCAGGAAAATGCAAATCAAAACCACTATGAGAAACCACCTCACACCAGTATGAATGACACATATTAAAAAAACTAGCAACAGGGCCTCCCTGGTGGTGCAGTGGGTTAAGCAACACACTATAAAACAAACCACAGCCACTGCAGCATGAGTTCGATCCCTGCTGCTGGCCAGGGAGGGGACCCACATGGTGCAGCAGACCTCTCCTGCCTCGCCCACTGCTCCCCTCAGCAGTTGTTTCAGTCGATCTGCCTGTTCTGCTCCCACTCTGTCTCTGGTTAGTCCTCTCACCATCCTGGACTCTGGCCTATACCCCAGCTCTTGTGTGTATAAATAAATAAATCTTTAAAAAAAACCTAGCAACAACAAATATTGGTGAAGATGTGGTAAAAGGGAACTCTCCTACACTGCTGGTGGGAATGCAAACTAGTCCAACATCTATGGAAAGCTGTGTGGAGGTTCCTCAGACTATTAAAAATGGAGCTACCATATGACCCAGCAATTCCACTCCTAGCTATCTACCCAAAGGACACAAAAACATTAATTTGAAAGTATACCTGCACTCCTATGTTCACTGCAGCACTATTTACAATAGGCTAAGACTTAGAAACAACCTAAATGCCCAAAAATAGACAACTGGATCAAGAAGTTATGGTACATGTACACAATGGACTACTATTCATCAATCAAAAAAGATAAACTCATTCCATTTGCAGCAATATGGATGGAGCCAGATGGGAATATGCTCAGTGAAATAAGTCAGAATGAAAAAGAAAAATATTGGATGGTTTCACTTATAGGAGGAATAGAGGGGAACCAAGGAAAGGAGAAGGGGAAATAATAACAATAAAAACAAAACAAAAACAACACAACAAAATGAAACAAAAATAAACAGATAACTATATCAGAGACATTCTACAGGGGAGGGGGAGAGAAAGGGATCAAAATAAGAGTAGGAAGAGCACAAGGGACTATGGTGATGGTGCATGGGTGAACAGGTGATGGAAATTCTATGGTGATTACATCTGATGTGAAATACATATAAATAAAGAAATTAATTTTAAAAATCTTAGTGTTTCACTTTGTGGGGAGGGTGAGGGAATGGGTTGAGAGTAGAAAGAGCACAAGGAACTGAGGTGATGTTGCACAGGTGAAATGGTGGTGGGAAATCCATGGGGACCACAATTGATGTCAAATATATATAAATTTTTTAAAAAAAATCTTAGTGTTTCAAACATGCTATAGCCCGGAACACCTCAATGTCTTTGTGCATGTTGTTCTCTGTTTGGATGGTCCTTACCCTAATCACTGGCATGGTCAATGCATCCTTCCAAGTCACCCCACTACCAGGTCATCACTTTCTCCTTGATATCACATAACTGAGCCACAGAGAGCTCGAAATTGGCTTGGTCTTTGCCATAGGATGAATGCTCTAAATGGTGTCTGTGGAAGCTGCTGCAAAACTATCACTTGAGCTGTAACATGTTGTTTATCTGTGTGTCTCCTCTTTTGCATGTACGCTTTATGGGAGGAGAGACTATGATGCTTACCTTTGCAGTCCCTGTCCTAGCTGGCACTGACGGTTAATGAGTTACTTTGACATAGCTTATTCCTTAATGCCCACAGCTAATGGGCAGACAAGCCCTGCAGAATTTTCTATATTATATTCCTCATATCTCTTCCTTATTCCCCATTTTCTCAGTCACCACCCCTAGTCTGTTTCCCCGATCTCTCATGTGGCCCATTTCAATCACCTCCAAACTCACCTCCAGGCTCACTCCTTACTCCCCCGTCCAGTTCATCCTGATGATTTCTATGCTATTAACACCGCTTTGTACACATCGCTTGCCTGCTCAATGGCTCCCTGATGCCTACATAATAAAGCCCAAGCTCCTTAGCTTGGCTTTCAATAACCTTCCCAATATGCTTTAATACACTCTCCAATCTCAAAGTCACTGCGTGCTCTATAAATTACCTTTTCTAGTCAAAGTGTGCTATTCACCGTGTCTTTAATGCTCCATTGAGTCCCACTTCCATGCCATTGCTCATACTGTTCCTCCTGCTTGCAATGCTCTTCCTTCTTCCCCCCACATATCTGAACCCTACCCTATTCACAGTCCAGCTTAATTCTCACCTCCTCCACTAGCCTTCTCAAAATATCTGACTTTCTGACCCTAATAGCTCTCTCATCTGGTATAGAAATTTACTATCTGAGGTGTACGGGTCAGAATTTTAACTACTAACTAGTTGTGCAGCCTTGGGCCACTTATATAACCTGTTATGTTTTGCAAAATAGGAGATACTTATGCCTATGACTTGGGATTGTGAAAGTGATGAAATAAGAGTATGTATGAGCCAAAATCCAGGTTCTAATTGGTGACCTAAGCTGTTCTGGTCTAGAATTCAGATGGAATCATGCATAGCTGGAGGGTCCATGGAGTAGACCACTTTGACACTGTATCCATCCTGTCTGACACTCCGGCAACCAGACTTACCCGAGACAATACCTTGGCGATAAGAACCTACCAGAGAAGTGAAGGGCCTGGGCTCAGGGGTCACGCTCTGCATTTGAACTCTAACTCTTTGCTTCTTAGTCATGTAATCTTGGGCATATTCCTTCACTTCTCTGTGTCTCTCTTCCCTCATTCCCAAAACAGGAGTTAATTATGAAACCAAATTTGTAGCACAAATGTGATGATAAGTGAAATATCTGTAAAGAGTTTGGCATGCCTCTGGCAGACTGTAACTCTTTAATAAATGTTAAATATTATGCTCTATGTTTTTATTCTTTAGTAAGATCTCTACGGACTTGCCTTCATACTAGAATGAAAGGGCTGTGAGTAAGAATGGAAAGAGATGTTTCACTAATCATCCCCGGAAGAGCCCAGAGGGAGCAGAGGGAAGCCTGCTCTATAACATCTGTTACAGAATGTTGCGTGGGGGGGAATTATGCCACAGAAAATAGTCCAGAACTAGGTCACCTTTAAGGAGGGATTGAGAGCAACTCTCAGCCCTGGTTGCCTTTTGGAGTAAGTGCTTTCAATAAATGCTAAAGCCAAGGTCCCACCACCCAAGTTTCTGACTCAATTAGTTTGGCTGGACCCACATCTGGGTATAATTTTATTTTATTTATTTATTTTTTATTTTTTAGATTTTTTTAAAAGGTTTAGTTATACATACAAGAACTGGGGTACAGGCCAGAATCCAGGGCTGTGAGAGGATTCACCAGAGACAGAGCAGGGAGCAGAACAGGCAGACTGACTGAAACACACTGCCAAGGGGAGCAGCGGGCACGGAAGGAGAGGTCTGCTGCGCCATATGTCCCCTCCCTGGCCGGGGGCAGGGATCGAACTTGTGCTGCAGTAGTTCCGTTTTGCTTCATAGTGCATTGCTTAACCCACTGCGCCACCAGGGAGGCCCCTGGGTATAATTTTAAAAAGCTTCTTGGGTGACTCTATTATGTAGCCACAATCGACAAACACTAGGATAAATGGAGACAGAAGTCAAGGTCAGAATGATGTTCAAATTTATGAAGTTTAAGTTTAATGTTGAGGTTAAAACTTACCCTTCTACACTAAGAAGGGAGTGGGATGGTGAAGGTGTAGACCAAAGTTGAGGGGGGTATATTTCCAGAGAAGGGCTGGAACTAGGGGGAGGCCTATGAAGACCCCATGGAGGTAAAGTGTGTGGAGTGTGCATTGTAAATTTGCATTTTGGAACCTCATTTGTCTCACATTAGAACCAGTCCTATCTGAAGTCATTCTTGGGACTCACAGGACTGTCTTAAGTTTTTCCTTCATGCTTGTATATGTGGATCATTTCCTCTATCAAGCAGATATACAAAAAGGAAAGAGACTATTGATATGTTCCTATTTTTAGAGTACACTCATCCATTTTTCTGTGCCTCCTTCCATGCAAGCATGCATATCTTTATCCATTTATCCACTTAATCATTCACCCATTCGTCGTCCTTCCGTCTGTCCGTCTGTCCGTCTATCCATTCATCCGTCCATTTGTCTGTCCGTCTGTCCATCCATCCATCCATCCATCCATCCATCCATCCATCCATCCATCCATCCATCCATCCTTCCAACCAACCATCCATATGTAACCCAGTCACCCACTTATTTAATAAGAATATACTGGGGATATGTTAAATACTTAGCTATGCCTCCAATGTTACTTAACCTAGTGGCCCAAACTAGTGGTTGCCTATGTTAGGATTTCTGCCTCTGTTCCTAAATTATGATGAGGAAGAGCAAAGAAGACCATGGGTCTTTTCCAGCTCTGGAGATAAGGTCTGACATGAGGTGAACTGGATGAATGTCTGTGGGGGTGAAGGTAATAGTATGTGACTTTTTCCAACTAGTATTTGGAAGAAATAACACTGACTTGGGTTGCTAATAGCTATGGAGTCTTGACTAATTTGTTAAGCCTTCCTAATCTGCAGTTTCAGAATTTAAAAAATGGAACATTTGGTGGTGGTGATGATTAGATAAACAAAAAAGCATGTGAGACCAGGAAGGCAATGTGTGACAAAGGTCAGAGGAGTCCTGAGTGGAGTTTGCAGAACTCTGGAATCCCTTTCAGGCATTTGTTTTTCATTTTTTATTCAACTGGAGGAGATTTTTCCTAGCAACATGGAACAGATCCTGAAGAGATCCCTTCCTAATCAGACTTAAAACTCATCATTGGCAGGAATGAAATGTCATCTAATCCAGCTCCTTCATTTTACAAATAAACAAAAAATCCCAGAAAGGGCAGTGTCTTAGCTGAGACTGCACAGCGAGCCACTGGGTCATGGGGCTAGAAGAACTGAGGACAGTACGGGCAGGCTCTTCCTGCAGCAACCAGGAGCAGATGCACCTCTGGTTTCTGTTGAATAGAAAATGAACCATTTTAGCAACTTTGGCTCTGAAACTGGAGTTTTCAGTCTGAATAACACACTCTGAAACATTACACATTTGCCCAGTGTAGGCTATGTACTAGGCACATGGAATTATGTTATTTTGCTCATTCTTTACAAAAGCTCATGAAGCTTTTATTTTCTCGCGCGCACATATTTTCTCTACAGATGTGGGAAACTGAGGATCAAAGAGATTAAGTAACTTTCTCTTGGGATTCATGGCTGGGAAGTGGTGGTCCTGGGCTGGAATCCAAGTCTTTGTGACTTCTAAGCTGATGCCATCTATGCTTTAACTTTATTGCTTCCCTTACAGAAATTGCTCCCAAATAATTTATCGACATTTCTGTGTTTAGGACTGGCCCTGGGTCACACATCCAAAGCTATGGTGGAGAGCTGGTAGCATTTCTCATCATGGGGGCACAATCCGACCACCTCAATAATGACTTTTAACAGACTGCTGAAAATATATCAGAGGGAACTTCAGTGATGAGGACAGGATTGGGAAGTTCAGCTCCCCCACTTTGTTTTCCTCCCATGCCTGAAATTCTACTATTAGAAGCTCATTCCTTTGGCTAATTTGTGGCTCTCATCCTGAGTTGCCAGAACTGGGGATGAAGGCACAGCAAGTCCTGAGAGCTCAGCATGAGTGCATTACTCTTCCCTCTTCCACTTGTTGAACTCGACTCATCTTTCAAGACCCAGCCCAAATGTCATCAAACACAGGGACTCATGTATACTGACTGATCACCTTATGCCATGGGCTCGGGATACAAGAACGCCAAGGAAGTACGGATCCTGCCTAGACTGCTCCATGTCTGGAGCAGAGGCCAGCTGAGAAAATGCACAATTACAATGCAAAGCAGAAAGGATGAGGTGGATGGAAGCACCAGGGCCTTTATCGAGGGCGGCACACACTGGAGCCAGCAGGCCAGATACTGTGAATATGGGTCCTGGAATATGGTTTCTCTACCCACAATGCTCACAGTTCCGTCAAGGCAACTTGGCCATTGGTGATGGTCTGTTTACTTGTCTGTCTTATGCTATAAGCTCCATTATCAGGAAACTTGATCTACATTCCCTGGGGCTAGCATGGAATCTGGCACATAGTAGGTGCTCAGTAAATATTAGTGGAGGGAAAGAATGCATAAAAAGTTGGGGCGGACTAAAGCAGTAACAGGAAAGGTGGGAGGATAAGGAAATCAGAGGAAAGACACTGACAGGTGAAGTGAGGGAGGAGGGTCGAGCTGCAGTTCCTCCTTTTGTTCTGACTAGAGCTGGCTCTGGGAGCCCAGGACAGGGCAGAAGTCACAGGAAGGTCCTTGGGGCTCTGGAGAAAGAAAATGATCATCCTGACATCAGCCTGTTGGCATCCGGTCAGCGCGGCAGGTAAGCTGAGGGCACAGCTCAAGGTCTAGTTGGAGGAGCCTCATTAGGTATTTTCCATTGCCCAGCTTATAACACTTTCATTTTCTTCTCATATTGATTGAGATCCCAGTTTTATTGTGAATAATTCACTAATTCACTGTACCTTATTTTTAAATCTCTCTTTAATCGAATCTTTATTTTTTTTTTTTAGTCACAGTGATTTATATTTGCCGAATAATGACCTTCTCAATGAAGAGCACAGTGTAAAAGAAATCTTTGACTGGGAAGCTTTCCACAATGGTGGGAACAGTACAGGCTGTGGAGAAATGCTTCTGTCTTCTCTCTCCTTGGGCTCCTGACCTTACATTGCTTGTTTTTAACCCTTGACTTGATCAATTATATCATATAATTTACTTATATATCATACCAATTTTTCATTATTTAACTTTCCTTTCCATACTTTGACATACGCCCCCATGATATTAGAAATATTGGATTTGTTTCTTCACTGATATTTCCACAATATCCATGGTCTGGGATGTAGCAGATGCTCAACGAGTACTTGTTGAATGAATGAGTGAATGGTCAGCACAGGTTAATGTAATCTGAGAATTGGAAGCCACTGTGGGGGAAGGGAGGCAGCTTACAAACAGAGTTACAGGCACACGACTTCCAGGAACTGGCATTGAGTGACAGTGGTGGTTATGATGATGGTGGTAATAACCATGATGAAAAGAGAATCAGTTCTTTCACATCCACTGAACTTCATCTTATTGAGCCCTTTTTAGTCTCCTTTTGACTATGATATACACAACATCCTTGAGCAGGGGACAATATTATTGGCATTTTTAAAAGAATTTACAAAAAGGGTTAAAGTAATGAAGAACTGGTCCAAGACTTCCCAGCCATCAAAGGAAGAGTCAGGACTGCATTCAAGTGTTACTGTCCATACTAAGCCACCATTGGCTGGTCTCCTGTGCACTAGGCACCCTGCTAAGTGCTCTACATTTCTCTCCTGGGGATTTTAGGAGACAGAGACTTGAAAACCTCACTGCAAAAGGCTACTTGCTAGTGATGTAGGTTTAGAAAGTGATGGTGCAATTTTGTAGTGACTGTTTTCCACCATATGCCAAAGGAGCAGAGACAGGAAGACCAGAGGGAGAAAGGAAAGCTAAACAGACTCACAAAGATGGTCAGAGATGAGTGTCAGACAGGTTCAGGAAAAGTAAGGTGGTGGTGTGGTTCCTGCTGGCTTTCTGGGTCCAGGTCCTGTCCTTCAGAAGTCCCCTGTTTATCTCCTACTCCTAGGATCTGTATAATAAAACCCAGTTTGCTTAAAGGGGAACTCCTGGGGATCTATTCCTGTTGGCTCAGTCTTTAGGAAATTAACCATCTGAAGCCACTGCACTTGAGGTCAACCAGAGGCACTCTGGGGGGATGGGGAGGAAATGAGATGGAGGGTTTGCCTTTCATTCTTGGGTGACCACATCCCTCCTTATCACTCTACTGCTGTCTCCCACACTCTCCCCTGATCTAGTCCAACACACCTGCCATCCTTACGTGGTGTAGGAACAGAAATATCTATCCCCATCTAGATTCCAGTTAGACCAGCTCCCCCCTAGTTGATGTGCAGGCACAGTGCCCAGGTCCTAATAGTGTCTGAGAGGCAGAAGCTACTCCTGGTATGGGTTTGTGGATGTTTGGCCCTCCTTGTTCTCAGGGCTATAGTCCTGGTGCCCAGAGTTCCTGCTGGTCGAGCTAAATGTACAGTCAGGCAGGGGGCCTCTAACTAAGGGCAAAAGCCCTGGTATGAAGAACATACTGGGAAACCAGTGTCTGCTGAAAACAGCAGGCAGACATTATGACCAGATTAGCAAGACCAGCTAGAGCACCTTGCTTATAAAGATTAGCAGAAGGTTAAAAGGTGAAAATACGGAATAGAGATAGTATGCTCTGATTAGTGGGAACTATGGATCCTCCCAAACAACAACCCCTGGTCATCCCGTCCTGGTTTGCACCAGACAATGATGCATCCCCCATAAGACATGCCTGCTCAGGTGCATTGCTCCATGGGCTTGCCCACCTTTTCTGAACCTGGTTCTAAGTAAATTCCAGACTGCCCTTGGATCAGGCTGCACCGTCCCAGTGTAGTAGGCTTCTCAGTGCTCCACATAGACTTTGAATGATTTCTCTCATCCCGTGCCACTCCCAATGCTGCCACTCCACCCGGCAACAGTGTACCATCTACAAGGCTTCCTGAAATTTCTGATAAGGAGACTGCTATGGGAAGAAATCCTGGGAAAACATTCTCCTGAGATGTGTGTCTGTGCATGTGCGTGTGCATAGGTGTGCATGACATACATGTGCATGATGGTGGTGAGAAGTGCCCAATGATCTGGGATCAGCATGTTGAGCTCTCTTCCCAACCCAACACTTGAGACCTCATCTCTTTAGGGAATAGAGACTTCAGAGAAACCTGGGACTGTTCTACCTCATTAGTTGACTTCCTAAGAAATTTGTCTGAGAAGGGAACACTATAACCAGAGCTTTCTATAAAGGTCTGAGTCAGAAATCTCTTCTAGAACAGACATTATTCATTTCTCTCTTGCCTATGAAGAAGTTGGTCTGGATTGAAGCTACAGATTACCATTTGGCCTTCCACCAGCCCCTCTTCTTTCCTCCTTGAATTGCAAAATCATCTTGGGTAGGCTGTATGGAAAGGACCTAAGAAAAGCCTTCCAGAGGGAAGGTGACTGCTCACAGATGTCAAGGTCTTTGTGTGCCAGGCACTAGGTTCCTTGTCCTATCCATGTAGTCTTGTCAAAAGCCTCATTTCAGGGAAAGAACAGTCTAGGGGGTCAGCCGGAACCTGAAGTTTGAAATATGTGGACAATTTAGACTAGTGTTCTGGTTGTGGTGAACCCAAGGAAGAGGACGTTAGCTTAGGGAACAGTAGCAGGGGGTGAGGGATATAAAGCAAGAGATGTGTTGACTGGAGCCAAAGAGTGTCCGGGACCTTTCCAACTCTACTCCCTTCCTAAAATATGCTTGATGATGGCAAGATTTAAGAGTCACAAGTCTCTTTTTGAGGAGAAACTGGAGGCTTCGTGCTGTGAGCTGAAAAGATCCCAGGATCCCTCAAGGACCATGCAAGCAGCATACAACCAAGACTTTAAAAAGAATGCTCATTCATTTCTATTTGCTTCCACTCCACAGGCCTATTTTTGTAAACCACTGTCTGGGAAATGAGAATTCAAGTTACTCAGAATTAGTCTCCCATAGATCCTCACTTTTAATCCTTTGTGTTCTTATCTAGCCTCTCCCCTCTCTTTCTTATCATGGGCTGGAACCTCTGCTTTCAGCTCACCTATGTCAGTTGCAATAATTTGAGTTGTGAGGAAGTCACAAACACTTCCAAAATCTCAGTGCCTTAACCAACACAGGTTCAGTTCTCATTCACATGACATTTCTAAAGCAGGTCACTCACTGAAGGATTCTCCAGCCTAATCACTCCGGGATCCAGACTGATGAGAGTGTGAATGACATCACCATGTCAACAATGGAACAGAAGAGACGCAAGGGGAATTGCGTGCCTGTTTATACATAGTTCCACCCAGAAGAGTGACATCACTTGTGCCCTTATTTAATTAGCCCAAAAGAGTCATATAGCTATGTCTGACTTATTGGGGTTGGGGGAGTGCAATCTTCTCTTGTGTTTGGAAGAAGACAACCAGGACTATTGTTGAGAATGACGTGTGTGTACCTCAGCTCGTGCAGTCTCTAAGGTTCCTTTCTTCCCTTTTCTCCCTGATCTTCTATCTAAACTCTGTTCTTTGACCCCATCACAACAGTCTCTCCTTCCATTCCTTTCTGTAGCTCCATGCCTTTTCCTTAGCTTCATCACCTGTTAGCTCTCTTTCTGTCCTTCTGTTCCTCACCCTGCCCCTGAGGGTCACAGCTCCATCACTTGACTTCTTTGAATCAATGTGACAGGACATAATTTCTAGTAATAACTCCACAAGTTTCCCTTGCCCCTAATTGAGCTTAATGATTTATGTCTTGTAATGGACACAAATGGGCAAGAATTCCTGGATCTCATTAATAATTTTAAGCATGCCAGAAATAGGATTTTAAATCCTAAGCAAAAATTAAATGACCATAAAATCTTTGTTCGCTTCCCAGGAGACAATCCCATTTCAACCTGACAGCTTAATTAAAAGCCGGGTAGATTGGACAAACACTTTTAATAAACAAGCCTGGGAAGAGATAGAGGGTGGTGAGAGTGGGAGAAAAAGCAGCTTATCATGTAATAAAAGGAAATGAGGGATGGAAGTTCCCGTTCTTATACAGTGAGTTCTCTGGGAGGTTCAGACAGCTCCCAATTACATGACAACCCAGACGAAGCTGTGAGAATTGATCCTATCTCTGATTTTAATTCCCCTGGGGACCATGTTATTCTACAGGACAATAAAAATGCTGTCCAGGATTGTTCTTAGAGAATCTTTGCCCTCTTCCATTTGGGTCCATGTTTAATTTCTTCCAGACCAAACTTCTTGCTAGCTTCAAGTCCCTGGGAAAGCTGCTGGTGGCTGGAGCAGGGAGGCGAGGTCTGAGGGGAACTACACTGCATGGTTAGCTCCATGCATGCACTCCTTTGTAGCTGCAGTCTTTTCTTCCCATTTTATGGTCTTGCTTTGCCTTTTAAGCTAAATTTTGACCATACCTTACTATGGTAAAAGTATTTCTACCTCTACTAAGAGTTGGATTCTCCCCAGGCTCTGCTGCCCCAGCCTGCTGTAGGCAGATGAGGTCAGAATTGCAACCTAGGACCTAGCTGCAGAATAATCCTACCATCAGCGCCCAACCCAGTTGACCCACAGTTCGAGAATGGACTCGTGCAGAGTCTACCAGAGGTCCTCTTGTTACTGTTCCCAGATCCTTGGCAGAACAGGTGTCATGGTCATATAGATATGTCCACTGTAGAAATGTGAAAACTTGGAACAGGCACACAGAGTCCCATCTCCTTCCCTCAGGACTCTTTCCTCCAATCAGAAGGAGCCACTTTTCCAATTACATCTCAGAAAGTCACATCTCTCCCCCACCAGTGTCTACTTGGGTTGATCTTACTTTTGTTTTCAACAGTAATTTATTTATGTATAGCTGGCCCATGCTTACTTTAGTTGAAGTAAGGCTGCCTTTATAAACCAAAATGAATTGAAAGAGCATTTTATTCTTCAGTGAAAAGCCTCACTTAGTAGAATTGAAGCACTGAGTAGGTGAAAATGATATCTTAAGCTTGTGTAGGATTTGTTGACCTTTGAGCAAGAAAGAGAGTTGAGCAAGAAAACAACCATTAGCATCTGTTGTTTCCTTTCACATTCATTAAGACAGCTTGTAAACTGAAAGTTGGTGGAAATCTCAGTGATCAGGGTGAATAAGCCCAGGCCCAGAGAAGTGACTTGTCTAAGCCACACATGAGATTGTAGCTGGGTGCTCAGAAATATGGTTTCTTTTGCCAGTGAATGGCAAATCATTTTTGGCCATTATTATCTGCTTATTAATTTGGGCTATTGGTATTTCTAGCTTAGCACAGAGCTACAGTTTTGCCAAGTTGCCAGCTAAGTGTAAACAAATTTTATTCTTTTACACTGACTTCTTTCGATGCTCTTGCTTACCAGACTTGAGCAGCCAGCGTTGTCAGGTTGGATAGGGAAAGGCTTAAGTGATAGAGTCAAAGATTAGGGTGCTATTTGTTGACCCGGAACTGGGGTTGAGAACTAGGAGTGATGGCGAATAAGTGAGCATGCAATTTCTTTTTAGGGTGCAGGAATGTTCTAAAACTAGATTGTGGTGATAGCTGCACAGCACTGTGAATTTATCAAAAATATTGAATTGCACACTTAATCCATTAAAATGAATGGATTTTGTGGTATGTAAATTATACCTCAAGAAAGCTATAAAAAAAGTAAAATAAAAGACAGAAAAGACTAAGATGAGGGCTCAGACAACATTTTCAGGACATGTGTATGTTAGGGGGAAAGGGTCTTATATTAGGGTTACCCTGTAACATGTAGAAGGAAATGATGGAATCTGAGGTTCCAGACTCATTTCTGTTTAGACTCTCCATAGCTGTCTACCCTAGGACACAGGGACACATCTGAAGCAGATGGGTCTATTTCCAATCAGTCGTACTCTGGTCCTTGTCATAGAACTCAGTCTTGACCTGACAGCTCTTCAGCTTCTGAAAATGCATGCTGAATGGGTAACATTTAAGAGAGACAACATATGCATCCTGTTAGCAACATATGTGCCCCTCCGGGCGTGGGCATCCCATTAGATCTCTGGCGAGGCGGCTGTTTGTACTTCATTAGTCTACAGACCATAGCAAAGCTTTTGCAGATGTTATAATAGCACTCTTTCTATTTAATCAATGCTCAAGAATGAAATGACCACAAGAATGTAGGTATTTCTTTTTTTAAAAAGATTTATTTATTTATGCACACAAGAACTGGGGTACAGGCCAGAGGTGTGTGGGGGGGGTGAAAGGATTCACCAGAGACAGAGTGGGGAGCAGAACAGGCAGATCCACCGAAATACACTGCTGAGGGGAGCAGCGGGCAAGGCAGGAGAGGTCTGCTGTGCCATGTGGGTCCCCTCCCTGGCCGGGGATCGAACTTGCGCTGCTGTGCCATGGATGCTTCACAGTGTGGCGCTAAACCCGCTGCACCACCAGGAAGGCCCAAGAATGTAGGTATTTCTGGCCATTATATTACTGTTCGATATTTCTTTCAAGGGACCAAAATTTAGCAAGTTCCCCAAAGAATTTAGTACCCTGACTCCACAATATTTTTATGCAGTCATCTGTCAACTAATCAATGTAGAGCTCAACTCTGACTCATCTCCTTTATCTGCTCTTACATTCCAAGAGGCAATACTTCCCTGCCTTACATCACCCTGTGGCCCAGTACAGACCACTAGAACTGCCCTGCTGCACAAATCCTGCCGGTGTTACACAAACTAGCCAGTCCTGAGCTTTTCCCATAGAAAGCACAGCAAAGGCTCTTGGTCATGACGGCCTCTTGCCTCTCCTGACCTACCCTGGCACATTTCCAGGGCCCCGCTTGGCATGGCATACTCTCTCCTCTTAGAAATGTAAATCATAAAAGTTGTCTTTCCATGGCATTAATCTCTCCTGTGGTCACTCAGTCACCTCCATGAATTAAAATCCCGCTACTACAATTGCTAGACACAGAGTAAAACCTGATGGGTGATTGGGAATTTTCTGGTGAAAGGGCATTCGGTGGAATGACCTTCAGCATAACCCGTAGACCTAGTGAGACAACAGGGTGCTATCTGATGCATACTGTTAGCTCTTTAAAGATAGTCTGCTAATGTTCAATTTGCAGTATGGGTAGAGTATAAATTATAAATAACCATGTCTAGGTCAAGTCTTATCTATATAAGATTAAATTTCCCCAAGGTCAGTTTCTGTCTGTTCCTTCTTTCATTCTATCAAATGCAGAACATAGCACAGTTCAGACTTCGAGTCTGACTCTATCTCTTATTAGCCATGTTCTTAACCTGTTCTGTGCTTCACTTTCCTTATCTATAGGAGGAAATACCAGTAGTGTTCTTAGAGAATTGCTGTGGTGGTCCCATGGGCAAATATCTGTAAAACACTGAGAACAGTGGCTAACACATAGTAAGGGCTATGTGAGCATTTGCTGAATTATATTCTGAATTCTGTCATATGAAGAGTACTGTGATGAAGACTTAACTGCTTCTACCCCTGAAGACTTTACAAGTATGATGGGAACCCACGTAATTCTGAAATATCAAAAGTTTGCTCATGAAAAACTTTGTTTGCATGAGACGTTGAAGGTTGAGGGTTATAGTAGACTAACCCTCATGGAAAGAGCATTGGGTTTTGAATCTGATGGGCCTGGATTCAAGTCTGAATAAAATGACTTCCCAGTGCCACCATTTCCTAACCACATCATCCAGCTAGTTAATTTCTCTGAGTTTTAGTTTTCTCAGTTGCATAGTGTGGATTACAATACTGTGTATTGTAATCACAGAAGAAATAATAATAGCAGCAGATATTTATTGAGCACTTGCTATGTGCTGGGCATGGAATAGGAGAACCTTGGGAAATCTCCCCGTGAAAGGCGAGTGTCTCAGTGCTCAAGGTCACTTAGTCATCAGTAGTTGAGCTGGGATTTGAACTGAGACAGTTCGGTTCCAGTGACTATTCTAATAACTGTTATTTTATGCCAAATCTCTCAGAGCTGTGTTAGAGCCAGCAGGTCCTCATATAATGATAATGGTTGTTGTTATGAGCTGTGTATTACCCTTGATGTATCTGGCTAGCAGTCACAAGTCATTTAAGAGTCCCTTCTCTTCCCTAGAAACAGCCTGGTGATACCTCCCTCTGGGCTAGCAGAGACCCGGTTCTCGCAAAATTTTCAACTTTATATTTTCTTCAAGTGATGAGGAAAAAAAAGAAAAAAGTTCTATCAGGCCCCTGGCACATTAATCAAAAATTAATCCAATAGAGTTAGTAATGAAACAGCCCGATTAGAGAAACAATTTGAACTATAGGACTTTGCAGATGGGGAACATTAGTTTGGATAAATGATTTACTTTAAATGGATTTAATGCAAAAAAACATTAGGACCCGCAACCCCAGGGAATTCTGGAAGCCAAGTTGGGATCGGCTTGGCCTAGCCACAACTTAGGCAGGTCACCTTAGGTAGGGGGTCAAATGCCAGGCCAGGGCAAGAAGGGTGCAGACTGGTAACTCAGCCCAACAGAAGGTCCCTAAATTCATCTCATGTCCAAATGATGATGCTACTTCTAAATTCTTAATCACGGTGGGAAGGTGTTTGAGGCCAAACCCAGTCCTCATAGGTTTGTTCAGGATTTGGGTCTTCTGCCCTTTATAGAACAGTGTGCACTAAGTAGCTCCAGGCGGTGGGCTCCTGTGAGTTTCCTTTCTTGCTCAGATCCTGGGAAGAGTTTAACATGCAGGAAGCCTAAGCACATAAATCAATTTGACTAAATTATGTTAAGAAAAAAAAAGAAAGAAAAAATAGCTTAATTCAATAACCAACCTTTGTTTCACTGGTGGCTTTCCTTTTCTGTTTTGACTGATTTTTAATTCCCAACAAATGCGATGGCAGTGTAATGCAATGGTGGGGGCAGCAGGAAACAAGCAGACCTGGGTCCATGTCTGGACTGTGGTCAGAGGTGATGTGCAGTGGGGAGAATAGGATACTTCAGTGGAGTGTAAAGAAAAGAGTATGTGCATACGGCTTTAGTACCTCTCAGCCATGTGAGTCTCAATTTGCTCATCATTAAAATGTGGGGTCGATAAGAACTTGCAAGTACAAGCTGTCTGTAAGATAATGGTAGAGGAGATTACTTAATTTGAATATTAGTGTTTATTAGATGCTTGACAGCACAGGCTTACAATAACCACCCTCTTTCTACCAGAATAACAATGCCTTTATCTTCCATGCCCTGGGGAAAATTGGCAATCAATAAATGAATGAACTAATGAATGAATGAATGGCTGGACTGGTAGAAATGCAGAATCTACAAGCATGAATTCAGTTTGTGCAGATCAAGAAGGCCTTCCTGGCAGCTGAGTGGTAATGTCACATGAAGGGGAAGAGGGGGACAGAATGGGAGCTGAGAGAGGACCGGGAAGATGTCCAGGTAGTGCTCAGAGAGCCCAGGGAAGCTGGTGAATATGGAATGTACTGGATTCCAAGAACTCTCCACCGTAACATTTAGGTCATGGGCTGCTGAAGCAAGGTGAGGCAGAGCACAGAAACTGAGCCAGGTACCTGTTTGGACCCCTTTCCTCCTTCAATTTGGCAGGGTTAGGGTCTTAGCTCCGTCTACCCAGTTTCTTGTCCAAATCTACTAGGAATTGAACTTAATACCTGGTCTGAGAAGACTCCACGGCGAACCCTAACATGGTCAGATGTTCAGCCAGAATCGGAGAGAGTGGTCGAGAGGCTCCAAGTCAGAGTCCTCATCAGCCATGGTCATTGTACCCCCATCCTCCTATTCCCTCATCCTTCTGTCACCAATTAATTCCTGAGATCAACTGGGATGGTGACTAGGAGCGAAAGTCTCCAGCAAGTGATAGATCCCATTTGATCCGAAGCTCTGATAAAAGAGGAAATTTGGGGAGGACATGTGAAGGGAGAGGGGGACTGGACTATTTGGCTTGTTCCAGTGCAGAGGATGGGAGGGGGGGCGGAAGGAAGGCGGAGGTCATCCAGCTCAACTGAAGAACCCTAGGGACGTATTCAACAAGCTTTCAGGAACAACTGGCCTTTTAGGGTACTGTCCCACATCGGATAACCTCGTGGCAAAGCTTGCTCTGTTCTAGCACTGCTTCGCTCTACTCCGTCTACCCAGTTTCTTGTCCAAATCTACCAGTTCAGCCCATCCCACACTAGTCTGTCCCAGTCCGTTCTAGAGCTCTGTCTCTTCAGCTTAGCTACAGTGACAACTTTCACAGCACTGTGATGCCTGGACGTTGGCAGAGAGCCAGCCTGGGGGTCAGCTTCAAAGATGATGATGTGGAAGCTCTCATGAGGCAGACCAGGCAGGGAGCAATGGGGATCTAAGCACAAGACAAGCCTGCTGTATGCATTTCTTTTATTATTATTTTTTATTATTATTTTATTTTTGTAAAAACTGGGGTGCAGGCCAGAGGTGCAGGATGGGGAGAGGATTCACCAGTGACAGAGTGGGGAGCAGAACAGGCAGATGGACAGAAATACGCTGCTGAGGGGAGCAGTGGGTGAAACAGGAGAGGTCTGCTGCACCTTGTGGGTCAGCTCCCTGGCTATAGCGGGATAGCTTTGAGACTTAGCCCCTTCACTACAAGAGAAGCCCTCTAAGCATTTCTTTTTTTTCATTTTATTCATTTTTTGATTTTATGCATACTAGAGCTGAGGTACAGGCCAGAGGTGTGGGGGCGCGTGGGGGCAGGTGAGAGGATTTACCAGAGACAGAGTGGGGAGCAGAACAGGCAGATGGACTGAAATACACTGCAGAGGGGAGCAGTGGGCGAGGCAGGAGAGGTTTGCCATACCAGGTCCCCTCCATGGCTGGGGATCGAACTTGCGCTGCAGTGGCTGCGGAAATCCCTTGCGCCATCAAGGAGGCCCCCTCTAAGCATTTCTTATGAGACTGTCCTTTACTACAATCGCAGGCAAATGTGATGAGGGGGCATAGCTGCCAGAAACCACAGAGCTCTGGGCCATGCATTTCAAAATAATGAATGCATAATTTTGTGCTTAATTGGATAGCGTCTCATACTGGACCCTGGTGTAGATGACTAAGAGACACAAATGGGTTGGAAATAGATACGAGAGAAGGACAATGTTAATGAGAAAGCACAGTCCTTTAGCTTATTATTTTCCTCTTTGGGTTAACACAGCAACAGCCAGGTTAGTTCAGGAACATATTCTACAGGTCAGGGCTTAAGAATTTCTGTTTTTGAGGGGTACACTCCCTGGAACTCAAGACCCCTGGGTAAGCACCAACCTCTCTGGGTACCTCTAACCTACACTCATGCCAGGCTCCTGGCTCATATAAGGCTGCAGTCACAGCAACAGTCCGCATCACCACAGGGCCTTGGTGTCTGCATTTGCTCACTGTCCTTTGTCAAGGTCCTGCCCTGAGTGCGTTGCCCTTTGTGTGGCCTGTCCCCCACCTAGGCCTCTGTGTCTGTGCTCTAGGCCCCTATGTATGTGTGTGATAGATTCAAACCAGGCACTTCTGCATTACTGCCTCGGGACAATGGCCCACATCACAGGCAGCTGGGATGCCTAGGTAGCCCTTGACTGATTGTGTGATCAGAGTCCAAGAGTAGCCCAAAATTATACCGAGCACCTGCACAGACAGTACTCCCTGCATACAAGGCCAACATGTCCTCCCCTGTGCCCCATGGAATCGATTATCACCTTTGATCCCTTTGAAGTCCTGCTCCCCAGAAGATGAATGCCCTTTGTCTCCCTGGACCCTGCTTTCCCTACCATTGTCACATGATCAGTCACGTGACACTGTGCATTATTGCCAATAAATAGCACATTGTGCATTATTGCCATAAATAGCAAGAGGGCCGCTCCCTGGGCAGCAAAGTCTTGCCTTGCAAACCTGCTGTGCCATTCCTACCTCACCTTGTTCTTGTGGATGTGCTGGCGCATCTGCGGCCACCAGACTCTTGATGTCTCTCCCTCAACTCATGCCTGTATGACTGTACCAGCTTTGTGGTTAAAAAACACAACAAAAACAGGGTCTCCCTGGTGGCGCAGTGGGTTAAGCAACATACTATGAAGCAAACCACAGACACTGCAGCACGAGTTCCATCCCTGCCACCGGCCAGGGAGGGGACACACATGGCGCGGCAGACCTCTCCTGCCTCACCCACTGCTCCCCTCAGCAGTGTATTTCAGTCACTCTGCCTGTTCTGCTCCCCACTCTGTCTGGTGAATCCTCTCACCCCCCCCACACCTCTGGCCTGTACCCCAGTTCTTGTATGCATAAATAAATAAATCTTTAAAAAACACAACAAAAACAAAACACAAAGACAAATCAGAAACACTTCTTGGGGTGGTAGGAGGGAATGGGATGAGGGCAGCAAGAACACAAGGGACTGAGGTGATGGTGTATGGGTGAAATGGTGGTGGGAAATCCATGGGGACCACAATTGATGTCAAATATATATAAATAAAGAAAAAAAAAACTCAAAAAAACAAAAAGAGATGAGTGCAGTAGTTCCTTCTCTTTGCAGCTCAGCCTGAGTTGAGATTGGATTCGTAAACTCCCCCAGGGCAGCAGTTTACTTTGTGTCCAGTCAGAGTTAGCTAGCTTTGCAGTGGGTGCCAGCAGACAATTAGAGGAGTGTGTCTGGCACATAGATGTTCATAAAATATTTCTTGGATGAATGGATGCATGAGTGAATCAATGAAAAGAAATCAGAAGATTGACAAAATAAATGAATGAAAAGGCAATGAGTCATAAGACATGGAGGTGTGAATAACAATTTGCCCAGGTGAGTGCATGTGTGAAAACACAAGCGAATGAGTGAATGAATGAATGATACGTGAATGAATGAAGATACGTGAATGGTCACAGTCAAGCTGACGCTGCAGACCACAGTAAGCACAGACTGGTTCTCCAGGGCGGCCAGTCCTATCTGGGCAGCGTGTGTGTTTGTGTTTGTGTGTGTGTGTGTGTGTGTGTGGCCCTGGGGTGATCTACTCTGAATCTTCATTAGAATAGCAATTTTCCACCCTATTATTTTGAATTTGGATTATATGATTGTTACCATTTGTCCTCAAATGATTAGCAAAACTTTGCGGTGGTAAAAAAGAACTTCTCCCATTGTGAACCCCCAAATGGCTATCAGCACAGAATGGCTCTCAGTGCAGCTGGGACCAGTCTTCCTGGGCTGCCATTACGTCAATTTGATGTTAACTAAAATGATAATTGGATGAGCCTTTTCAAGTGGCCCCCCTCACTGGCCTAGTGAGTCTCTGGGCTGGGTTGATTTTGGAGGGAGGGGACCTGACAGGGGAAGGAGAGCAAGGCACCCTGGGTATTTCTTGCTTTGGAGCTAACTCATACATCTATCAGCCCCTGTGGGCCTTACAGAACATTCTGGCAATCTGATTCCTCTTGGAGTCAGCAGCTTATGAACCAGGGAGGAGGAGGAAAAGGGTGAGAAGAGATGAAGAGGCAGAGGAGAAAGAGAAAGAGGAGAATTTAGGCATTTAAAGGCCCAGGTTTGAGACTGACTTTGCCATAGACTGCGATTCTGAGCAAGTCTCTGGACCCCTGTGGGCTCCTCCTCCTCCCCTGAGAAGTGGGATATCCACTCCACCTTACCCTGCAGCATTGCTGTATGGGTCAGATGAGCTCTAAGTAAAAGGCTTCACCAACTCTCCAGAGCAGCACATGAGTGAGATGACTCTCGCAAGTAACTTCCAAGATGATATAGCTGGGGTTTGAACAAACTTGGGAGAGCCATGGTTTGATTTAAAGAGAAATAAAATACAAATAAAACTCGAAGCTGTGTTCAGGTACTGACTCCTCTTGCTTGTGGCTTTTGATTTGTTCACCCAACCTGGGCTGGGCCATTTTTCTTTGCTCCTATGGCTTTTCCCCAGGCTGAAAAGAAGGGAGCAGGAAGTCCTTTGTTGCTCCAGAGCAATGGTCTGGTGGCATGGGTGGTCCTCCAGGGCAATGGTCGGGTGGTGCTCCAGGGCAATGGTGGGTGGTGCTCCAGGGCAATGGTAGGTGGTGCTCCAGGGCAATGGTCAGTGGCAGGGCTCAGCCTTTGTGGATCCTCAGCTGCTGGTGATCAGCGGGAGGCCATGAATGATGGTCCTGACCTGTCTTCTCACTGCTCATGGTCCCTGCAGACGGGAAGGGAGCACTCACTAAGAGCTTCTATGCACCAGGGTATCACGGTAGTCCTTGAGGTCAAAATCAATCTTCCTGGACAGAGAAACAGGCCCGGGGTCAGATCTTTGGCCCAAGGTCAGACAGTGAAGGTGAGGCTGAGTGCCAATTAAAATCTTGATCTAAATGAGGCCAGTGCTATGAACTATCCATTAAATAGGCCAAAGTTTCTCTGTTTTTCCTGTAGTCTCTGGGCTGGATATGGGCCAAGTCTCTGAAGAGGAGGTGGGTTAGCATAGGCCTGGGGGAAAGCTGCTTGGGTCATCTTTGCTGATTCTGGGTATGTAAGAGGAGTAAAGTAAAGAGGGAGAGAAGTGAGTATCCCGTGAAAATCTGTCAGATGCCAGAGAGATGAAAAGAATCATGATGTGGGTGTGAAGAATTGGAGTGGAGCAGCGGGTCAAGGGCTGGGTCAGCCAGAGGAGTCAGGGGACTGAGACAGCTCAGGGCTAATGGAGGGGAAGGGAGTGTGCAAAGAGCTCCCTTTACCCTGTTGCCTTCAGCATAGTAACGGGTAAGGTGCTGTGGGGGAGCTACTTGTTTGTCTTTCTCATTCCCAGTGAGGTGCTTCTCTCCCTGCTTCTTGAAGGCACTTAACTGGTGCGACTGGGTTGATGGGGAGGGGGCTCTGGATATGAGATCACAGGACACAGGATGAGAACTGGGGAGCACTCTGCTGACCCCTGGGGTGTATTTCCAAAGTTTTCAAAGTCAAATAAAGTGGGATCCAGCACTCACAGCAGGTTAAGGCTCCAAGGTCCTCAGCCAAGACAATATCTCAGAGGGGAAGATGAATTAGCAAATTCATTAATTAAGGGCCCGTGCACACTTCTATTATAAAGACTAATCATTTGTTTTTATTGAGATCGGTTCCCTTGATTAAAGCCTTTAGCACCAATGAATAACTGTCCATCAATCAACAAGCTTTCTTAAATGCCCCCAACTTCTGCTTGTGAATACAGTTCATTTTCCTGGTCAAGCATCTCCCACTTACTACCCCCTCCAACAGTCCATGGGAGTCCAGTTGAATGCTTTGAGTGTGCAGTGGGTGCCTTTTCACTTCTTGGCCAAGGAAGCCTTGCCTGGACCTATTCTCCTCCCAGCATCTTCTTGTGCCACACCCACTCTCTCAGCATTCCCTTGTGCTGCAATCAGACCTGCTACTTCTGCCTTCAGTCCTTGTCCGTCCTTCCCTCCCTTGTCCATCCCCCAACTTGATTAGATCCTACCTATTTTTCAACTCAGCCCCAGTGTCACGGCTCCAGCCAGTGCTCCAAGACCTCCAGACTGGATCTGGCCCCACCTTTGCCCACTATTCCAACACTCTGCCCACTGTTGGGAAGATCTTGTGTACTTGCTTGATTTTTGTCTATTTCTCCTTTGCACATAGGCTCCAAGAGACTGGAGCAGCTCCAGCTTACACTTGGCTCCAGGAGGGCCTGGGATGAAGCGTCATACAAAGAATGAAGGAGCATGAGCTGGAGGTGCTCCTTGAATCGTGCTCCTGAGGCTGGTCACTCACCTACCCTATTCTTTCCCTGCTAGGTTCTGCAACACCCAGACTAAAACACCACACCTGGGAGGTACATTCAGCAGGTATTTGCCTAATAAGTAAATTGAGGCAGGAAGACACAAGAAAAGGAGTTAGTTAGGAGGCTGCGCCTGAAGCAAAGGTGGAAATTAAAGAGGTCAGAGCTGGCTGTGGCAGGCAGGAGGCTGGAGGCCGGAGGGAGCAGTTTTGAGTTGTTACAGGGCAGGGGGAGGGGCATTTTAGAACTTTTAAACTTACTTGTTTTTTTTAAATGGGTTTTGCCATCTGCGGCATCAAGATAAACATATAAGACTTTTAATGGGGAATTTAATTTAATTGGGGAACAATACAGAAAGGATAAAATATAGTTACTAAGTTAAGCATCCAAAGTTACCCATCTCCTTGAGGGTAGAAGTCCAGCCAAATAGGATTGGCCCAAAGCAAGGCCCAAAAGCCTGCCACAAGTCTAAAGGACCTTTCAGTGGAGACCCATAGAAAAGGGTCAGAAAGAGTCAGACAAATTTGGGAGGAAAAGAGTAAAATTAAAATTAAGATGAAAGTTGTCATTAAGTTTCTCACGGGTTTTTCACCCACATCTGTTTTAACCAGTTTAAGACTAAAAAGTAAGTGCAGTTTCTTCACACATTTCTCTGCTTTATGTGTTTCCTCCAGGTTTCTTTGCTGCTTTTTATTTTGCTTTTTTTTCCTCCCTTCCTTCTGTCCTCTTTTCCCCCTCTCTCTAACATCTTCTTATCCCTGCTTAGCTTCACCCACTTAGGGCGGAACCAGGATTTTGGAACTTCTTTCTTTGTGGGGGACCACCCTGTTACATAGTGAGTGGAGAAGAGAGGACTGGGGACAGCGTGGATGTGGGGCTGGGGAAGGGGAGTCTCTTGGCTGGGTGGCTGGTGATGCCCGCGGGAGGCGAAGAGGTGTGGCACCAAGGGCCGCTGGGGCTGGGCTGTGTGGGGGTTCCTTGGAGCTCCATCTCAAGGCTGCCTGCCGGGCTTGGCCTGGACCTCACTGGGAGGGTCTGTCTTGGGGTGAGGGCACACTCCTTTTTCTCAGTAACCTTGGGGGCTCCTGTGCCCCTGAGGCCACCCTGAATCTGAGGTCAGGTGCTCCAGGGTCATCCCAGGACTCTCCAGGAGGATAGCCCTGTCCTTCCCGAATGCCATTTGCAAGAATGTCAAACATGTTTCTCTTTTAAATTTTGATTTGATTCTGTCACTGATACCACATTAGACTGCATACTCCCCCTCAGAATGCTATCTTTTAGTGACCCTGATATGCAGAGATCAAACGGGTTCCAAGAGTCTCTCCCCTCCCCTCCTGGCCCTCCCTCCCTCTTCCTCCTTCTAGTGAGGACGTGCAGTTCTGGGTTCTCCAACGGGCTCCGTGCAGACCACATGCCCTCTTGGCCTGGCAGTGGCACGGCCAAGTACTGGGGGGTCAGACGTGCTCCCAGCCTTCCCCTGAATCACGGGAGGACTGCGTGCCCCTCTGGCAGCTCGGGACGGAATCCCAGCTTTCCCCCAAAGTGCACGATTCTGACTGTGATGGAGACAAGTCTCTGACCCTCTTTAGGGTTCAGCTAGAACAAGATGGGCTTGGACTTTCGGTCATTTCATTTGTAGATCCTTGAACTCTTGAGCGAGAGTCAGACCCATATATAGAGAGAGAGACCAAGATAGAAAGAGACAAAGATATGTACATGCACTTGTGTGCACGCACACACATACACACTCACACACACACACAATTCATTTAATCCCACCCACCCTCACTGTTCACTGACCTCATGCCTGCATCAGCCAGCCAGAGTGGTGAGAGCTGTAGCAGCCTCAGATATCCTGGGGGGCAACACACACACACACACACACACAGAGGGAGAGTGAAGTTAGGAATAACAGAGCAGACAGAGGGAAGAGAGTAAAAGGATTCTGCTCACACTTTGTCCCCCTGACTCTGAGATTGAACATCCCTTTGGGAACTGATTGGGCGCCCATGATACTCGAGCAGAACCTTGTGGTCCTTCCTGTTCCCATCACACCTGTGTGACCTGGGGGGTGAGCGGCATTAGCTAAGGAGAATTATTTCCTCTGTGGCTGCAGCCCAGTTCCAGCCAGCGCGCACAGCAGGGAGTGCGAAGCTGTGCCGCTGTGGGTGGCACCTCTGCTTGCCTTGCACTTGCTGTTAGCCCGAGAGTGGGCACAGCCTGTCCCCAGGTCTGAGATGCCAAAGTCACATGTGAGTCACCACCTGGAGGTGACTCACATGCCCATTTCATGAGTCTGCAATCAAGGCAGGACTTGGAAGTCTTAACAGAAGTGCAATTCATTAATTTTCTCATTGTCCTCCCCTCACCGCACGAATCGACCAAGCTTGGGCCATTTGTCACAGCAGTCGACAATCTCACTTATTCTTTTTTCCATTTGCACTCTGGGGTCCTTGCCAGTGAATAACTAGCTTTTGGCTTCACCGATCTTCTCCGCCTTCTCCCATGGGCCTTCGTCTTTGCTGTTCGATTATTCGGTTTTAATTTTGAGGCTTGCGTGGCTCCTGGAGGACCGCCTCCCACCGGGGTGACGGCTTCGGGAGGCAAGCCAAACTTCGGTGCCTGGGACGAGCTGCTAATTACTGCAGGTGCCCCTCCATGCACCCTGCTGGGTGCCTTGCCCACACAGGCAGCTGAGGATGGCGCGGCTGTGCATTTGCAGAAGACGGCAATGGCTTTTTAATAGCTGGGGGCCCCTCTCATTCATCTGTGCGTGCTGAGTTTATTTTGCCATTTGTCAAATTCTGACTCTAGGGAACCTGGGTTCAGAGTGGTTCGGGCGTCAAGATTGATGACCCGAGCGAATGGCAGGTTCCCTTTCCCCTCTAAACAGTCAACACTGCCAATAGGAAGCCCCTCAGCCTGCGCATCTCTGAAAGGCCCATTTCTCTACCTCTGCTGAGGCTGGAGATAAAATATTTATTTGGGATCTAACCAATATGCCACAGCTGCTTCTCTGCCTGTGCTAGACAGCGAGCAAGCTTCTAAATGAGCAGGCAGCTCACCGGCTCAACCCAGGTCCCGCTTTGCCAAAGGGAGAAAGCAAAAAGAGATTCCAGGGCTCTGTTTGGAGAATGGATAGTCTTTGGATGGAAAACGGTTCTTCATTGAGGCACACAGTTCCCCAGGCTGCCACGGAGAGACCCAGAACCAACCCGGGCTCAGGTAGGGAGCTGATGTCATGGGGTGTTTGATGGCATAAAACACCATTTTCTCAGGCAGGAAGGACATTGCCTAGAAGAAGCTCTAGCTCCCAGGGTTGTGAAATCTTAAAGTTTGCCTAGTTCAAGTCTCTCCTCCTTGATTCCCTGCCAAAACATTCCCCCCTAGATTTGAATGCTTCCAGTGATGGGGAAATCACGACTTCTCAAACAGACGATTCCTTCTTTGGAAGGAATTCTGTCTGTTGGAAGCATGTCTCACACTGAATTGGCAGCTGTCTTTCTCTACTCCTACCCGCTGCATCAAGATGAGCCTGAGGATCACACAGAACATATTGCTGCCTTTCCCCCATTGCCTCCCAGCACAAAGCAATCTTGTCCTCCCGAGACGCCTTTCCTCCAGACCGAGTCCCCTCAGTGGCCCTCCTATGTCAGATGCAGGGGACATGGCACAGACATGCCTAACAGACCTGGGGTACGGGTTTCCCCTCGCCGGGTCCAGGATGATACGTCCGCCCTTCGCTCTTTCACCCTGAAGCATCCCCAGGGGAGAAGGACCACTATTTCAGGCCCAGGACACTCGCTGGCCGCGTATCTAGTGAGTAGGGGGGCCACTGAAGGCGAGGCGTTCACCCCATGTGTGTGGTATCCCCTTTGTGTCTGGCCACTAGGAAGTAAGGCAGCCAGGACGCCTTAGGATGGGCTCGACCATGCTTTCTCTCTTCTCCCTCTTCTGTGTCCTCAGCAGGTTCCTTTGTGGACTCAGCCAGCTTAGAAGTAGAAGCGATTGGCAGATGTGTGCGTGGATGTTTGTGTGCACGCACGAGGCTGTGTGTGCGTGTGTGCACGCTCAAGCATGTCTACCTGGGTAAGTCCTTTGCCAGGGGGGTTGGGGAGCTTGCCCAGCAATGAAAAGAATAGTTCTTGTTTAGCTTGTTATTCTTTGGCAATAGCTTCCTACTTTGAAAGCCACAGTGCAGAGGGCCCATGGTGGGGGGATGGGTAGGGGCCAGAACTTCCCCAGCTTCTGGCTGGGAATGAGTCCCAGGGCCTTAGGGATAAGTAGGTAGCTGCAGGGGCAGTGCAGACAGAGACTTCAGGAGAATTAAGGAAGGCTCCGGAGATAAGGGAAGCAAATTCCAAAGGGGACTAACCAAACACCCCCAGGATAGGGGCAATAGGACAGTCCAGAACAATGATGGTAAAGTGTGCTAGATAAGGCTGGGATGCAGAGACTGAGTTCTGGGCACAGAGACATATGACAGTGAGGGAGACCACTGAGACTCGCCAATCACAGGGACTGGTGGGGCATTAGAGTAATTAAGGAAAGAAGGTGTGTATTCCCTGAGGCTCACCTCCACTTCAGCTCCCTTGCCCCTCCCTGGCCTGGTTCCTCTGGCCAGGAGTAACCTTTTTCTTTTTCTAAACAAGTCTGCCTCTTCTTGCCTGCTTGCCTGAGCATCTGCGGAGTTCCTTCTGTGACTTCGTGAGACACCAACCTGTGGTTGTCCAGTGGCTGGGACTCAGCGCTGCCACTGCAGCCTGGGATCCATTCCTGACTGGACGACTAGGCCTGAAAACCTGAAATTACCGTATCAGGAACACCACCTGGGGAGCACCACTCTCTAGTCTCAAACCTCAAACTTCATTCCAACCTTTAGTTTCCTATGTCTCTGGAAGTATCGCATCTGAATTAAACTGATAATTCTCTTAGAAAATAAAGATGCAAAAAGGGCAGGGACATCAGTGACAGAGAGCGCTCACACCTTCCCTGACAGAGACAGATGGGGTGGCATTGATGGCCCCTCCTCCCCTGGAGGGAGTGGGTATGGTGAGGTGCTGAGTCTCCGCCCCATCTTGCTTATTGATTTGTGGTTGAGGCTGGGAAGCAGCTCAGAAAGATTGGACTGGGTGTGCTCAAAGAAATAATGTCAAGAAGCATGCCCACAGAGGCTGAGGCCCTTATTCATCTGAGTGATGAGCGATCTGGCCAAGCCCTTGCTGTGGCAGCACAAAGCTGGTCAGCTCTGTCACCTTTTGGGTGCTGCTGGAATAATAGTTAAAATAATGGCAATGGTTCAAATGCTAGAAAACATGGATGTGAGCAATGGTAAGAATGAAGAAGCAGAGGAAGACTGCTAGAGACATAATGACATACAGGGCTCTGTGTCTTTGGGAGAACATATGGCAATATCTATAATGGGCAAAAATATACCTATTCTTCGATCCAGAAATTCTAGTTTTTGCCCATCCCTGCCCCATGGATAGAGTTACACATGTGGACAGAGATGTACGTACACGAATATTAATTGCAGCATTCTTGACAATATCCAAGAGGTGAAGGAATTTACATTTCCATTAGCAGGGGACTGGTTACATAAAGTATGACCCCTCTGCAGGGTGGACTACCATGCAGCCTTGAAAAAGAATGAGGTCGACTGAGTTGTGCTGAGCTGGAGCTATTTTTGAGACACATTAAGAAAAATAAACCACAGAACAGCAGGCTTCCATTTATGTAAAAGTAGAAAGCTCTATTCTCAGACATAGGTGCTTGTGTATGTTTAGACTATTTCTGGAAGGAGATACATAAAACTGATAACACTGCTTACTTTGGGTTGGGAGTGGTAATGAGGGAATAAGGATTGGGAAAGGAGGGGCTTGCTCATCTTTATATGCAATTTTGCATCATTTAAATTCATTATCAAAAGCTTGTACTCAATTCCCAACAAGAAGAGTTCATAATAAAAAGGAAACATATGTCTTCTGCACATCTGCCAGATGCTGAGCTTCTCGTTGCCCCAGATATTTATTAAACAGCCATTGCTTACAGGATATTGTGCTAGTGGGAGAGGAAGTGGAAAAGATATGGTTCATGCTTTCAGGGAACATATCTCCAGGTGGGGAGAAAAATGTGTTAACACAGGTATTCTATAAATCAGAGGGAAAATGTAATCTTAATGAGGGCACTGGAAATTTTATATAGCTGATTTGTAAACTATTGATGGTAGAATTTTGAGACGTGTAAATGAATGACTGGGGTGTGGAATTCCAGATGGAGAAAATAGCATTAATCATAGATATGGAGAAGTAAAAAAAAACCATGCCATTACCCTAACCACGCTGTGAGGCACCTAACAGGTGCCTAAGTGCACCTCCTTGTCTGTTTGCTGTACCATCAGAAATACTTTCTTTGGGGTTAATGTGTTGCTTGCTTTCAGAAGTCTCTGTGAAAATGCAAATACTTGCTTTTGATTGTGCTATGCGAAAATGGATTCGGAGGGAGCTGCCCCTCTTCGTCCCTCCCCTAAAGGACTGCATTGTAGAGTTTGCTATTTTCCATGGAATAAATAAATATTCCTACCATGACTGACTTCAAGCTACCATATAGAATGGGAGTTGGGAAGAGGTATGCGTAGTCAACTCCCTTAAGACTAAAAGAGTTTGCTTTAGCATGCCATTGGACAAATTAGAATCTTAGATATCAGCGCTAAAAGGGACACTAATGGGAGTTAAAAATGCACCTTAGTTACACATGAGAAAGTTTAGGTGCTTGGATAATACCAGAGGAAGTGGCAAAGTTGGGACATTACCTAGTTCTGAGTTTGATGAAATTTCTACTTTTCCTTGGAAATTACTAATATAATGGAGGGAATAGAACACGGGATTATGTAATTTTGATGGAACAAGAAGTTAGAAAGAAAAACAAAGAAGTTTCTCTGAAAGAGCAGAGGTGGGTAGGATTCTAATATGGGTCTTGGTCAACAGGAAGGCTCTCTGCGCTGGGGGTGCAGGAAAGGACCCCATCAGAGAGGAAGGGACACAGTGAGAAGAGATCTTAGGGGGAGGGCTTGGGAAACAAAATCCCAAAAGACTGACTTTCCTTCCTGGAACAGGCTCAAGGTGAGCTGACCTCAGGTACCTGGTACTCAGGGTGTCCTATTCATGACCTTGGTGCTCTGATCAGTTGGCCAAGTTACTGTCCTTCTGCAGGGGTCAGAAAGTTCCTCCTCAGAGTGGGTCTGGAGGCTGGAGGTCAATAGATGATTTCCAGCGAGATGGTCTCCATGCCTGTGAATCACTCTTGCTGTGAAGAAGCCCCCCCAACCATCAGATAAGAAGTGGGGGAAGAACTGGTTCAGCAGGATGGTTTATTTATTCATAACTCAACAGGACATAGACAAAAAGGGATAAGAGCCATGGAAGACAAAAATGGGGTCTTTTTTTTTTTTATGAGTTTATGGAAGAGCCAGAGAGTGAAAGATGGATTACGGGAAAAACAGGACAGAGAATCCTCTTTATTATGTCATCTGTTAAAAACATGAGACAGCCCATGCTGGAAGCTCTTCACTGGGGAGCCATTACCTTCAGGGTGAGTTCCAAGTTCCTTTCCATGGGCACATGGATCTCCACTTTCTGCTCTTGTCTATCTATCTGATCTCTTCTCCCGAGTCCCCCAGTACACCCCTGTATCACTCAAGGTGATGCTTCAGGAGGGCACACTGCTTGCTAACACTACAGTTTGGGGCTACAGTCTTTGCACAGATTCTTGCTTGGAAGTCTGCTGGGCAAACTTCTACTCATCTTTTGAATTACTCCAGCATTTTAATGTCTTTCTTAATCCTTTCTTACAGGGCAGATAATCTCCAGATAGAGATAATCTACCTCCAAATGGAGCTAAATCACTTCCTTCTCTGACCTGCTTCGGTATACATGACATTTCAGTGACAGAACTGAGTCGGTTTCCTCTTTCCTCCTCCTCCCTCTGTGCCACATACCATGCAGTACCTTAGCAAGACAACGCACACGAAATATGCGACCTCTACTTCTATAGAATTTACCATAGTAAAGTTTTAATCTGCAGCCTTCAACTACCAACCTTGAGATTTGGGAAAGTTGTTGAATCTCAGTTTCTTCATCTCCAATGTTGAATTTTGCCATCATTGTCTCTTAGATGTGTACAAAATAGCTAACATGACATGTTCAATATGAGCATTCCTTCTCCATATGCCTCACTGAATCTTGTTGCAAGAGACAAAAGAAAAAGAAAAGAAGGAAGGGAAGGAAGAAGAAAATAATTAAAGGGCATAGAGTCCTGTCTCTGGATTGCCAGCCCTCACCCTTCATTTTGTACTTTGTATTCCTTCTCTATTTTAAAGGTGGATGCTAACTTCAGTTTAAGAGAATCAGCCCTGGGCCCTCCCTGGTGGCGCAGTGGGTTAAGCAACGCACTATAAAGCAAACTGCAGACACTGCAGCATGAGTTCGATCCCTGCCGCCGGCTGCGGAGGGGACCCACATGGCACAGGCAGACCTCTCCTGCCTGGCCAGCTGCTCCCCTCAGCAGTGTGTTTCAGTCTATCTGCCTGTTCTGCCCCCTGCTCTGTCTGGTGGATTCTCTCACTTCCCCACACCTCTGTCCTGTACCCTAGTGCTTGTATGCATAAATAAATAAATCTTTAAAAAAAAAATAAGAGAATCAGCCCCAGTCTCCCTACTGTTTTCAGGCAATGCCAGGTGCAAATCCAGTCACAGAGTTAGGGCTAAGAGCGTTCCCTTGGACTAATTGTACATTTTATAAATCTTCTAGTGTTTGCAGGGTCCCTAAAGCTGTTGCCCCCAGGTTCCACACTGAACTTCTGTCCTTCATATTTATAACCCTCTGGTTTCTCTCCTTCCTGGCTTCCCAGACAGTGGTGCAGACAAAAGGACCATTTATAACAGCTTTTCTGACAGCTGGACATTATTTAATTACAACTTCTGGCAGCCACATAGTGTGCTGGAGGCTATTTAAAGTCCTAGATGGCAGGAGGAGAAATGGGAAACTTACAACCCTCGGGGTGAGGGTGATGGAGCAGAGTGTGCAGCCGCCAGGACAGGCTCTCAGGTTCCTTGCTCTGAAGTGGCATCTCTCTGGCCCTTGACCTTTGGCATCAGAATATCTGTAGGAAAGGTGGACACATGTCAGCCCTTAAAAGGGGTCTCCTGGGATGCAGGTGGTTGTAGACCCCGCAGCACAAAACTGGATAGAATGGTTATGGACCAGATCACCACCCTATTTACAGAGCAAGTGACTGAGGCACAGAAAGAAGAAAGGGCTTGTCTAAAGGCACACGGTAACTGGTGTAGTTCTGGGGAAGTCATTTCGGTATCCTAAATATTGCTGTTTCTGTATACGAGCATACACGCTCTGTTGAGTTTTGCACACTGCAGTTATAGACATGCCAATGTCTATCTTGAAGTGCTAAACTTGGATGTACTAAACTTGGATGTATTCTGGGCATGTACAGAAGAACAGGAGTAGAACCATGAATACCAGTGTTTGGTCATCTGGTCAACCCCAGGAAAGTCATGAGTCTTCCATTTACCGGTTGCAGTCACAGTTTGTTATATTTCAAGTATAATGGGACAATGGCTGAGAAAGGCAAATTCTGCCATAGAATGCTGTGCCCTGGAGAAGCAGAAGAAAAGGTCCTGTGTAAATACAAACAGGAATGACAGTGGTCAGGTTAATCGAGCCCTGGATTGAATGCTATTGTCACCACTGTTACTACTATTAGCACATGGATCTCAGGAATCTCCTTGAAATATATATGATTTACATGATTTTACAAATAAGGACATGGCAATGCAGAAAAATGAACTATTCCCTCTAGTTTCCCAGACACTAGTAAGGCCAACTCTGTTTGATTTCACAGCTTATCATCTTTCTACCACACTGGTAGCTTTCAACCTGAGCTGCATTTTAGAAACCCTCAGTGAACGCTTACATCATACAATGGCCCGGGCCCGACCACAAACCAATTAAGTCAGTATCCTTTAAGGCTGTGTCCTGGATCAGTGTTTTCAAAATGTTTCTGGTGTGTGGTTGCGAGCACCCTGGCAGGTGACAGACTGTACCAGTGTGATATCAGAAGTGTGACCCGCTCCCACAGCTGCCAAAGTCATCCAGCTTGCCATGTGAGTGGCTGCTAGGTGACCAGGACTGAACACCACTCCAGTGTGATCCCAGTCCTCTCTGTGGCTCTGCTGGTAGTATCTGTTGACACTGTTCTTCTGCCTGTGCCCTCAGTTCCTCCCACAGTTACAGGACATGACCACCAGATCAACTGACTCCAACAAGTCTACTAGTCTACTAGTCTGTGAGAGCAGGCTGATACTGTGGATAGAGATTAGCATGCCTGAAGTTTTTTAGGACATTCGCTAGAGACCAGCACCTATGGAGAGGAAGGAAAAAGAGGGTGGGGAGTAAGTCTGTCAATGCTCAAGGGGGACCTGGGTGGCTCATCAGAGAATCAATCCACTTCTTCCCTTGGCAGTGGGGTGGATTTGTGCAGGAGCTAAGGGTGTGTCCTCCTCTCTAGAGAGTTGGGTTGACTATTGGAACCCAGCATGGAACCACCTTAGACCGGGCTTTCATTTACCTCACTCTACAACACTATTACAACCTTTCTCCCCCAAGGAGCTTCACTCAATTTCCCCCTGGGCTCAGCTAAACACAATTTGAGGGAGCTGGCAGATCAGCACTCTCGGCTGACCTGGAGCAAAGTTTTTATATTCAGCTGGCACACCCCACTCTCTTTCTCCTAGGGTTGTGCTCTGGAGGGGGAGCAAGGGGGGGCTACAGGAGAGCTGTTTTTATCTTCTCTCTTCCTAACCTTTCCAAACTTTGATGCCAAGGTCAACGATCTTTCTATCATACCCCAATGTCTCAGAAGAGAACAGGCAGGCAGATATAAACCACACAATATATATAATCATTGGGGGAGGGGGGAGTTATTTAAAAGATATGAAAAAAAAAACATGGTTAGAAAGTAGAATGTTGGTTTCAAAAGTCATCGAGGATTCTTAAAGGGTGGAGCAAAAGTGCTACAGGTGTTTAGAGGAGGGAGGTATTCAGGGATAAGGGGCTTCGTGGAGCAGGTAGAGTTGGAGTCTTGAAGGATGAGTAGGAGAGGACTTATCTTGGAGGAAAGACAGAGAGGAGGGAGGCAGAGAAGACTGGTCAGACAGAAGAGATGGGGGAGAATCATAAATTACCTTACCAGGGAGAGGATAGAACAGTGGTAAGAGCATTTGGGTGCTGCTTGGATTGGAACCCAAGCCTCCACAGTCGTGGTGAGGCTCCTGGGGATTAATCTGCTAACGCAGTACCTGCTCCCATGGGTGTGTGAGACATAGCGGCAATCCAGACGAGTCTGCCTGAGTCTTTGAGCAATGCATGTGTGAGCATGTATGCATGCATGTGTTCATGTGTAGGCGTGAGTACATGATAAAAGGTTGGTTGGCAGACATTTTCTTCTGAGTTTAGGGGTCATGAGGCCCCAGATGAAATTTGATATGCTTCATGAGTAGATCTGTGTGTGCAGATCTGCCATTAACCTCTATCTGGGCATTCGCAGAACTTTGCTTATGGGTCCTGCAGGGGCAGAAAAAGATGGAAATATTCTTGTGGGTGGAGGACTTAGATTCTGGCCTGGCCCTAAAAACAGGGTCAGCTGTGGCACCAACAGAGGTGGTTTTGGGAAAGATACAGCACGGGGACTTGGGAGCTGAAGAGAGCTAGTCAAGGGTAAGGGCTCTGATGTCACTTCTGCCCTTCATTTGTCCCCTTGCATCCTGCAAGCTGCCACCCCCAGCAGCACAGAGCACCTGGCTCGGTGCCCAGGGCAGGAGAGGTTTTTTGGACTGTCATTGAGTTATCCCTCGCTTCTGCCAGACATTCCCTGAGAGCAGCAGGGACACGGGTCACAGGAACAAACAGTCCCATAGTTTGGGGATCATTAAATAATTATAGCCATTACACTTTACCTCTGCAGGCAGGTTGCCTGGCAGCACCCCCAGAGGCCAAATGAAAACTCACAGGGTCATTTCAAGAGACGTGAATGCTCAGAATGAGAGGGTGGACAGATTCAGGACTAGCTCCATGATGGTCCCCCACTAGCCTCCCACAAAAGCCCAGTCAAAAGCAACCGTCCATATTTGGTGAGGGGGTGACCCTTACTATCAAAAAACCTGACTGTTCCTTTGGTGGGGAATCCCTGGAGTCAGCTTTAGAGCAGATGGTGTAGACAGTTTTCCACATGATTGGATTTTAGAGGCAGGATGAAAATTGCTACCTGTGTAGTCTTCGGTGTATCTAACTGTCTCTGGCCCTTGGTTTTCCATTCACAAAAATACATTCTGCAAGCGCATTGTGAGCACCAACTGTGTGTCTAATACTATGTTAAGTGCTGGGGGCCAAGAATAGGATTTCTACCTGTATGGAGCCTGCAGTCTAATGAAACTAAATAATAATAATGCAAATAAGTACATCATTACACACTGTAATACATACTGTGAGCAAAAAGGATAGGGCAGTGTAGGAAAATTTTTTAGGTTTGGCAATCGGGAAAGACCTTTTTGAAGAAGAGGCTAGTAGCTAGTCCATGAGTGCTGCTTATAGTAAGTACACATTTAAAAAATATTTTATTATGCATACAAGAGCTGGGGTACAGTCCAGAGACACAGGGGTGAGGGGATTCACCAGAGACAGAGTGGGGAGCAGAACAGGCAGATTGACTGAAATACACTACTGAGGGGAGAAGCGTGTGAGGCAGGAGAGGTCTGCTGTGTCACGTGGGTCCCCTCCCTGGTTGGGGATCGAACTCGTGCTGCAGTGACTGTGGAAGCCCCACAGTGCAGCACTCAACCCCTTGTGCCACCAGGGAGGCCCTAGTAGGTACAAATTATCTGAGTCAGGCTTGGAAAAAAGAGCCTGTGCAAAAACCCTGAAGAGGGGAATAGAGTAGTATTTTTTAAGAGATGAAATTAAAGCCTGCGTGACCAGAATGCAGTGAGCAAGGGGTCAAATAGAGTGACATGAGGCTGGAGATGGAGAGCAGAAGAGGGACTGAGTGAGCAGGAACCCGCTGGCCACTCGCTGGACTGTGCATCATTCCTCCAGAAGGATTTGGGATTTTACCCCATGATCGTTGGGAGGGTATCACTCAGTTTTGAACAGGAGTGTGATCCTGGATTCACAAGCTACAAATAAACAATATGAGATAGAAAAAAATCACAAAAATAACATAAGGCTTGGACCTACATACAGGGGAAAAAGACTTGAAAACGTGTTTTCACATTATAGAATCCACCCCACGGGCATAATGTGCTAGCAGAACAAAGAGTTGTGTACTAAAGTATTCATCATAGAACAATAATAACTAATAACTATAACTAAAAAGACCAAAATCACTGTCTGTTGTATGAAGAGAATAAACACTAATAAGTCTGGCCTCCTTCAAAATTGAATAAGATAAAGATATGAAAGAGCTTTGTAAATAATAAAGCACAGTACACTTTGGAGAGAGACCTGAAAGTCTCCCATTGCCCCAATCTCCACCTCTCCAAAAAGCTAATTATCATAGGAATCTATGTTTTTTATCTAGTAAGAGGGCATTTCCCTAGGGGTGTGTCATACCTTGAGCTAACAAGACAAAGTCTGGGTCTTAGCCCCAAAGAAGCAATGATTCTCAACTCTGGATGCATTTTGAAGATACTTGGTATAATGGTGTGTTTCCAAAATAATGTTCTGAGAATTTTACTTTTTAGTATACCAGGCCCTATAAAGCCTCTCCCTCTCCTACATTGAATAGGATGATGCTGTTATCCAAAGAAATCAAGGACTAGTCTATTCAATGTAACCAGGAGACTACTGTGGAAATGATGGAGTGCAACTTCCAAGGTCAAGGCAAAATAGACAGATCACTTGCTCTGGGAGACTAGATGCCATGTTGTGAGGCTGCTCAAGAAGTCCTTTAGCTAGGTCCAGGTGGCAAGTACCTGAAGCCAATAGCATGTGGAAGAGTCCTCTTAAAAGTGGATCTTCAGTCCCAGTTAATATTTTTTTTTACTGCAATCTCAGGGAAGAGCTTGAGTGAGAACTACCTACTGCTAGATTTCTGACACACAGAAACTGACATTTCTGTGACACCGAAACTTTAAATTTGTCTGTAAGTCATTAAATTTTGGAGTGATATTTTGCACAGCATCGTATCACTAATGCTTCCAGGGAGCTTTTAAGGATATTGATGCTCAGGTCCCATCCCCAGAGATTCTGATTCATTTTGTCTGGGGCAAAACCTCCAAATGACTGTAATGTTCAGCCAAGATTAAGAGCCACTGGACTATACTATCAAGCAAATCACCAAGGCAGGGGTTAAGTGTAGCGATCACTTCAATATTCAGAGCTAGAACTCAGTTTAAGCTGATGAGTCTATCTTGGGAGAAGGCAAAAACCCAGTTTGTGGATCAGAGCCCAGAGTTACTGGAGACTTATAGTCAGATGTCTTAGGGTCCCCAGCTTCCACCATGGAATTCTTAAATTTCCCTAAGGACACAGATCTAGAGAAGGAAATCAAGGGAAGGGAGTTGAGGGCATTGGAGAGGACCAGAGCTGGACAGGTAAACCTACTTTCTACAGGCAGCGGCTTGACCCATGAGCACACCATGCAGGCCTACACCTTCAGGTGCAGGTGTGCAGGGCACCTGTTCCCCACTGGCACAGAGCCCTTCAGCTTCCTGCCACTGATGCTATATTTTCTGCGCAGATCACGTTCCTCACTCTGCATATGCTCTTTGAAACTTGTGAACGATGTGACAGCTGCTTCTGAAAATCTTTGTGTGTCCTAAAATTTCCAGGCTAATGGGACATTGTTCCCATCTCCAAACAATAACTCAGGAGGCCTGACTGTGTCTTTGCTCTCCCTTGTGTTATCTTTCTGATGAAACCTGCAATAAAGTAATTAAAATGATTATAAAGGGAGTCCTAGAAGATGAAAGATGCTGATGGGACTGTTAGATGTAGCGAGTTTGCCCGGCCTCTCAGCACCACATGTCAGGGGTGAGGTGGCTGGTATCTTGTCACCATGAAAAGAGGCACAGACTGTCCCATAGGGAGCAATAAATCCCTGAGGAGGAGTCAGAGTAATGGGGCAGAGCAAATATTAAAAATTACAATGTAAGGGCCTCCCTGGTGGCGCAGTGGGTTAAGCAACGCACTATGAAGCAAACAGCAGCCGCTGCAGCACGAGTTCAATCCCTGCTGCTGGCCAGGGAGGGGACCCACATGGCGTGGCAGACCTCTCCTGCTGTGCCCGCTGCTCCCCTCAGCAGTGTACTTCTGTTGATCTACCTGTTCTGCTCCCCGCTCTCTGTGGTGAATCCTCTCACCCCCCACACCTCTGGCCTGTACCCCAGTGCTTGTATGCATAAATAATAAAAATAAATCTTAAAAAAAATTACAATGTAAGACAACTTTCTTGGAATAGTAGTAGTAGTAGTAGTAATAGATCTGAATTTGCATGTTGAAAGAATACACATGGTATTCTGAAAAATTGAACCTGAACCAACCAACTGGAAGACATATTCTGGTAAAATCCCTGCACTTTAAGAAGAAAAAAAAAACTTTAAAAAAAAGCAGAAGAGAAAATAACTTCTAAGGGAAAGAAAAATTAGGTTATCTTTAGACTTTTGACAAAAATACTTTATGTTCAGGGAAAATAAAGTAACAGTTAAAAGATTACTTAAGGGGAGAACATAAAATTTGCAAATTTTGTATTCAGGAAACTGTCTTTCGTGCACAAAGGACATAGATAACAGTTATCAGCATGCAAGAACTTAAAGAAAGTCATCTCTATGATATCTGTAAGTAATTGGCTGAGGCTTAAGTAGACAATTTAGTGTACAATATAAAGCTGAATGAGGGTTACAAGGGAGAGCGTGTGGTATGCAATGGCCACATGATATGAAATATAGTACAACACCCTCATTGTCAATGAGGACGATGAGGAGTCAATGAGGACAACAGACGCAGTGCTTTTTTGAATTATTTTCAATAATGGTATTTGTGGTAGGAGTATTTGTATTGTTCTCCAAGACTGTGGAGTAGGCTGTATGAGTTAAAGCAAATGACTAATCATGGCATTTTTAATCTTATTATCTCTTGCATCCTCAAGAAACCAGGTCATTCGGTTTCAAAGAAAGGAGAAACAGATGTAATAGGGGTGAGATCAGGTAAAACCCCATAGCTTGGGATTTGAATTGGAAGGAGAAGTATCTGTTTTTCTATCTCTGGTCACGGAAAAGGTCTAGAAACAATGGTCAACCCAGTAGCAGTGAGCACCCATAGGACCCCAGAGGATAAGTCTTGAAATGTCATTTCCCATTAGAAGGAGACTGCAGATTTCATATCTGGAAATGTACAAGATATGTCTGGGATATTTGGACATACTAGATGGCAGATAGGTTATCAATGATCACTGGAATCATGTCCAAGGATGTAGGACCATTTTAAAGAGTTCCTACTAATCAAAAATGAGTCTATTTGGACTTCACTAAAAATAGTGATGGGTTAACACCCATCAAAAATATTTAAATAGTTGTATATATATAAATGTTTATATGAATATATATTTGCCAGACATAAATATAAAATAAACACATCTAATATATAATTAAGATATATACTTATGTCATAATATATATAATGGTCAGCTTGGAATGACGATAGGCACCCAGTCCATTATTTTGAAATCTGATGAAGAAAGAGGTTGGATCAAATATTTCCAGTATGAACTATAGGGAAAGCATCTCTTTATAGAACTATTTCAACTAATAAAAAAATTAAAAAAGAGTGAATTGGGATATCACCATTTATGACCTCTAACGAATTAATGAATGCAGGCATGAGCATCAGTGACTGCTAACGTCATAAAAGGAGGATAAGACAAGAGCTGTCTTCCCTTGGGTCATTTGTGGACGGGCCAAAGTGTCAAGCCTGAGGATGATGAGACTTCTGAATCCAGTTGCCCATTTTCAGGAACTACAAAGGAGAATGAAATGTATTGAGTGGCACTGTGAGTGGACACTCAGAAGCCCAGGCAGGTCAGATGATACAGATTCAGCAGCAAGTAATTGTTTGCAAAAGAAAGGGATGAAGAGCAACCTGGAGTGCTTTAAAATACAGGCCAACCTTTTTAAATGAGCCAGGCTATCCCATAGTCACTAGAGACGCACTTGAGTGATGAAACTTTAAATAAAACACAAAGAATTGTTTGCAATGAAAGCCTGGGTGTAGTTACTTCGGAAAGGGAGGGAGGAGGTTGTGATAGGAACAGGACAGATGGAAGGTACTTTTGGGGTTACTGGAAAAGTTCTATCACTTGCTCGAGGTGGAGGTTATGTAGGTGTTTTATGATCATTTCTTCAACCTAGACATTTATCTTGTGTGGTTTTCAGTATATATTTTAAAATGATTTTTAATATATATATAGGGGTGTTAAAAAAACTCACTTTAAAAGAAATATGTATTTGTATATACATGTGCACAAATACATACACATCTCTATTTGCCAAAGATTATATATATAACTTTATATCAAATATCATTTAGTACTATAGGTAATGTTATATATATTAGATGTGTATCACTAAGACTTCCAGGTTCAAAATCTGCCTCGGAGGACAGGAAATAATATGGACTCCCAATGTTTTCCTGTATTTTAGACATTTGAGGATATTATCCAATGAACAGGTAGAGGTCATAAGAGTAAACTGCAAAGCTTTTATGAGGACACCAACTGATGAGTAATAAAATATAAGTTGGCCCAAAGTGGATGGCACTCTGCATTTGACATTTATACTTTATTCTAGTCAGATGCCCTCTGGGGTCACACAGAGTCCCAGAAAATGTCATGAGACATGTATAATGGTGGTTTAATATTGTTAGGTGAATTCTACTTTAACAGCAGGCAATATGCAAAATTTCAGGGTATTTGTGATATTTCCATCACAAAAAGATTCTTCCCTATAAAGAACGGTTGAGCTTCAAGTTTCCTTTAAATAGCAGCTTGCAGGATAAGGTAAGCATTTATTTACAGAACTGTAATTGCTCCAAGGAAGGAGGAAGGTGCGGGCTGTTCAATAATGGTGCCAGCCCATGGACAAACAGGTCTGGTTAATTGAGAAGATACACAGAAGAGCTTGTCGTTGGGAGCATAACAAGGCCAGGAATGGAGGGAACTCATTCATTTCCAAGCCCCCAGCTGAACTTCCAACTTTTCTACTTCACACGCATAGATCTTCACACAATGCAGCAGAACCTATACTGAGAAAATCAGCAGGTTCAGGATTTCTGTGCAGTGTCTTGTGAGCACATGGGCCTACCCATTTAAGTAATTATTCAAATTAGTCATCGATGCTGCTTTTGCTATTTTGGGGCTCTTTAAATCTGAATTCCTTCCCTGTGTTTGGAGACTTCTCTGTAGCATGAATTTTGGTAAGAAGAAGAGACCATCATTCACTCTCAAAGCTGAAAAGGCCAATTACTCATTTTCTCAGGCTCGAGCCCCTTCAATCTGAGACCTCACTCCAGATTTTGCAGCAAAGAAACAATGACAGGCGGTGGGGGGGGGGTGGGTGTAGGGGGGGCAAGCGGGAGAGGTGGCATCCTGTTTCTGGGGACTGGGTGGCAGAATCAATCATTTGAACTTCAGTGACCTGGGCTCAGTGGTGGTCAAGCAGGTTAGTTGCAGGGTGGGGGCTCTGGTGCACTGCCCAGTTCCTGCTTATTTTATGAGAGTGAGTCTACTCTACAGTCTCCTTGGCAAGTTCACTGCCCAGTGTCAGCAGCTGTGTTCTCTGCTAAGTCATCTGGAGGTTTTTTCTTGTTTATTTTTGGGGGGATGGTGGGGGAGGGACCTTTCAGTTTATTTATTTTTTTTAAAGTATAGCTAATTGTAATGAATTACTTGTTCACTTTTTTTTTTATTTATGCATACAAGAACTGGGGTACAGGCCAGAGGTGTAGGGGGTGAGAGGATTCACCAGAGACAGAGTGGGGAGCAGAACAGGCAGATGGACTGAAATTCACTGCTGAGGGGAGCAGTGGGAGAGACAGAAGAGGTCTGCTGTGCCATGTGGGTCACCTCCCAGGCCGGGGATCGAACTCAAGCTGCAGTGGCTGTGGATGCTTCTTAGTGCGGTGCTGGACCCCTTGTGCCACCAGGGAGGCTGCAGGTATCTTTCAGTTTAGAAGCCATAGTAAGAGGTAAGCCTGATAAGGCATTGGAATGGAAGGAAACAAGGCCTCAAAGAAGACAGCTAAACTGATGCTTCTGTGTTTTTTAGGATGGGAAGGCATAGAAAGAAGGATGAGAAAAAGAAAAAGAGAAAGGATATAGGGTTGAAATAACGGAGAGTGAAGACCTGTCAAAACTCCCTGAGAGGGCCAGTTAGAAATGTCTAATGTTCAATGGAAAGCTGTTTAAATTGCTCTAGTGTCCATTACTACTCTCTGTTCTCACTTCATCACCTCCACAAGTCATCTGCATTATGGTATACTTTGTACTCATGAATGCTTTATGGGTTATAGGCTTTTTAAAATTAATTATTTACTTAATTGTGTATAATTCTCTTTGAGCTTGACTCATCGTTTCTGAATTTCATTCTGGCCCTTTCTACTACTGCCCCCTTCCCCTTTAACCTCAGAAACCTCTCTTCATTCATGAATGTCCACTAGTTTACAGTGATTTTGCTTTTGTCAATTCATCTGCTTTGATTCTTGGTCTAATTGATACATATGACAATGTTTAATATTTGTCTTTACCTTACTGACTGGTTTTATGACACATAATTCCCTTGAGCTTCTTCCACTTTCCTGTGAAGAGTTACATTTTGTCTTTTCATAAGACTGACTAGTTTGCCATTAAGATACGTACATCCTCTGTGAGTGGGCACTATGAGTGGGCACTTAGCAGCCGTCTCCTAGCTATTGTAAAGAAGGATGTAATAAACATTGTGGAGCACATATTATTTTGACTTGATGGTTTTCCGTTCTTTGGACTAGATGCTAAAAAGTGGGATTGCTGGGTTATATGTTATTTCCATTTTAGTTTTTGAAGGTATGTCCAGATTATTTTCTAAAATGGTGGCACTTGTTATATTCCCATTAACAGTGTTTCTCCACCTCCTCTTCAGCACTTGTTGGGGTCTTTTTAACTGTGCCATTCTCGCAGGTGTAAAGTGGTATCTCATATGGGTTCAAATTGTGTTTCCCTTATTAAAAGTGATGTTGAACATTTTTTTTATATACCTATTGACCTTCTGGATATCTTCTTTGGAGAACTTTCCAAACCCATTTACTACTTTTTGTTTTATAGAATTTGGATATCTTGGATATTCACCCTTTATCAATTGTATAATGTGTATTTTTTTCCTATTCAATAGAATGTCTTTTAAATCTTATATTTCCCTTTGCTATTTAAAAGCCTTTTAATTTGAGGCAATTCCAATTGTTTATTTTTGCTTTTAATTTCCCTTGCTGTAGGAGACCAGTTCCCAAAAATATCTTTCATTAATGTCATGGAACGTATCATTAATGTTTTCTTCTGTGTATTTTACTTAGACTTACATCTAAGTCTTTAATTAAATTTGAGTTTATTTTTGTGTATGGAGTTAGAGTGTTCCAACTTCATTTTTTCATATGTCTGACCAGTTTTCCCAGCACCATTTGTAAAAAGACTCTTCATTCTCCATTGTTTGGTCATGGTTCCTTTGTCATAAATTAGGTGGTATATGCATGAATTTGCTTCTGGACTTATGATTTTATGCTTTTTATTTATGTGCCTATTTTTATTCAAATGCCATATTGTTTGTTTGTTTTTTTTTCTCTATAGTATAGTTTTAAGTCAGGTAACAAGATGCCTCCATTTGCCTCTACTGCTTTAACTACTTGGGTCCTTTTATGGTTCCACATAAATTCTATTTCTTTCTATTTCCTTAGAGAGTATTGTTGGGATTATAAAGATTTAATATGCATTAAATCTACATATTGCTTTTGTTAGGATAGTCATTTTCATTATATTGACTCTCCCCGCATCCATCAAGAGGAATATTTACTCTTTATGTCTCATTCTATAGCTTTTAGTAGAGTCTTGTAGTTTTCATCAAATAAATCCTTACCTTCTTTTTTTTAAAGATTTATTTATTTATGCATAGAAGAACGGAGGTGTAGGCCAGAGGTGTGGGGGTGAGAGGATTCACCAGAGACAGAGTGGGGAGCATTACAGGTGGATCTACTGAAACACACTGCTGAGGGGAACAGCGGGGGAGGCAGGAGAGGTCTGCTGCACCATGTGGGTCCCCTTCCTGGCTGGGGATTGAGCTCGCGCTGCTGTGCTGCAGATGCTTCATAGTGCAGCGCTCAACCTGGTGCGCCACCAGGGAGGCCCTTCAATCCTTACCTTCTTAACTAGGTTAATTCTTAGGTGTTAGATATTTTTTATGTGATTGTGAATGGAATTATTTTCTTGATTTACTTTTTCTTCTCCCTCATTATTTGTACATAAAAATGTACCAGATTTTTGTATGTTAATTTTGTACACTGCCACTTAGCTGTATTCATTTATTGTTTCGGAGAACATTTTGGTGTAGTCTTTAGGGTTTTCTATATATAGTATCATATCATCGGCAAATAATGATAGTTTTACTTCCAATCCGGATTCATTTTATTTCTTATTGTTGCCTCATTACTCTAGCATGAGTGAGATTTGGGGCATGTTGAAATCAGGAAAATACTGAGTTTCGCAAATGAATCATATAAATCAGATAGAGGAGAAATAATGAAAAAATCAGCAACCCAGAGCCAGAGCAGCACAAGTAAAGTGAAATCTCCTGAATATTTGCAAATGTCTTTGGGAGGAAGTGCTACAAAAAAATGGCTACGATTCAAGAGGATACAGACCTTGGCTGACCTTAGGACCCACTTAGAAATCGAGAAGGGAGCATTGCCTTCTGTTTGGGAAGCAAGGATAAGGCAGAGGAAAATGAACTCTAGGGATCTAAGTGTGGATGGGAGTCAAAGTTAAGAAGTGGTGAAGGCACATGAGAAAATGCTCAACATCCCTCATAATCAGGGAAATGCAAATCAAGACCACAATGAGGTACCACCTCACACCGGTAAGAATGGCACACATT